>OY728136.1:1307808154-1308049254 GCA_963277665.1 Viscum album | reverse complement strand
AAATGAAAAATGATTGTGGTTAATTCATCACAATATTAGGGATTATTTTTTTTCTGTACCCACTCTTTTTATGTACATCGCATTCATTTCTTTTGTTATGTCGTTTGACGAATACCTGGGATTTGATCGTTCGGTCACTAATCATCATTTCTACGTATCGATTCCATTGGTGAAATTCCTTATCTATGGTGTTTTTTAGGTGCAATGATGGTGATGGAAAATTGGAGGTGGATTAGAATGGAATTGAAGTATCTGTTCCACTTAGTTTTAAATAGGATGATATGGATGGAACAAGAGGATGTTTTCACCAAAGATTTAAAGAATTGAATGATAATATGTGATGACTAGAGGGTTGGATGACCCTGAAATACCTAATTAGTTGATGTTTGGAGATCTAGCAATGTGTAGGATTACCTAGAGGAATACCCCATGGGATCAGGAAAATCACAGGTTACATAACATGTAATCTGACATTACGAGTACTGTGGTACCCCTTGGCTGTGGAAGTGGGATTTTGTTTGGATTTAAATATCACATGCCATGTTACATTGTCACAAAACATGGGACCCATCCCCCCTGCCCCCTGCCCCCTGCAGACCTCCCCCCTGCCCCCTGCCCTGCAGACCCCCCTACAGACCAACCCCCTACCCAGAAAACCTTCCCCATCCCAACTCCCCCCACCCACATGTAATAAATTAGTCAAATATATATTATAAATGGTGAAAGATTAAGGTAGAGGTATAATACATGGGCTATATACATTCAAAATAGATGGATTCATGGTGTGACTCTAATAAAAAGACACATATGATTGATGTTGGAAAACAATGTATGTGATATAAAAGAGATACCTTTAACAAGATAATGCAGATATATTACTGATCATAATTGGTAACAGGCCTTTACAAAAATGATAATTTGTTTTAAGGATCAAATAAATGGTGTAATGATTTATCTAACTCAATAAAAGGTTTTAAACAACCACATTAAATTTCCAAATCCAAATTTGGAGTTTCTTGCTTGAATAATAAAGAAAAATTGAAGTAGAGCCTGATATAAAGTTGAAGAGGTGTAAAATCTGTATTTGAACGTTTCAATGGTATTAAACCATCATTGAAGATAAAAAACTGATATAATACCACATTTTAAGTGGTATGGGACTTCCAATAATATTAAGATAGTACAACGTGGTTTTGTGATGAGGAAATAAGAACCTTATGAGAGGTGGAACCAAGAAGTATTCAAGAACTAGTTGTTTTGGTATAGTTTAGTACCAAAGGACTTAAAAGGTTATATATGTATCATATTGAGTGATGAAATAGTGGATGTCTTCACGAAATTATAATGTGGGACTCAAGAAATATAATTTCAACAAAGAGGGGAAGACTACCCCAAGGATGATATAGAACATGCTCATAGTGGATTGAAAATGGATAGTATTTTAAAACCATGTCATGGTAAAACTTATGGATTTAATGTTTCATTTATATGATTTATAAAATAGTGGAATCATGATCATTTTGCAGTTTATTGTAAAAGGAAAAACAATGAATAGTATATTCCGAAATATCTTTGTGGGGAAATATTTATAGAATTTATGTGAATTAAAGGAATATGTTTGACCATACTAAATCTATACTAAAATCATGTACAAGCCATTCCATCCAAATAATGTTATTCACTTAGTGGTGACTTGGTCATTATGGGAAATTCCATCTTAAAAGTATAATGGCATAGTGGATAGCAAATGGATAGTATTTTTTCACCATGTCATGTTAAAACTTATGGATGTAATGTTTCATTTAAATGATCTATAAAATAGTGGAATCGTGATCATTTTACAGTCCATAGTCGAAGGAATAACAAGGAATATATGATTCCTAAATCTCTTTGTGGTGAAATATTTAGAGAAAAAATGTGAATAAAGGAATATGTTTGACCATACTAAAACCATACTAAAACCATGTACAAGCCATTCCATCAAAATCATGCTATTCACTTAGTGGTGACTTGGTCATTATGGGCAATTCCATCTTAAAAGTCTAACTGCACTTAAAGAGTGTCTTGGTTCAAACAACCATTTTAATAAAAATAGGGAAACCCCTACAGGGATATAAAAAGGGTCAAGTATGATGTGTGCTTTATGAATAAAAACAAAATCAAGTATAAAGAAAACATCAATTCAATAATGTTAAGAAAGGTATACCACTGTGAGTTTTCACAGACAGTGTACATCTGTTGGAGGGGTTTTATTACAAAACCATGACTTATTTATCAAATGAAACAATTATCTTAAATAACACTTATTCAAGAATTCAAATTTAAAATAAACATGTAGAATTAAGAAAGAAACTAAATGCAATTTAAAAAATTCTTGAATTAAATAGGCATGGAGAGGGACCCTACCTCATCCTTAAGGCATGTTTTCTTTTGACGATGACAACTCGAATCTTCATGTTTTCCCTCTTGCACGCATATTCAACATAACATATATTTAAGGACACCTAGCCCTTATGTACATATTTTCATGGCCAAATATGCACAAGGGGGTCCTTTGATATATTTATATGCTTTCATATACCCCTTTACACTTACACGTGTATGCATTTTTCATATATATCTATAAGCACACCTATTCCCAATATATATATTCATACTTCCATGAGTGAATATATATAAAGGGGAAACTTATATATGCATATGCCTCCCTATGCATACACATGTAAGCCTTCTTCAACAGCAACTCGAATCCACCTCAATGAAATCCAAAACACACTATAAAAATATAAAGATCCCAAAAATCAAAAAATCACTAATTAAATTGGAGCAAAGAATAAATATGGAATAAACCTTACCCAAATCATGAACTCATTGGCATTGGTGGTGGTGGATTGAACTGGTCTTATCATAAGAAACCACCAATAAGAAAATAGTGGGAAAAGAAATGAGATATAACTACTTCTTATATATATGTGATCAGTGTCTCAACTGTACATGACAAATGATACATGATTCCATAAAAAAAATGAACAAATAATATTAATATTGATATGTATATCCCAATACTAAATGACATGATCATTAATAAAGATCTTTATTTTTCAAACATCACCTTCAATTGCTTATTCAAAAATCAAAAATCACCAAAATATAAGAATAATGTAAACTATTATCAGAAATTAAAAGCAAGAAATAACGATTGGATTTTGTTCTTAACCTAGAAAATCCATTCCATGAATTTATAAAATACCTAAAAATCTTCATGCATATATCCTTATTAATTTTCTAGATTGAATCCTCATTTTTTATCATGTTCTTCTTAGGGAAATCACCTCTATTCTGAGTTTATATAAGTTTATAAATTTAATAAAGTAGATAATTTTCCTTCTTTTATTCTTACTCAATACACTTGGATTTTTCAAACCAGTTTGCTAGTATGAGTAGACAATTCTTTGGTGCATGATATTCCTTATTCTTGATTGTATATTCCTTCTTTATAGAAACTATTTCTGAAGATGCGATAATTGGTTCTTTACTTTTATCTTTAAACAATTATTATTGTTATGGAATCTATGTCATAAATTCTTAACAATTTGGACTACTTGGTTTCCCTTCAACACACACTTTCAACAGCCTTTAGAGTACCCTTTTTAGGCTCCCTTTCAAACTCCACACTAGAATTGTCAAGCACTAGCCCACTACAAAATCAAATATTGATACTTAACCCAACACATTGATTTGAATGACATCTTAGAAATACAGAAGATCTAAATAGCAAATTTACCAATATAAATGCCTCATAATTATCAGAACACACTGACTATACCAACCACTATAGGTAAATCATTAATTTTGGTGTGGTCTTGGAACAAAATATGGTTTATCCAACATCCATATCCAGTAACTAAATTCATCCATTTACTATCTACGTTTATACATTTCACATCCTTGATAATGATCACCATCCCTTGATATAAATTTCACTCAAAAAGGACGAGTATGAATTTCCTCACTATAGTATTATCGATACCATAATTAATCCTACATACACATGTCTAGTGCCTCATATCAAATTATGATCACAATAGGAGATCCTAGCCCAATAATGTCAACAATGTTTATTTATTTAAAAACTATCATCTTTCAAACACACATTATATCCAACAAAAATAATACATTCAAAAATTTTAGATAGAGAAATCCAAATTATAGAAAAAAATAATAACTTTAGGAATACCTAAAAAAGTATGGTTCTATAATTCCCATCACCGAGGGTGGATTATCCCTACCAAATAATATAGAAACCCACATCTATACACATACATGAAACCTATTTTTCCCATCCCAATAATAAGATAATGCACGCACATTCTTGATACATGAGAAATAGACCAGGGTTCATTTATTTTTCTAATATTGAGCTGGGATATTACTCATTCAATTTACTCTGTCATCCTCATACTGAGGCTCACCAACCAACATTCATTACTACATGGTTTAAATCCTTCTCCATGCTCCTTCTTATGCAATGGATGTATCTACATAGATAGCTGAGTCTTTCTTGAATATCTCATAGTATGTGTCCATATAAAAGGAAGCTACTCATGTGCATAATAAGTGCATAATACTATTTAAAAAATAAAATTTCTTTATGAATAAATTTCATTTGAAGGATGGCATGAAATGAATAAACCGTTCAAATTTAGTGGCATACTCCATTACTGATTTTCATAATGATATAACTCCGTGAATCCTCAAAACATGATCTTATTTTTGTAAATCTACCATATCCTCTCATAGAAGAGGGAATGAAACTCGATCCATAAAACCACCTCATTCCTTCTATTATGACCAAATGTATTTATCCATTCTGATTCATCTCCATTGAATTTAGAAACTTATAGTTTCACACATATACCATCTAGAGTTTCAATCCTTTCAAATAAGAACTAAACTTTCTTCAACATATTCTAAACATCCTACGATCCCATGTCACCACTAAAAATTAGATACTGCTACTCCTAGAACACATGGATGACTTAGAAAACCATTGCTTTTCCTTTTCTAAGGACTTTGTCAAAGGATCAAAGTAGTTGTAACATAATATGATGGAAACAACCACTTGAGAATATTTCCCATGAGAACACAATGCCATCCTAATTAGATGCTTTATTGATGAATTTTGACCCAACATCATCCTGTAATAACAACATTACTAATTAGAAACCCATCATGCCACAATCTTAATCATGCATTATTACCACAAAATCATGAAACTAGCTTTAAACCTTACTTCATAACAAAATATCATTTCCAAAACACCAAACCCAATGGTTTATCATATTAATCTAAGGGTTACTCTCCTGCACACCAAGCATAACAACCAGACCCCACACATCCCCCCTAATAATAAGAAACCCTCCACTGCCTTAACTGATCTAACAAGAAACTTCTTAATAAAAATACACAATCAAATCACCTAGAAATCACCAAAATTCTCTATATAGAGAGTTTAACATAAAAACATCAAGAAAAACCCCAAAAAGATCCACTAACTTGAGGGATTTCCACCAACCCAAACCCCCATAGACAAATCCAAACCATACCCAATACATAGCCATCATACTCCAAACGCCACCCTAACACCCGAACTCACCGGATTTGAATAACACAAATGTATCTGGTTTTTCATCTATCATTTGATATTTTAAACCACATAAAATCCCATAAAAATATAAATTCCAACCATTTGAGAAAACACATGAGTGAAATTTGAGGAGTTAATACCCTAAATACCCGGTTCTTGTTGATAACATCATAATATGTTTTAAGGAGTTCACTTCAAAGCTGAACACCACTTTTGGAGTTGATGAACACCAAAACAGGACATGTTGTTGAGTGGAAAGCATTTATGACCATGGATCCAGGTTTAAAAATATAATTAGTAACGCAAAAAACCTTCACATTGCTATTGTTTTTAGTTCCTCCCATGATAATATTTCAACTGTGCGTTCAAATCAGATCGGTATTGAGCTACAAAACCAGAGGTTTTCAATGTAGTTAAGAAAGGCATGGAAGAAACAACCCTAATTTTTCATCAGGAAAACACCACATGATAACTCAATGACAAGAATCAGCACCCACATACATAAAATTTTTAACTTCTTCAAATTTGAACCAGAAGACATGCTAACATAATTATAAATTCAAAAAGTATCATTTACAAAAATAAATAGAGAACATCATACAAGGTTAAATAAAACCCCACATCCCCAATTACTTGGAACACATAACAAAGGGGGATTTCATTTAAATCACCATGCAAGTGTAGGTTCTCTAGGAAAAAAGATAAGAAAGTGATAAATGAAATAATCATGGGATGTAAAAATAAAATCGAATACCAATTAAAAAACTGCTTCCAGCAAGTAACTTCACCTCACATGAAACGAATCAATAAGGAAAAGCCAGAGGCACATGGAAATTACAAACAATCCATTGAGTCTACTACCATATGATTCAAAAATAAACCATCCCAAGCAGATAACATTTCTCAGAAAAAATAAATACTAAAGGTAACCGCCAATGACTAAATACATTGAAACGATAATCATAAATTCCCAACTATACAGGAAGTAAAAAACTGAATCCGCTCTGTCTTCCTCACCCCACTCTCCATAGTCATCTAGACCATTTGATTATCATTACATAATAGAAAATAATATAGAACACAATCCACAGGAGGAGGATGCTTCAATCGAAAAAACATAAGAGGTTTATAGTGGGAAGGAAATATAAGGAAAGAGATTCAGAAAGTACACAGAAATTTAAAGCTGAAGGGCCAGTGGATTAATTCTTCTCAAGTCCCACCATGAACAGTGTGAGAGATTTCTTGAGAGAGGTCAATGGTTTGGATTGGAGGGTCACTGTGAGAGAGTTCGATGACAGCGTGAGAGAGCACGTTGATTTGAATCGTCAGGAGGAGGGCACCGCGGTGAGATCTTTAAGTGGTTCATATAGTACGGTCGCGGATTGGGGAGGAGGAGAGGAGAGGCCAAAAAATTGAAAATATGAAACGTGGATTTTTAGCCAAGTTTATCCATGGATGGTTAATTAAATCGTGGCTATAAACAACCAATAACCACGGACCTCTAAAACTGTGGCTATAGGTCCGTGGCTATATCTTAAAATTCAAGTAGTGATAATTGTTGAATGGTATTGAATTGGATAGTTTACAATATATTAGAATTAGTATCATGTTATAATAATCCTATATATTTATTATTTCCAAAAATATATCTATCTATGTATAGTGTGGGTGAAAAACAGATTACACCAAGGCATGGGGATGGTAAGCCATACGTATGCACGTGGGGTGATTTCATTTTTCGTAGGATGGATATAACGTGAAATATGGTTGTTTTTTCATTATAAAAATGCATAATTATTTGGGTGATACTGATTTTATTACTTTATAATGAAACAACTAATGAAGAGGAAGTAGAAGAAGAACTAAATTTGAAAACATCAGTAGAAGAGATTACCTCTTCCCCGACATGCCTCTATTAAATTTATTCTTAGGGAACTAGAGTTGGTATTTTGAGAAGACCCGATCCAATAGAACGTAACTAGGGAAGATGAGAAGAGAAATGGGGTATGGTTGGCCAATCATGACGTCTCAAAATAGAGTGAATATGAGAGGTATGATGTGCCCTTTTATAAGAGAAGAGTAGGGAACTTTTGGAAAGGAATAAAATATTGATTTATTAAAATAAAATTTAAATTTAAAATGGTCCAAAACATATTAAATTGTAATATAATACATATTTGGTTAAAATAATAATCATACAATAATTTTTGGACATTTTTTTGAATGTTTTTATTATCCTTATCTTTTTGTTTTAACCCTTATTTTACCATTTTTAATCTTACCGTGATATCATGTTATTTACAAATTGTTGGTTAATGTAATAACCATATCATGTCAAAAGATCCAAAAAAAATTATCTATTATATATTTAGACTTATATTAACCACTTTGATGAATATTTTATATTTATTAATTTAATATCATTTAATAAACTATTTTAGGTTTAATGCTTTGAATTATATCTATTTTGGATACTATTCATACTTGAATTTTTTTAATAATTTATAAAAACCTTATTACTTAAAACCAATTGTATAATAACATCCATAATATGTCAATGTAATCATAAAAAATTTTGGATGACATAAAAATGTTCAAATTAAATTAATTTCAATATTTATAAATTCATTTCCTTCAGTCTTTCATTGATGAGGTAATCACTACATAATAATTGTATCGTAAATAAATAAATTTATCTAATTTATAAATATTATAAATAAAATATCATAATGTTTTAAATATTTTTAGCTTTCTAATTAATATTTATGTACATATATACCTGTTATATAACCCCATATTAAAATCGATTTAGTAAAAGCTATAAGTTTAAGTTATAATTATCTTTACTTTAAATTAATTCTTAAAAATTTCATTCTCAATCCAAGTGGATCCTTGGGGTCAAGAAAATTGACCACATGATGCCCATGGAAAAAAAATATATTATCCAATTGTATTATTTCATGTGTTAGGGATGTTTAATATTTTTATAATATCATTTTTTACCCATATATACCATATTTACCCTATAACAATTGTAAATAAAATAATTACGGAAGATACTATTCATAACATCCAAAAATAAAATGTACCTATTTACACAATTTTAACCTTATTATTCCAAAAATGGAACTCATTTTTTGAAATTCAAAACATAAAATTGGCAGTAATTAATTTAAAAATAATTCATGTGGTAAAAACCAAAAGTTGGTTTTTTAATAAATAATAACCATCAAAAGATTGACCTGCGTTTATGTCCAATTTAAATGTAATATTACTTCCAATGAACAAAATATGATTAAATGATAAAAATATAATATAAATAATCTTCAAAACCAATTAAAAAGATAATATAACTATGTAGATAAATTAGATAAAAAGGCAGTTTTGAATTAAAATGTTGTATTTTTCACTATTCATTAAAAATTTATTTTTATAAGAAAAATACCAAAAATTAAAGAAAAGTAAATGTGTATATCCCAATTCCATAAATGTAGTTTATTTTTTAAAATTTATCTTATAAAAGTGTCAAGAAAAGATTCAAAATTGTTGTGACATCAAAAGGTGGTAAAACATCATTTTTTTAAAATATATCTTTTATCCAAAAATTTGATTTTGTTATCATATCATGTTCTATAAAATGTATAAGAAGAATTATAATGTTATATAAAATTATATGTTGTTAAAAATATTCATAACGTCTAGTTTATATCAAATTAAATAATAATATTTTAATAATATATCATTGTTTAGTGAAACTCGATATGGCATACAATGCAATATATCGATGTTGGTCACTCTTACATATAACGCAAGCCAAGTCAGTGTTGCATGTAGGGAATGCTTCTTTAGTGTTTCATATAGCACAAGAAAATCTTTTTCTTCATACAACACAACACATCAAATAAATTAAAAGGAATATATCTCATAAAATATCAGGTAGTTACATTCTACCCCTCTTAAAATGAATTTAGCCCTAAATATTTTCAAGGATATAAATGGTTTACTGCATGAAATTTTATTTCATTGAAACCCACATCGTAAAAAAGGAATACTAAAATATAATATTGAAATGTAATGTAAAAAACAAAACGGTTACCCAAATTAACTCATCACTAGGTTTCTATATAGGAGAAGATTAGTGTGAAGTGAAAGCATGGTTATGGAAGAGAAATATAACCATCATTTTCTAATGGATTGTGACAGAGAATAAGGTTTGGAGAAATTTAACTACCAGTAATCCATAAATCTACGATGATTTAAGGGACCATCTGATTCATCAGATAAGAAGGTACTATGATAACATTTATGGTTTTCAAGATCCTCTTCCAAAAGATAATGATTTATTCATGAGAATAAATACATACATGATTTTGGTACAATGTCACAGTTTTCTGTGCCTTTAATAATTTCCACTTTATCTCTTATTTAATGAAATGAAGTTGAATTTTCCATTCTTGAAATGTTATCAGATCATACGATAGCATGATAGGTCATTCCATCTTTCCCAACAAAAATATTAGCTCAGTTAATCAAATATGTATAATGATACCTATAGTGAGACAATACATTTATCTAATAGACTTCAACTAAAATATAGATTATAATATCCATTAATCGATAACATTACAATACATCCAAAAACTAAAAATTTAAAACACTAGAAGGAGGAGAAATAAATCGACTTAACATTTTTCTCCATATCTCATTTGGCATTATTTGGTTGTCACATTCCAAACATGTGAATACCTTAACCATGTATTGAAACATTATAATAACATGAATTACCATAGAACCTTATTGAAAAAATGAATTATGTCAAAATTAACTCTTTCTACACACCTAAAATACCACTCAAACCATGATATCGCATTGTCCTTATATCAATCATGAGTTCATTAATACTATCATAAAACTCATTATCTCTTTATCCAATCATTATTCACATATCTTGTGTTTCCCAAAAAAACATCTGAATGACTTCTCATGGTTACCACTAACATTTAATGTTTACATACAAATACATAAAGAAAAAAAATAGTGTAACGATACTTAGATGTTTCTTTATTCCATTGTACAATACATTATCCCCCAATCTTCTTAAACCATTGACCGACCATCTTCATTTTATTCCTTGACACTTCTTTCATCTCAAATATCATTTCCAGCCTCCTCATCATTGTAAACATAAATACTATCCATACGACCCTACTAATTCTCTTCATGAGATTTTCCATTAGGGAATCAATTTTCATAATGCCCCTAAATTCTACATTTAAAACATTTAACCATTGTAGATGTCTTATAAATACCAGTATCCTTGTCCATTGTGTTAACATAACCCTTTGCTTTGTAATTATTGGCTTTGTGTCCTTCTTTTCCACACCCAAAGAATCTTCCAGTTCCTTTGAAACATTCTCCTGGATACCTCTTCCCACATGATTTAAATGAGGAAAATTGAACATTATTTCTTCTATGATCACCATGAAACACCATCATTCTTTTTTAGTAGCTTCAAAATCTCCCCAAAGATGAGATTATTGATCACATTATGAGATTTTTGATTATGAATAATAATGATGATTCACCTTCCAACTCCAATTTCATTTGGTTTCTCATGAATAATATCATTCTACTGTCCAACATATTCTCCATTAACCGAAGTCCTCTTATTTCTATCCATCTTATAAAACCCAAAAATAATAGTGTGAGAGGTAAAATCATACAAGGAAAACAATATAATCAGGGGGTACATTCAATCTCTAACATCATAGGTTTAATCATAGGTTATTCATGATTGTTACCACAATTCAATGAATGTAACCTATACTTATAATTAACAGTAGGTACATCCCTAAATTCACCTTTGTAAAATCTCTAGGGATCCCAATAAATTTTCTGCATCCCAGTTTCCACAGGATAGCCAAACCTTCACTCTGATACCAACTGTAGATACCCAAACATGACGTACAAGAACATTACATTTCGTTTGTGGAATACTAATACATGAAACTAATAGAAACCCAAAGACCGTATTATTCGAGAATATTTGAAAAATTGGAACATAATATTCTAATAATGGTGAAAGATATTCATCTTCTCACAAAAAGATCTTCCCCTTTTAATTTTCCTACCGAAAACCTTTCCTTATATCAGGGGGAAAAGAAAACATAAAAAGGGTGAGATCATATTATCTGTAAGGGTAAACATGGATAATATAAAACTAACCATAAAACTTTTAATGTAAAAACATGAACATAAATTTTAAACATCAAAACCATGAGTCATGAAATAAATCATGGAAGTCCATATGGCATGGTTCAGAAAGAAGAATTAATCATGATATAATAGAATTGACATAAAACATCTAATTATAGAAATATAATAATAACATAATATGATTTCCATAGTATCCAAAGCATTGTTTACAAGACCATCATAGTCGAAAAAGTACATTACTGAACCCGGTTTACTTGTCATTCCAGCCATTTATTACTGATCTGGATTTATTTGTCATTCCAACCCTGTATTACTGAACCGGATTTACATGCCATTATAGTAATGTCTATATAATGAGATATAGATCATTACCCAATTAATTGGATGGAGATATAGGTATCACCCATCTCATAATAAAATCATTCTTACATGTTCCAAAAGAACATAAATCATTCATCGTATCATAACCCCTAAAATAAAATGGGATTCTTAAATATCATTTCATTATAACATAATCCCTATATGATAAATGGTCTTAATAAAAATAATTCCATCTTAAAAAAATATAATCAAAGTAATAATAGGGATTGAAACATAACCTTATGTAATCTTAGATGGAAATTAATTTTGATAAAACACTTGAACATAATTCTTGAGAAAAATATCCTTTCTTCTTCTAAAATGATTTCTTTTCTCGAAATGTCATGAAATTTTAAATGAAAATAATTTAATTAAAAATAATCCTGAAATATTGTAATGTAAGCTTAATGGAAATAATTTGTCATGAAAGAATATAAATATGTTCATGTCATATAAGTTAGATAAACATTCTCCTCGTACTTTTGCCAGAAAAGTCAAAAAGTACCTCTTATGGTAATAAATAAAAGATTCCATCCATACCACGTAGTAAAAGTCAAAAAAGGGGTAAAAATGACTTTAAATATACAAATAATAATATTAAACTATTTATGAAAACATTTTTAGAATACCTGGACATGGATGTTAAATATATCCCTAGTAAATACTTATAAATTAACGATCTCAGATAAAAACAAGATTGGAAAAGTTATCACTTACCTTAGGTCTGGTTTTTTCTTATGTGTCTAAAACACTTTTATTTTGGTTTAAAAGTTATTATAAACTTGTAATAGAACCATAATAATATTTATGATATCATATATGATTCACTGATGTCTTTATATTACCTTTTCATTTGTCAATTCCATGTTAAAGTAACGTTTTGGGTAATAATCATTTTATTTATTGTACATGTTTTGAATTTATATTCTTAATATTATGACTTATATAATGATTTACATAATTTAAAAATCTAAAACATGGTTTATATATTATATATATGATGTATATAATTATAAATATAATATATAGATAATTGAAATGGAATACAATGTTCATGGAGACGGTAGACCAAACATATGCATGAACTTTTTTTTCATTTCCTTATTAAATTTAATGGAAGTAAGTAAATGACATATAAATATAAAAAAAATTATTATCATTATTATTTCATATAATTCATGGTTATTTATTATATATTCTTTATAATCAATCTTTAATTGTTAACGTGGGGAATGAATCTCATCGCATCGTGGCGACGGTAAGCTGTATGTAGGCACAAGCGATGATATCATTCCACTAATTGTTGAATGGTATTGAAGTGTTTGGTGAATAATATCTCAGAATTATTATAATTTTATATTAATCATATATAGTTGGTATTTCTACCATTATACCCATCCAGGTAAGGAGGTGGTGAAAAATAGATAACACCATGACGTGGAGATAGCAAGTCATGCGTACGACCGCACGATGATTTCATTTTTTTCAAGATGGATAGACGGTGAAATACGGCTTTTTCATATTTATAATAATATATAATTACATTATTGATACTGAATTTACTACTTTATAATGATATAATTAATAAATTATAAGTAGAAGATGAAAGAAAATTGAAATAATTGGAAGACGAGATTACCTCTTCCTCAACGTGCCTCCTTTAAATTTCCTCTTACGGCAGTATAGTTAGTATTTTGAGAAGACCAGAACCTCTATAATGTAACTAGGTAAGTTGAGAAGATAAATTGGAAGGGGTTGGTAGATATTGAAGGCCCAAAATGGAGCTAAAATGAGAGGGATGAGGATCCCATTTATAATAGAGGAGAAGGTCACTTTTGGAAAGTCTTAGAGTATTAATTTATTATAAATTTATTTTTTGATATAAAATGGTCCAAAACATAATTAATTAGAATATAAGATTATTTTGGTTTAAATACCCATCATCCAGAAAAATTTAGACATGTTTTAAATATTTTTTATCCTTATGTTTTTGGTATCACCCTTATTTTAACCTTTTTAATCTTACTGGGATAACATGTTATTTACAAATTGTGGGTTGATGTAATTATAATATGAGGTCAAACGACCCAAAAAAAGTTATTTGTGACATATTTGGACTTATATTAACCTCTTTTTTGAATATTAAATTTTTTAGGAATTTAATATCCATTAATAAACTAATTTTTGTTTTAAGTTATGAATTATGTCAATTTTGGATACTATTCGTATTTGACAGTTTTTGAAAAAAAATCGTAACAACCTTATTACTTCAAACAAAAGGAATTAAATAATCTATAATATGTCAATTTCATCCTAAAAATTCATTTATGACATCAAAATGATAAAATTAAATTTATTTAAATATTTATAAATTCATTTATTTGAATCTTTCATTAATGGGGTAATCACTACATCATAATTGTATCATAAATAAATATATTTAATAAATGTCTAAAAATTATAAATAAAATAAAATGAAGTAAAAAATATTTTTAAATTTTTAATGAATATTTATGTACATAGTGATCAGTTACATAACCTAATATTAACATTGATTTAGTAAAAAAATATGTTTAGGTAATAATTATCTTTACTTCAAATTAATTCTTATGAAATGTAAATTTTACTTCCAGGTGAATCCATGGGGTCCCAAAATTGACCCAAGTATTCACATGGTGTCAAATATCTCATCCAACGAAATTAGAACATGTTTTATGGTAGTTTAATATTATTATAATATTATTTTTTTAACCTTATTTACCAGATTTACCTTTTAACAATGATAAATAAAATAATTACTGAAATTTCTAATCATAATGTCCAAAAAGAAAATTTACCAATTTAAACAATTTGAAAATACTCATTAAAAAAATGGAATCCATTTTTTATAAAATTAAAAAATATAAGTTGTTGTAATTAATTTAAAATTATTTCATGTTGTCAAAACCAAAAAGGGTTTTTTTAAGAAGTAATAACTATCAAACGATTGACTTGTGTTTATATCCAATTTGAAAGTGAAATTACTTCCAATGAATAAATTTGGATTAATTGATAAAGAATTAATACAATTAAAATTTAAAACCAATTAATAAGATAGTCTAACAAAATAAATAGATAAAATTAAAAGCAATTTCAAATTAAAATGTAGTATTTTTCACTATTCAATTAAATTTTAATTTTATTTGAAAAATACGAAAAATTAAAAAAAAGTAAATTATTTATCCCTATTCTAAAGAAAAAGTTTATTTCATCAAATTTAACTTATAAAAGTGTCAAAATAAAGGCTTAAAATTGTGCTCCCTCAAAAGGTTGTAAAACTTCACTTTTTTGGAAAATACTTTTCTTATCCGAAAAAATTAATTTTTTTATCTCATATAATGTTCTAGAAAATGTGTAAGATAAATGATAAAATTATATAAAATTAATATTTTGGTTAATAATATTCATAACGGCTAGTTTATTCCCTTTTAAATAAAAATATTTTAGTAGTATATCATTGTTTAGTGAAACTTGTTAGGGCATACAACGCAAGCTATTGACCAAGGTCACTCTGGAATTTAATGCAACCCAAGTAAGTGTTGCATGTAGTGAATGATTCCTTTGGCGTTTCAAATAGTGAAATATAATATTTGTGTAGCCTACAATATAGGAAATCAAAGAAATTAAAAATAATATATCTCATAAAATATCAGGTTGTATTGGTAGGCTCTCGAAAAGGAACGTGCACATTGTTAACATGATTCATATCATTTAGTCATTTAACCCTTTATTATTATGGGGTGTGACACTCACCCTGCCCCCATAAAGAAAAATGTACTCATTGTGATCCCTACATCTGAACCCAGGACGTGAGATGCACTTAAGTCTAGGTACCACCTTTGACACTAAATGTAACAATCGGGCCCTTGTGACAGCACAAACACCCTGCCTTAACATTGTCATCAGGTCCTGGCCCGCTAGGTTCCACCATTTGACCTGCAAACACGTGGTCCCCACCATGGGGCCCACCAATGTTCCCGAATGAATCATCTAACTAATGAATGACCCCACATGCCAACACATGTCCATTCTTGTGTGCATTTTCCTCATCACACACACCTTGGGAAGCATCCTAGAAGGTCACCCATCCTAATCAATACTATACGGAAAGCATGATTGACTATGGAGTTCTAATTAGGTAGTCTCCTGAAACAAAATGTGCACCTTTTTTACATTAGTCATATCATTTAGTCATTTAACCCTTTATCATTCTGGGGTGTTACAATCACCCCCTCTTTAGAGGACAACGACCTCATTATGGACCCGACATATCAACCCAGTAGTACGTTGCACATAATGCAGGGTACAATATTTGTTACCAAATATAACAATTGGGCCCCAGGGACAACACAAACACCCTATCATAACATGGCCATCAGGTCCTAGCCTACTAGATACCACAAATAGGTCATCTGACTAATGAATGACCCCACCGGCCAACACATGTGACTTCTAGTGTGTGTTTTCATCACTCACACACACTCTAAGAAACTTCTCTAAAGGTCAACCATCATGATCACTTGTCCAGGGCAAGCATACTTAACTGTGGAGTTCTAGTCATGTAAATTCCTGAAAAATAAGGTTCACCTTGTTAACATGAGTCATATAATTTATCCATTAAACCCATTATCATTCTGGTTGTAACATTCACCCCCCCCCCCCCAGAGCACAACATCCTCATTGTGGACCCTACATATAATCCCATGTTGTCCACTACACATAAGGTTGGGTTCCACCCCTGATACTAAATCTTACAACTGGGTCCTGGTGACAACATAGACACCCCACCTTAACATGGTCTTCAGGTCTCGGACATCCAGGTACAACCAATTTCCCCCAGACACGTGGTCCACACCTTGGGTCCCACCCACATGCCTGAACGACTCATCGGACTAATGAATGTTCCCACAGTCCAACAAATATCCCTTTTAATGTTATTTATACTCACTGATGCACACCTTGGGAAGCTTCCGAAAAGGTCAATCATCTTGATCACTAATCCAAGCCTAGCATGCATAACTATTGAGTTCTAATCAGGTACGCTCCCAAAATGAAATGTGCACCTTATTGAAAAGACTCATATCATTTATTCATTTAACCCTGTAACATTATTGGTTGTTACATGTATTTATTAGAATCATTTTCAACAATATGAATGTCTCTTCACATTAATCATTCATGAAAAAAATCCTTGCACAATTCCTTATTAACATAGTTAATGTTTATGAATATCGTGATATGTTCCCAAATAATCATCAATTGTACCCAGATAATGTGAGGAAACATTGTATATTTTTTATAGATGTTTTATTGGGTCATTCCTCAATCATATTTGTCTTTTATGGATCCACAGATATCTCATTTCCAATGATAAAATTCCCCATGAATTTTACTTTCCCCAAAAAAATTACAATACGTTTCGTATATCTTATCCTTTCTCAACGTTTTTAGCATAGTAATCAATTGATCCTCGTGTTACTAATTTTTTTCAGTATATAGGATGTCATAAATAAAAAAACCCTAAATTTTAATGGTAATATCTATAGAATATTTTCATTAGATCCATGTAAAGTACATGAGTATTTAATTAGTTTTAATGTAATCACTATGAAGTCGTAGTTACAAAAAACATATATGAAAGGATGTTTTGGTAATATCCTCTTACTTCACCTTCAATAGATGATATCCCAATCAGATAACCACCATATAGATGTACCGATCCCCACATAGTTAATTGAATAATCCATAAATATATGGAATCTGGTACAAGTTCTTTATTATGATCTTTTTGAGTTAATAAAATTCAATGAAAGGAAACATTGTCCAATTCTTATTTTTTCTAAAAATGATCGGTGCACCCTATAGTGAAGAACATGGGAATATGAAACCCATATAAATATTATGTTATATTTTATTATTAATTTTTATTGTTTCATGGTGGAATTTATCTAGGTACTGGTGTATATTTATAGTTCTTCATGTAAAATTTCTTTTGAAAACTCAACCTCATGATTTAGAATAATAGAAAAAAGAATTTTGGGAGAACATCGACATAATCCATTACAATGAGAATGTATTAAAATATATTATTATCTGTTGTATAAATCATTTAATATTGATATGATTTCATAAAAAATATATATCCATGATAGATTGAGAAATATTCTCCAAAAGATATTCATCTAGTATATTTTTTTTGAATTGGGTTGGCTATTATTTCCCTCTAATGGAAATTGATATATGCAGTTTATAACCACAACCAATAGATTCTCAACATAGCATAAAATTCTACAGAAGTTCATATAACACTTTTTTAAGATATTCTTCCCACGAATGATAATTACAGGAGATTTATATACATATGATTTAATAATTTCACCACTTAGGGTTTTCAATAATAAATCCACATTTATGACTTGAGGTTGTGTTTTAATATTTTTACATGACATTAATTATATTAAATAATTCATTAAACTTAAATCAAATATGGAATTTTATGTTCATGAATATTCAATCACTATATATTTCTAAATTTGACCCTTATTGTAATCATTTAATAAAACCAAAACATTATTGCAAATGAGAATACTTAGATTAGTAATCTTATAAAAGGTAGGCTCTAAATAGTGAAAAAAACAATTCATAAATGAAATGCATATCTAAACGTTTTAATTTATTATTTTCCATGTAGGGTTTTTATTAACTATTTCCTACTTGTATGCCGACCCTATTAACCAAAAATAAATAAATTTCTTATAAACCAAACGTTACAACATGAAACTCATAAAAATATTAAAACTTAAATTTTAATAAAAATAACCATTAAACACCCAAATATCTAAATTTCATATGTGTATTTGATGTTAGATGTAAAATACATCCATATAAAAACTAAATAAATGTAATTTAATTAAATATTTATTATGTGGTCCTAAATCTCATTAAACTTTTATTACTACATATAATACCATTGTAACATTCATAAATATGATATATCATCTATAAATCCCAATAAGGAAAAATCATTATAATGAAGTATAACATGTGATTCGAGATGAATAACATTATATAATAAAATGCTAGAATCATATATAATCACATGGATGAATTTATTAAAATATTAAATAACTCATGTTCATGGTATAATAAAATTATTGAAATAACATAAAACATGACATCATAAGTATAAGTGAAGACCTACTTATAAGTCATCACAACATAGTGTGATAAGATTATTGTCCATTCACCATACAATATTATTAACACCTGTAAAAGAGCATCGAGAATTTTATGATCAGTGAAAAACCCGAATCATAGGTATTATTTTTTCAATATATGTGTTAAATGAGAAGCGTGGCTTTATAGGTGTTAGGAACCATGGTTTCACAAATCATGTGGCCCTATGGACATAACATGAGTGCTCATGAAATTCAAGTTATAAACTTATTATCACTTTAATATGCTTCTTATAGTCCTTTTAATCTCACAAATTCTTCTAGACAAGCATTGATGATCATGAGAAGGCTTCCAGATTAGTTCCCCCAATCATGTAATGTGTTGAAATATTGTTTCCCGACAATCGCTTAGTCCCTTTATATGAGAAAAGGTGAAAAATGTTAAATATTAATTTTATTTGTAGTTAAACTGATTTTCAAGCGATGGTATGATGTTTTTAGTGTGACATGTCCATTAGACAGATGGAATACCAAGGGACATGTCAAATTCATCATACTAAATCCATTGGACATGTCACATTCATCATGATAAGAACATTAGAAATGATTTTTGGTTAGTCAATGACCTGATATCAAATTTATGGGAAATAGACGTAGGATATATAATATATAAGATGAAATAGGTGTTAACCTTATGAGAAAGAGAGTTACACTATTTTTTTATGTGAAGGCATAATGCCCTTCATGTGATCAATTTACCAGTCATGAAGAGGCCATCTAACAGACTATATTGACCATGCAATGGGCCCTTGACAATTCATCCTCAATCACATGAAATCCTCTTCAACATGTATCATAATCTCGGGAAGACCCCCATATATGTTTTCCTAATATTATGAAGGCCCTTTGATATGTCAATTTCATATTGTGAAATATAATTGAGAATCCATATTTTTTATAAATATTCCAATGATAGAGTGATTACATGTTCAATATTTATCATGTGATTAGAAGATGACATCTTGGATGACCCATAATATGATCATTCTAAATGCATGATGTGATGCTCCCTCCACTGACTCAAGATCCTATATATGATTTAAGCTCCATGTGAATAAGCATATATCATGGGAGTATAGGCCAATAAATTCCACCCCTTTAGAAAAAAACCACAAAGGACTATAAAGGTGATAATGGACTTCTAAGAGTGGAGAATCATACAATTGTAGTAGTATTATAGTAGGTAAACCCAATTAACAACTTGAGGGGTTAGGATTTATGTATATGAATCCTGCATGATCATCCCATTGATCAAGTTAAGGACTTATAATATGTTGTTTCGATCCAACAAATATGTTTCTCATGTCAACTTGGTCTAGTGAACCCCCAATAGGATAGAACATAACAAATATTTTGTAATTTATTCAATAATGGGAGATAAATATGGATGAATTACAAAAATATGGATACACTGATTTTCATTTGAAGTGGGTCACAATCCTAATGAAACACATTCAATATACACATTATAGTTCATTCAAATTTCATGAAGATCATGTGATGTACAATAGAAAATTCAACTAGATATTTTTAATTATCATAGACTTGTAAACTAGTTCATGTGATTTCCTTCACACATGCTAGCTAGTTCAAGGGAAGTCCTTCAGAAATGTCAGTCATACCATGTGATGTCTTTTGGATGTGTCATCGAAGCCATGTGAAGTCCTCTAGACCTATAATCTCAATAACAAGATTTCACATAGACATTTTGTCTTTAGACATGAATATTCATCCAATCATATCATACTTGTCTTCTGGTATCCCTCAAACAAGTCAGCTATATCACTTGATAGTCCCAAAGTATATCCAATAGAAAATAAGGACATGTTCGTAAATCCTCTGACATTTCAGGAAGACAAAAAATAGGTTCTAAAAACATCCCCGAATGTGGTAGAAGGATAACTAGAACATGTCCAGACATTCTCATCCATGTAAAGAAGATTACCAAGGCATGTCTAGTCTGCAAAATAAATTTTAGTATGACAACCAGGATTGTCCGGTAGAAATCCTTTGACATGTCAACAATGTCATCAAACATCATATTTCTTCTAATTTTCATGATTCATTTATCTTAAGAAACATGGGTTTATTAATGGAAGGTCAACTATTGGGGAGATAGATTTGGATCATGATCTGTCCAATGAAATACACAACAAAACACGTGGCTCAAACATGGTGATAAAACATGACATAGATATAGAATATGATCAAGTAGAATGGAAATTCATTCTCAATGATCTAGCCAACATGGGATTCTATCATTAGAAGATGGATATTATTTTCATATGAATATCTCTTCCTGGTTATCTGTCACATTTTATGATAAAATTCATGGTTTTATTCAAGTTTGTTTGAGGCCTTTGGTAGGGTGATCCTCTTCCCCCTTTTATCTTTATTCTTGTGTAGGATGTTCTAAGTCTCTTGATTAATAGATTCATTGAGATAAGAATTCTATTTCGTTATAGATGTAAGATGAATCAAAACTAAATCTCACAAATTCTTCACACATTTAACATTATTTTATTAGGGAATTTTAATGAGATATTAATCCCTATATTTTTTAGAGTTGTTGAGGAATGTAGTAAATGGAGTGGGAAATTGATCAATCACTCAAATAATATTTTTTATCTCTAGGATATGATCGGATGATCATGAAATATCGATCTGAAACAATTGGAACATGAACATGAAACTCTTCCGCATTGATTATTTGGGTGCCCCCATCTCCCTGAAAAAGCTTCATATTCATCACTTTGATCTGATTACCAGTAGAATTTCAGCTAGGCTCTTGAACTAGAAGAATAGCATCCTTTCAATCAATGGAAGAATAACACTCACCAATAGTGTTCTTACTTACATACCAATGCATGATATTTATTCTATAAGGGTTCCAAAATGAGTTATTTCAAACATTGATAGTATTATTGTTTCATTTTCAGGGACATATAATATGAAAGAAAGCAACACTATGGTTTCTGGGAGCAGCAGACCGAACCACTGAATAATGGAGGGATTAATGTGAAAAATATCAAGGAAACTTTATGATACATGCATGAAAAGTTTTCCTAAGAATTCACATAGGAATGTTCCCTTTTAGGGAAACACCTGAAATAAAAAAAATTCAAGGCTAGTACATGTGACATGTCGGGAAACTCCTCCTCAATTTGGCCTCTTTTCTTCCCCAATGTACAATTCTTTCATGACCACTCTCATTGGACTGTGGGGAGGGGTGATATTTCCTTTTGGTATCACAGTTCGGATGGATCTTTTCTTGGGTACCCTAGTTTTTTGGTCCTAGATTTAAAATATAAAGAGGTAATTAATCACCCGAGAATTATCAATATTACTCTTAGTTGAACGCAGTGTGACATTTTTAACTCCATTAAGCTCAATATGGACATAGATAAATGGTTCTTCACTATGTCTGCTTCTGGGGCATTCTCTATAAAAGATTGTCGTAAGGTTTCCTTCCCACATGAATGCACCAATGAATGGTTCTTTTTGGAGAAAATATGAACCATATAAATTTAATTTTTCAGTCTAGATAATTAGAAATCGATCTATGTGTAATAATAATAACATCCACAACATAGGGATAAGCCTGGTCTCCAGATTTTCGTGTTGAAAAATTCCAAATTTGGATTCTTTGAACTACCTATTCTTTGAAATTTATTTTTAATTCACCATATAGAGCATATTTTGAGGCTTCAATGGTTTATTCTTACTAGATATTCGGGTATAAAACATGTAATATCATTTTTTCCATGGTGTGGGGAATGATGGACCAAAAAAGGCAGCGAGGTCTACTTTCATTCATGCGGGTTGTTGGAGTATTTAAAGAGCCCACCACTCAGCTTGGTTTGAATGGATTAATAGCTAGGGGAGACAAAGATTATACAATCCAAAAACCATCTTCTCGATTTGTTTAGAATTCAGAAAGACTGGGATGGAGCTCCTTTTCTTAGGTCATTATGCCATTCTTTAAACCCTATTCTCCCCAACCATAGAAGCTTTACGGGGCACTGGTTGCGATGGGAACCACATTCACAAAGTCTCAAACTTAACACAAATGGATCATGTAGTTCGAGTCTAATTAGCAGAGGTGGGTGGTTTGAGAATAAAAAGGATTTATTGTTCTTGATTATAGTTATTTATTTGATGAAGTCCATTCCTTTCAAGAAAAATCCTTGGTGATCCTCAGTGGCCTTTGGGTTTTATTCTAGAAACTGATCCCATTGGTAGTAGTTGAAATGGACTCTCGGATTTTCCATGAGTTGCATAAAGTCACCCACAACCCACCTTGGTCTATCCTTTATTATATCTAATATTTCAATGGGTTTATCAGTATTAAAATGATTTTCCTCCACACCTAGATTGATGGAGACAACATAGAGGACATCTTGGTTTCTTCGGAATCTCATTCTATAGCATTCAGTTAATTCAATTCTCTGAACTCCTTTCCTCCTGAGGGGATGGATTTTTTTGGTGGGACACCCTTGGATTACTTTACTTCAGTCACCTATAATTGAGATTTGGTCTTTCTTTCCTATATCATTTCACTCATTAATAAATACAAATGATTTTTTGGATTCCTTTCCAAGGCCAGATCACCAATGGGATCCACCATAGTGTAATACCCTTTATATCCTAAACAATCTTTCTTATCGGGAAGAAAATCACTTATGATTCTAACATTATTTCTTTTCCATCAAAATATTGACAATACAATTGAACTATGTGGAATTTGATTCATGTTTTATGTAAGATACCTTGGATCCCATCCAAAGGAATGAGATCTATACCAAGTCCTCCATCAGGGAATCCAAATTGCATAAGTCCTAAATCCATGTATAGTGTTCCCGATATTCTATGGAATATTGTTTGTCCCATCAAGAATAGCTCATGTGGGATTAGAGAATTTAAATGATTATATCAGTAGCCCCATGAATTATCCTCATTTAGGGAAACCATATTGCATAAGACTGATTATGTGTCTTGATACGACTACCTCAATTAAAGGGCTTCCACCATGTCATATGTCCCGATGGTTTTTCCATATGGGAAAAAATTAGGTAAATATCCCCTAAATGGAAAATCATGATCTCCCAACCATTATAAGGTTGATGAAAGACCAAAATATTAATACTCTAATTATAGTTATAAAAAGGATATGTAGTATGGATTCACAAGGATTAAGCTCTATAACTGAGGCCTACATCCACTCATATATGTCCCTTTTACAGGATGTTAAACTATAAGGATTGGACTGAAACTAAAAATCTAGGTTTAATTATTATTATAAATAGGATAAAATGGATGCCTCATGAAGACACATTCCCATCCTTGAAACACAAATCACCTCAATGAATGATATTAACTCCATTGTACCAGGTTATATGGATTCAAAATACAACGAACAACCCATTTAAAAACAATAATAGGAAACATATGTAGAAAATAAGATACCTATAAAAGGTAATATAAATAGAACCCCCTTTGAATGTACAAGGATTCAATGATCAATTAGATTTTTTGGCAACCTATCTCGTATCGATCTTTGGAATAGATTCATGAAAATATTGTAAATATATAAGAGAGTCCTAGAGATGGAACTAATTTACCCATAAAGGATGTGATGAAATCAACCACTCATACTCAATAACAATATGAGTTCCTATGTGTTGTTGGGTTTCAAACCACAAATGACCACTTACCTTTATAATGTTGGTCTATAACATGTAATAGATGAAGGATTTGTTGGGTGTTTTTATGAGAAACCAAAATAATAAGACTAATGGAATTGATTTTGAAACTATACTTGAATACACATAATAAATTGTTAGATGAAAATGTTCATCTAAAAATAATAATGTTAAATCCAAAATAATCACATGAAATAAAAAAATAACTGAACATTATAGACTTTGGAAATATTTTTCCTAAAAATGGGGAACCATAGCATCCAAATAAGAATAGAAAGTATTGGACATGATTTTAATGCATGTAAAGATAGAATAAAAGAATCATTATATCCATCATTAATCTTATTTCATAGTTATATGGAACTAAAACATTCAAAACAGTATAAAAAATGTTGAACCTAACTTGAATCTCTCAAATTATAAAACTGATCGGTTGAACAATTTTTAGCCCCAATTATTTTGTTTATACCAAATAAAAAAAATGGAATGCGTGATGTGTAGTCCTTCAATAATATAATGGGGTTACCATTAAATATGAAATTACCATTGTAATATTTCAACAAGATCTAAATGGAATAACTAATAACAATAACAAACAATTGTATTACTCATTCATTGCTAACAAAGCATGTTTCTCACTTTCGAAGATGTAATGATCGATGATATTCTTCCCTGTAATCTTTGTGATTGAAGATAATTCTCGCAAAAATATCATCTTTACCCAAGATCATTTCATAATTAAGAGAATGTTCTGGAACCCTAGATATGGATATAACAACCAAATATTGAAAAACAACATCACCCACATGAATCCTTCATCCTTGGATGAGAAACACAAGGATCTAGGAATTACACCGACATGGAATAATCCCGGCCTACAAGGACACATGCGGTGGTATCTAAATCATAACCCATATAGTTTCTCTAATTTAGGGATTGTTTTAATGAAATCTATAGATTCAGTAACTGCCAAAAAATTATTTGAAAAATATCCTCAGAAACAGAAATTAGTACATTTTATTCCTTAGGATGGTGGTCCATTGAGTTATATACAATTAAAATTTGGTTTAAGAGTTTTCTAGGAGGTATCCTTTAAACTATTAGGAGTATAATCATCCCCCCAATGCCCCTTAGTCACCAACATAGGCCACCAACTGAAATATTTTTACCCTGAACACCCATGAACGAGTACCAAGGAGGTCTCTTTGGGCATGAAATGTTGTGGATATTTGAGAGTGGGATCATATCTTTACTTCCACCATTAAATTCTATTAGCATATTATATAAGTATCCACTTATTTGGTTTATATCATGTCTCACTCAGATTTAGTCTATATACATATTCTAGCAACATCCGTGGGGGGGATATCCTTTCCCCCATTCATGAATACCATCAATATACTATGATGTTATAAGGGGGATATGACTGGGTTTATATATGAACATAAATTGAATACATCTTCTAGTTTATCATTGAGACAGGGAGAGTGCATGCCTATATTCCTGCAAACACTTTGCTGAAGTGTGATTATATTTTTTGGAATAGACGACGAGATCTTCAAGTATATTACAGCACTTGTAAAGATACAAGAACAATCCTATTTCCCTATCCTAATATAAATAGACTCATATCTCCATGATTAGTATAAAGAGGTGTCAACATTATAGTAAAATAAAATTGTTTCTCCCATTCAATAGAATTATCGGTATATTGTAATAAAATATGAGGCACAAATGTGGGATCATATTCCCCTTCTAATTAAGGATCACAAACTCAGTTTGGAACATACCTTATGAAAAGTGCACATTCAAGTCAATAAAGACCAGTGGTTTTACAAACAATCTTCACATGATGGAACGTAAATTTTTTTCCATATTAATTATTTTTTCCACATTGTTAACATGCCTTAAGGTTTACGGTTGTTCTCATAAGCATATAAAGAATGTTCTAAGCCCCAAACTCAAAATATTGTAGATACATATTGAGATTCACTATTAGAAAATAGTTTTATCTAACTTTACAACTTAACCATGCTTTGGAACCCAGTGTATAGCAGAGGTTTCACACCCATGAAAAAACTATAGTGTTCGTGATAATGGATTTTTCCATGGCGACTACACTGTTATTAAAACTGCATTCCTAGCTTGTGTGAGTGGGGTTCTTGGGAATGGTTTTGGAAAATATTGGATTTCAGTTTGTCCAACCATGAAGCCAGACCTTGTGACCCCATTGTTTGTGGGTGATATTAAAATTTTACCCCAATTTTTTTTTAATTCTTTCTCCACTATTAAATACTTCCTCTAATGGAAATCACATATTCTATCTTCTAGTTATTGTCTCCATCAGCCATTGTTTGTCTTTTTCATTCCAACTCCATATAGTCTTTGATTTCATCACCATTGGTCATATTTAATCAACAATGGTAAGTTCCATAATTCTATTACTTCATATCATAGTTTATCTTTGCGTCTCTCACACTATCATGATGCTATCTCTTATGCCCCATTTTAATGGAATGTAATATTATTTTCTTCCATTTTAATTCAAATAAAAGGCCGATATTCGATGAGTGGTCATCAATGGACCGAAGTTTGGTCATCTAAATTTTTTTCTAAAATGTTTAGGTGTTTTCATAGTATTTTCTAATGTTCCTCAAGATGTACTTATCTACATGTTTCTTAAAAATTACATTAAATTTTTAATAAATTGGGTACCTTGTTTAGAAACTCCCAATGTCATATAATATATTATTAGAGGTTTTCTTAAAACTTTTATTAACACACCCTTGGGTGTGTTAAATTAATTTCAATCCTTTTTTAAATGCTTAATAGAATGAACCACCTATTTGGTGGTTTTCCAAGACATGAAATTAAAATTGCCTTTATTTGTTAAAAAATGGCTTCATTTAATTAAACTGAAGTGAGGGGTAATGACACACCACATGTTGTATAGTTACAATTGTGGATTATATGAATTATGTACCCATGGATAACAATGTTAAATGATTATATTTATTTATAGGTAACGCCTCATGATTATTATTATTATTATTAGACCATGGATATTAGTCATTGAACAACAGTTAAGGGTTTTGTTGAGATTGAAATTTAATGATCCATTACATTGGTTGTTGGGCATGACGTATTACACTATTTACCTCTTTTGGGAAATGGGAATGATGTTCAATATTCCTCTATATCAACTGTGGGGCATGATGATACACCCCTACATCTTGAGTGATGATCATTTTGTATCATAATACTCAGAGACTCAAGGATCATATGATTACTGGAGGAATTGGATCATAAGACAAGTCACAGAAACCTGAGTTACACCATTTATCCAAGTACTAACTAATATCCATGTATATTACTCTTGACTTCCTCACATATAGAGGGTATATACATGTATACAAATTATATATATATTATTACCTGTATATATGGTATGCTGATCAGATTCATTTCGGCCTATGATAAATCATGTAGAGTCATCCAAGGGTCCAAAGAGAACCTGATCCGAGTTGTGTTTATTTTTCAGAATATATTATTATCTATTATTGTGACACACTGATATGATATGTATAGTGATTGGAATATTTCTATACACCATTAGTTGTTTCCAATTTATTTTATCTCACACCTTTCTTGGGCCACATTTTGTACCTAAGTAGAAAATTTTAATACATATATGGATAAGGGATACTACCCAATCATGGATTCATGATTCATTTTACTTCGAGAATAGAGTATGGTAGCATTGGAGCAAGTTCATACTTGTGATTCTATTTGTGAAATCTTTTGGTTTTTTGGTATCTTTTATAGAATGTTGTATACGCATGACCCCTATCAATCTTGTTTCCAATTTTTAAAAATTACCATTCCATGAAATCACTTTTTTATATGAATCAACCTTTTTATTTTTATTAGTAATATAATTATTTGTTTTTTATATGCTTCCAATCTTTATTTTTATACCAGTTTCCACCGTTCCATCGGTAATATAAAGATTCATATATTTATAATTATCATCTTTTCCATTATGGTACTCTATTATGAGGGTATATTATCCTCACCATAAAACCAAATTCCCTCAATACTAGTCAGAGTCCTTTGGCAGATTAGGAGGCGCACATGAGGTTATGTGACCCATTGACTCGTATTACCATTTTTGAGCACCTCGGGTTGAGATGTTAAAAAGTGGCACCAAAGGTTTCTATTTAACTTTTTCATTACTATTTGGTTGTTAGAAATGATACTAGAATGTAAAAGAATTTGTTAATGAGACTATTCATATGAGTATCTAACCCACATACATGGGAAACCCAAATTACAATAGATGATTTATCATTGTTCTGGTTTCTTCCCATTATAGTTGATAACATTTGTCCATTGGGTGATGGATATTCATTGGGATTTTATTAATATTAAAAATATTTCCATAAGGATTTCCATTTTCCTTAGCCTATTTTGGAATGGATTTAGAATATCATGCATCATTATTGGCACTTTAAGACTTATATTCCATGTTTTTCCCCATTCAACATTTTCTTTCCACATACATTTTCCAGTTTCATATATCTAGTGCATATATTATCATATTTGAATTATGCTAAAACTTTTGGGATGGGATAAATTATTGGATTAATTAAATTGAAAATCTTAATCTAAATGGTGCTTTCCTAAATAGATTGAGGAAAAAAATTGATTATCCAATTTTACCATGTAGTGAGTTATGGAAATACTGGTTCCATAGACCAAGATATCATTAGACTTATTGTTTTACTTGAATTATAATTGATTATTATGATTCAATTACTTCAATAAATTTTGATGGAGATTCATATATAAAAATAATTACATATGACCAGTTACATACTGATATCATATGTAAAGGATAAGATGAAACTAAATGACCTTTCAAATATAATTTATAAGAGGAATTCCCTTTACAAATATGTAATGGTGATTAATATTACTATAACATGTAATATATATGTTTATATAACATAGTACAAACTTTAAATAAAATTATAAACATTTGAATAAATTTTTTATAGCTAAATGGTTTGGTAATTTCAATATAAAGTGTGTTTTACTCTATTCCTTGCAATTAAAACTCTATATATCATGCACTATGTCATCTTATACAATAACCAGACCCAAAAATGTCCCTTGTAGTAGGTATTTGGGAGTGACTCTTTCATTTCATATTGTATGTTATTGTATTTTTATATCACTTAGACCTAGATTCTAGAGCATGAAAATAGGTTTGACCTTTTCCATAAGAAGTTTATATACTTGTCCAAATTGTTTTTCTATAATATTTCCAAATTTTAAGTTATATTCTGAGGTGTAAATTCTGAATTTTAGTATCATGACACCATGATAGCCTCTATTAATATGTTGTGAAGGTGGGGATGACCATGCTCTGGAGGTGGGGGCCCTGAGATGCTAGTGATACCTCCTGTAGTTCAACCTATGGAATGACCTATTATTCCTAATATGGGAAACAATTCCCATTTCAAATAAGAGTTAATTCACATGGTATAGTCTATATAGGGAGTTTATTGACCTAACTCAACTCTCGATGTGTTGAATTGGGAGTTACTATAGTAGATTCCTCCCACTTTCTCAGTGGTTGGAAGACCGCTTGATACTAAATTGTGGATGGAGGTATGATTTCTGTATTCAAGAATCTGGAGAAGCCTCAAAATTGGATGGTCAAGATCTCTACCTATATACTGTGTGGTTCTTCCAGATGATGGTGGGATTTCATTACCATGGGAGACATATATTGGGATATGACTTGAAGAGATTTCCAGAATTTCTTCTATGATAACTTCTTTCAACAGAAAATATGTGTTGATAGAGCTAAAGAGTTCCAAAATTTCTAGTAGGGATCTATTTTTTTAATGGTGTATTATCATCATTTTTCAAAGATGAATCATTTCACTCTAACTCCTATGGGTGATGAGATCATAACTGAAAGGTGATTAGTGGATGGGTTGGTATATTCGATGTAATTGTAGGTTAACATTTTCTAAATGAATATGTTTCTGAGATAGTAAACTAGTTCCTCATTTCGTAGTATAATTTGAGGTAAGTTGATTGTTTGAGCTAGGGTGGATCTATAAGTACACATGTAATTGGTACTTCTTGGGGGAGAAATCATTAATTTTATGTTTCTTAATGGGGTAGTAGTAGTCCGACATCTATTATTTCAATATTCCATATATGTATAAAGTGTGGAAAACTAGGAAACATGAAACCCTAATTTATGTTAGAAATAGTTGAGTAGACAGGGAACACTATGATGAGTAGCATATATTGTGTCTCCATGATGATTCAATTAGTTCCGAGAAAGTTAGTTTCTACACCGACCCAATGTTCTAGAGAAAGACCAATATTATCTTTCTAGTATGACATTTGGAATACCACTAGCCACATAAATTGAGGAGGTGGTTTTGGAAAAGAGAATAAAACTCAATAAATTAACCGCAATCAGATTGGGACAACTCAAGGGAGGTAGGATGTGACTCAGTGATGATTTATTTTCCTGTTATATGATTTCACCCAATATCGGAGGAGCAAGGTACCAGACCATTTATTGTTCATGGTACTATTATAGTATTTACTACATTAGTTTCTACTTTATTTCACCCAGGTGGGTCACATTTGTTTTAAATATGAGGAAATTATGGAGATTATTGGACTTGAGATAGAGTACTTCTATATTGTAATGACACTCGATACCCCATTAGGTATCCAATGGTGGAGTTTTCACCGATGTAAGGTTCGTCCCCTGGAGATTGGTGGATATCTTTTGATGTGGATCTGTTTCTTCCTCAACCTGAAAATGTATGATATAATTACAAAAATGTATTTGATATTTCTTTATATATCCTATATTTATTTTCATAACCATATGTTTATGTTTACATCACTATAGGTCGATAGACATATCCACAGTGAAAAATTGGATTTTTATGTGTCTCAAGATGGACTTGAGAAGTGGGGGATGGGTAGATTGATATTGCATATCTCCAATCCTTTCTTAGTTGGATCAAGGATACGACATGTTTTTCCCTCCTATGGTGGATCATCTAAAGGATTTATTCCTTAATTTCATTTGTAGGATACTACTATTGTGAGTTTTATAATTAATATATGTTACATAAGTGGAACCAGTTTCCATTACTCTTTACAAGATGGCATCTACAGAGTTTCTCGTGATCTTGAAGCTGTTAGAAGACCTAGTGGAAACATTTTTATAAGTCCTAGTACCTCTCCATTGTGTTCACCCAACCTTCTTTAAAAGAAGATAAAGGGTAACCTAATTCTTTTTTTGGAATATTGATAAAAAAACTCATAGTAAACAACTGGTATCCATTAATTAGAATAAGAAAAGAAATGATCTTCTCTGAGGATAATGAGTTTTAAAAAATATTTATTTGAGGAATTTCTATCATCATGTATGTGTAAAAGCTATTGAAATACCTCATACAACATTCATAGGTATGTATGGTAATTTTTAGTTCCTACTAATGTCTTTTGGTCTCATGATCAGACAATTTTTTCCAGGGATATGTTGAATTAGGTTTTCAACCCTTATTTGGATTCATTTGTGGTTGTCATTGTAAAATATATCTTAGTATATTCTCAATCTCAACAAGACCATGCCAAAAATATAGAAATAATTTTGAATACATTAGGTGGGAACCAACGTTACACAAATCTCACCAAATTCAAAAATAGGATTGATAAAATCCATCTCCATGGTTATATCATCTCCACGTTATGAGTATTATTAGACCCATAAAAGATGAGAGTTGTAGTTTTTTAGAGTATCCAATGAATTTATTTGATATATAAATTTTATTGGGTTTATATAGGAATTACAGTTGCTCAATCTAGGTTTTCTTACACCTAGAAGTGTATCTTATGCAATGAAATTGGAAGGGCATGAAATTTCCATGATTTAATGCTTCTAATAAATACTAATAGGAATTAATGGTCAGGTTGATTTTAGTTTCAATACATATTTTTAAATATATTGGATGGATATTTATAGTCTATTTTGGTTCCTTAGGTATTGGGTGGGGGAAGTTCTAATACAGGATGACTGAGTCATCATATGCGGGTCTCATCTTTTGTGAACTCATAAGAAGAATTACCCAACACACAATCTCAAGATAGAAGCTTTTGTTCATGCTCTATGTTTTTGGAGACATTATTTTCTTGGAGAGTATTTTTTTGGTTTTCATAGACCACAGAATTCTCAATTATATGTTCTTGTAGTGTAATCAAAATATCAGGCTGTGATACTGGGTTGAGTAGCTAGAATACATTGATTTTGATATTTTCTATATACATGGTAAAGGAATAGTAATAATCACTATTCATTTCTAAAAGACTCGGAAAAGTAAAATTTAGGAGGCCAATGGAAAGAGGAAGATAATAGCCTTGTATTTAGATATGCATGTTGAGGTTAATGATGATTACGTTCAGAAAATCCTTTCAACATCAATAGTGTCCACTATTCTTCTAGATTGTGAAAAGATAAGAAATTTATTAAATATTTAAGAACTATTCATGAGGAACATTATTAAAAATAAAGATTCATTTCTAGGTTGGATTGTGGATGAGGATTTGAGTATATAGATACATGGGTGTATTTGGGTCTTTGCAGAAATATAAGAGGAGTCGATATGATAATTTTAGGCCTCAGTTTGGGAGTTATATACCATGGTCACCAAGATGTATCAAGACTTATGTCGCCAACATTTATAGAGTGTTATGAAGTGGGATACAACCAATTTTATTACATTTTTCCCTCATTTATTTGGTTAGGGTAGAAAATCAATGAACAACATAAATTTTATAGTCATTTTCCATTCCCATTTAGAAATGGGCTGATGTCTCCATTGACTTCATTATAATTTTTCTAATATTTCTTCATGAAAATGATATATTTGTGGTTTTTTGTTTGGTCAATGAGGATCAAAAATTTCTTACGGATTTAAGAGACCTTTTAAGTATGTGAGTTGGGAGACTATACATCATGTCCATGGTATTTATTTATAGATCACTTTGATCTGTCATATCTGATATGGATGGTCCATTTAAATAATGGGTTTGGAATGGTTTTTAGAAGGCCTTCAGTAAAAGAGTGATTCATAAAATGGCCAATCACCCACAAATTGACAGGTAGACATAGTTTATTATTTAGGTGTAAGAGGACATACTCCATGCATGTGTCCTTGAATTTAGTTTTTCTTAGAAGAAACAAATACCCCATGTTGAGTTTTCCTACAATAACATGTGTGAGGTTAAAATCCATAAGGATAATTATGATCCCTTATGTTTCAAGAATTTTTGATCACCTATTTGCTGGTTAGAGGTATGGAATGGAACATTTCTAAGACTATTTATCATTCAAGGGACTTTAGAAAAGGGGAAACTATTCTAGAAGTGCATGATGATAGGTCAGTCTAGACAATTGTCTTATGCCAATAAATGTTGACTACCTCTGCCGTTTGAGGTTAGAGATTGGTTCTTCTAACATGTTTCACATAGGTTGTTCCATCGATAGATTCAGAAGTAGGGTAAGATCTTTCCTAGATTTCTGGTTCACTTAATGATCATAGAGATAATTGTTAAAGTATGTTACCAAATAGATCTTCCTTAATGATATTGGTCAATGAATGAAATTCTTCAAATTTCCTAGCTAAAGTGATGCAATCCATCCCCATCTAATATTCTACAACATGATGAGGTTGAGTTTGAAGTGGATTCCTCCATTTAAGAGTACCTATTTAATATTGTGGATTGGAGCATGAAAACTCTTAGTAGTATGAATTTTACCATAGTACAAGTGATATGGAAGCATGCTTGAGTATAGGAAGAGACATCTAGTGGGAAGTTGATGTACCTTCCCATTGGTTAGAGAAATTCTCCTATAATTTATCTTTACCCTCAGAAGGCCAACATGGGGATTAGATTTTTTTAAGGATGGGAGGTGGTAATGACTTAGCTTCCCATGAAGGTAATGATCGCTATTTTTATCTAAATTTTTTTTTCCATCATAAACATGACCTAGGAATTAAGGAAGGTCTCTGAAGTTTCTGGTGATTTTTCAAATAAAAAAACTACAAAAATTAGACAAACATCATCATATGCATGGTTAGATCATGGTTAGATCTAATAGTGAGACTCAAATATTAGGGGCACCATTTTCATAGAATACACCACATTTTTTTTTATAAAACCATGTGATCCAAGTTGCAAACCTATGAAAAAACTGGAGATGTTTTGACTGTGGGGTTTTGATTGGATATCACATGGTTAGTCTAATTTGCACCAAGCTCGTGTGGGTGGAGATCATTGGTTGTGGATTTCACATGGTTGGTTCACTGTTTTCTAACCATCCTTCCAAACAATGTGACCACAATTTTTAGAGTTTTTTTTTATTATTACCCAAAAATATTTTCATCCCCTTCTTCTCTTTTCATTTATTAATCCATTTATCATCACTCATATTCTCGTCTAATAAATCACTCCCTCTTAATTTTTTAGGATTTGTTGTTACTCCTCTGTCCATTCCCTAATTTGATCGTTTCTAATCACATTATATTTTCAATATTAATCTCTCTCATCTAATTAATTACTATCAATTATTATCTTTACGTCTCTTATGCTATTTTGGTATGAGATCTTATGCATTATTTTACAGTGCATCGGTCCATTATTCTATTTTATCATACTCTTCTTTGAATCAAAGGCTGATACAAGATGAATGACATTTTATGGACCTATGTTACGTTGTCTATAAATATTCACTATTTTTTTGTTCTTTGTATTATCCAAAGATCCACACAACATAATTATTTATGAATTTCTATGAAATGACTTTAAATTTTTAATAAATTAAGCAAATTATTTCGATAATTCCAAAGAGTTGTAGTGTGTTACTATATGTTTCATACATGTTTGATTACCACCCCATTGGATGTGTTAAATTAATTTCCCACCATGTGTAAATTCATATTGTACTGAACCACCCTCTATGTGGTTTGGCTTGATATGAAATTTGGAATGTCTTATTTAGTTAATTAAATGGACAAATTTAATTAAATGGAAGTGAGTGGAAAACCCATTCAACATGTTTTATAATTATAAATAAGTATTATATAAGTTTTCAAACCTTGGATAAATTATGATAAATGATTATAACTCTTTAGAGGAAACCCCTCTTGATTATTATTATTATACTGTGGATATTGGATTGAGAACAATGTTTAAGGGTTCTGCTGACCGTGGAACTTTATGATTCCTTACCTTGGGTGTTGGTCATGACGTCTCAAACCTTTTACTTTATTTGGTCAATGTAAATGACATTCCACCTTTTTCTATATCGAGTGTTGGAAGTAACGACTCACCCCACCATCTTGAGTGATGATCATGATGTCCCAAATTCAAATCATATTTAGGGATAGTACCCATTCTTGATATCTTATCTTGTTAGACTAGTCATGGATGTATGAGTTATACCCCCAGTTCATCTAGCACTCAGTATCCATGTTTATTCTTCTACATGTCCTCACATACAATGTGTATATACATGTTTACATATTATATATATATATATCATTATTTATATGTTTATATATTTTATACTTATTAGATTCATTCCAAACCATTCTAATGTAGGTAGAGTCTACCATGGGTTTCTTATGAACCTAAGAGGAATGGTATTTATTTTTTAGAAATGTTTATTATATATTATACCTACATACATCTATGTTATGTACGTTAGGTAGAATATTTCTTAGCACCATTGGTAGTGGCCTAATTAATTTCTCTACCACCCTACTCAGGTATGATTTTCAACCTGAGTAGACCTTATGGGTATATTTTGGGATAAGGGAAACAACCCTTTCACAAATACTCTGCTCATTTTACTTACAACATAGTGCTTGGGCAAAGAGAATCAGGCATATTCTCATGATTCTAGTGAATAATGATTTTATTATATATATATATATATAATGATGTATATTCATGTCCCTTATATCTTCTATTTACCATTTTATAGCAACATGTCATGTCATCATTTTGTAAATGACTCAGCCTATGGATTTTGGTTACTATTACAATTCCATAGTTGTTTATGATTCCATAGTTGATTATTATAATTTTTTCCATTATTATATTTTATATATAATGATTCCCATATTTATAATTATTATTATTACCATTATTCCACACTGATTTGAGGTTATATACTCCCCACCATACCATCTAAGACCCTAAATACTAGCCATCATCTTTTAATGTACATGTTGGTGCGCTAGAGGCCGTTTGAACCACTGACCATTGGAACCATTTTAGTGGACCCTAGGTTGAGATATTACATGTTGAATACTCTAGTGAAATATGGATGGGATCATATACTCATTCCAACAAAGGTTCTTCACCATAAGATGGTAATTAGCTTAGAGAAGGTTTTTATACCTTCTAATGATGCTACTAAGTATATTCCTCTAGATTAAGGAATCATGGATCATACCACTACTTATACTGATGAAAGAATAAATAAACATCCTTTAATGGATATAGAGTATGATGCTTATATTTTTTCTACCATTATAGAGGTCCATCACTATATTATGATGGGTAAGGGATATTTGAACTGGTCTCATAACCCCGATTCAGCTAGGACTGACTGATGTATTCTGAAAACCACTCATAGGTTGAATTGTATTTTTATTGATGGTTGAAAAGGTACCTAACATAATCTAGTGCCTTCTCAATAGTGGTCTCATATCCCTACAACATCATTCTGTTATCAACATATTCTAAAGACTATCATACAATAGGCTTGTGACCCGAATCGAACCCAAAAGGCATGTCTTCATATTCCATCCACAATACTAGATGAGGATAATATTCCTATCATTTTCAACTTCATTTTTTATGAGGATGTATAACATATATTAGAAACACATCAAGGTTATGTTAACACTTCATCCAATGTATAAGGATATCACTACCATTATAGTCCTCCATAGGGAAGTGAAAATGTAAATCATAGGGACTCTAAACTTGATGTCCACTGTGGAAAACCTCCCTATGCTAATATCTCATTTGGAAAACAAATAACAGTAATTTATAAGAAAAATAATTATAGAGAGGTTCACAAAAAAATAGGGCTAACTAAATATAGTTTCCCACCAACTATAAGTATCACTTCAAGATGATCAACATGAATCCCAGATAACCAACCTCTATCATCTGTCTAGGTGGAGGAATTAAATTTTGATAAATATGAGGCTGAAATAGATATATAGTGAGAGTTAACTTGAAAAAAACACCCAATTATGATCTAGGAAATCACTAATTCTAACAATGATATCCCATATGATCTTGAATAATAGTGCATACCGTATTTACAAAATTACATGTGGGTGACTCATCAGTTGTTGACGGAAAGGTGCCTTCTTCTTCAAAGATATGAGGGTAACCTCCCCATCATAAATACACTCTATTATCAGATTAACATGGAAATGTTCTACATTAATAAAAACCCAACATTAGAAAACTATGAAAATTTCTAACAAAATGTTCGTCTTCATATTATAACAACTCTCCATCAACTGATTTCCAAAGCGGTGTTGAATATTGGAATTTGATGATGGGGAATGTGTAGAGAATGAAATTCACTATGATTATAGAACATTAAATATCTTAATATATGGAACCCTACTATGTTATAATAAATGGGAATATTAGGGTACTCTTTAATAAATGGTCTAGTTGGATAATCTAGCGAGACTCCTCCGCTTTGAAGATGCAAAGACATCACTAATAGAGAGATATGGATACTAGAAGACTTCTATGGTGGTCCTATCAATGAAATGAAAACACATTTACAACATAGAATATGAATTTGTGTACTAAACATCTAAATTTCATAAGAACTAACTCATTTCATGAGTTTCCATTTCACCTGGCTCAATAATGAGTATATTTGTTCAAAATTAAGTGGGTTAAAAAATAGATTCCATATCGTCCATAAAATAATGAAAATAGCCAATAGGGATGGGTTCATTTTGACTACCTATTTTATACCTAGGATCATTAAACACTAATGGTATCCAAGAAATGATAGTGGTAGTTACAAACCAGTCCCATCACACAAGACTAGGGGAATTGTTTTCTTAATTTCCATAACCATGTTCATCAGAACCCAAGATGGACATATATAAATCAATGGTTATATCAGTTATACTCCATACAATATAGGAGGGGGTATTTATATATCAATTATAGTCCTTGGATAAATCATAACCTTGAATTGATTCCTCATATCCTCGACAAGAGGGTCTGAAACTGACAATAGTATCCATGATTCAATCTCATCTCATAGTCTTGGGTACATTTTTATCATTATCATCACCGAAAAGAAAATTATTCTCTAGTATGGGAGGAAAATAATGATAGTTATTTTCCTATTCCATCATCAAATCATGATATGAACCACTTTCTTTTATGGATTGTTCTGAAAGCATGACCTGATACTCCCTTAAGGTAACTATTCATAGACTAGGATAGGAATAATGTACATAAAAAGAAATATAAGTAGGTTTTTAAAACAAAATGGTCCAATATGGCTCGGGATTAGATAAATGAAACTGATACAACCCTTTAAAGATGAGTAAGTTGTGAGGAATCACCCTATCATGTTTAAAGTGATGGGACAACAAAAATTTATCGATACACCTTTATTCAATAATGTCACTACCATTGAAGAGAATAATGAATTACAATATTTAAATGAAGAGTAAAAAATTAGAAATTTTTCTTTAAGTAGTAGGTAATCTAGATGACCAAATTGAGGCTAGACATACACAGAATTAGAGATGGATCCGGAGCCCAGAACCTACAATGGTTGAATTTCCACCTCCTAAGTAGAACTATTCCAAGGATAAATGGAAAGGTGTGGCTACATTCAACACACCATCTAGAAGAGAAAAAACAATATTCTTAATGGAACTACAGGGAAAATATGATAATGATATTGAGAATCTCATAATTCTCAGTGGGGAACTACTTTAGAGAAACATTACCATAGGGTAACAACTTTTAACAAAAATGAATATCCACAATCACATTTATAAGTATAGAGACAATCCTCCTACAATATTGGAATTTATGATTTAGGACAGCACTAGATCCATGAATCTAGTATACATAAATGAGTTCATTTAGAATAATTACAACTTTTCCCCATTTCAGTGAAAACCGCTCTCCATTCATGATGATCACTAGTTCATTGAATGGATTTTGAATCAACGAGATATAAAAATGTAACAACCCAATAAAGCCTTTCCCAATTCCTATTTATTTGATGTTTTCTAGACAATTATACCATCTAAAATCTTCAATTTCATTGAATCATTGGATTCTTGAATGAAATACATGGACAGTCAGGTGTGAATCCTTGAATTATAAATAGAAATAATATCCTAAATGGGTGGAAGAAAACATTCCCAATCCTAATTTTGGAAACTATATATTCTCAAACATTGATGGTGTGAGAGATCTATAATATAATCTCATGCAATACACACCCTAATGTGTCCCATTTTGGAGCCCTTGAGATTAGAAAGAGGTAGTTGAACTAAGATATTTTGTATAGACTATAGTAGCACCATCCTTTGTTTTATATTTTATAATTCCAGTAGGATCCTTTACTTTATGGGATGAACCTTTTCATAAATTATATTAGTTTTTTAGATCCATATCAAAAATAATACAACTATTACCCCAAAATTTTGAAAACATAATAAAATGAATATTTTTCTAACTTTATCTTTAGATGGAATGGTTTAACCTATTCAGTAATTATTACCCTCTTGAAAGATCAATTTCTCAAACATTATGATGAGAATCTTCATGATGATAAGTAAATGACATTAATCCTGATAAAGTATCTAGATGGATTCTATGAGTTTATAGAGACATCACAATGATTATAAGATTACATTCGGCACAACTGGGATAAATCTCGGCCCATGATGATGACATAGGAAAAAGGACTAGGTAAGGTAGAGTCTATAATTATTACCTTCAATCCAATATTTGTTCCCATTCAATATCCAAGGAAGGCCCTAACTCATTCGGTACATCTCTTTGAGTGACTGAACTAAAAAAAATTTCTTCTTCAAGAAGAAAAATATATCACCATCACCATTAATTTATTGAATTAATGAATAAAATTTATTCCTTTTGAAATTAGTTGATTCATAGTTATTTAAATGACTCCATGGAAAATAACCTATACTGTTAATAAAAAACTAGAAAAAACCAATGAGGTCAACCCCAATAAACTTACTATCTACTACCCTTTCCATATGATATTGGTCCACACCACCCATGAATACATTTTCTTCAAATATATTCTCTAGATCATAATAGATTTTGGACATGTAATACTAGAGAAGACTCCATCACAAGTTACCAGTGTAGAAATTATCCAACCAAATGATGAAGAAGACTGTTAGGAAGTGTAGTCTGAGTGTGGAATGAGTTTTGATATCTGTAAAAATAGAAATATATTTGATCGAGTTCATTCCTTCTTGATAGTGTATTGTATAAAACCAATAACATTCTCGAATCATAGGTAGGAATCTTTTAATATGGATCCTGGAGGTCAGACTAAACATCAGTCCCAAGAAAAGAGAGTATAAAGAGATTCATATCCAACTTCTACATAATATCTGATGAATGATGATTTATTTCCTTCAACATCTAAATAATGAGAACTTCCCAAAAAAACATAACGCCCATCAGATGAAAATATCATTTTTTTTATTTAACATAGATCACATAACATATCCCTTCAATATTGGTGAATTCCCTTTGAGTACATTTTTATCACACATGACTGTGGAACTAGAAGCCAAGGAAAAAGAAATCAAGGATGCATTATATGATCCAAGATTGGATGAACCCAACATGTTGTTCAAATCACTGTAAAATCTATATAATTGTTTGAGACCCATGGGATAACACATATGATATCCCAAAAGAATAACGGAGATGCCTTATATCCCTCCAACAACCATTCAATCCAAGTAATTTTATATGACTGACTAGTGAGGGTGTGATTTCTAGATTATCCCGGAAAAAGGGGAAGGCTGGTGGAACCTACACCATTTGATGTAGATTCTCCCTTGACCACTACTCGAGTACCATGCCCATACAACTCAAACAACTCATATTCTGAGAATTTTTATATTGGGAATCCCCACCATGTGAGGAATGTATCAAAAAATTATATCATTTTGAAATATCTATAAATTTTCATCATTAATTTCCTAATCATCGATGCTCTCCATCAATAAAAAGATATCATATAGGCACTCATTGAGGCCCTCTAGATCCCTTCAGAGCCAATGATAGAAGTCAATATAGTAGAGGTTTACTGAGTGAATATTACTCCATCAGAATTTAATACCACCATCTTTTTCACTGATTATGATTAAGAGGAAGATATCCAAGGATTTATTATAACCCTGTATGTTTTAGGAAACCATCATAATGTCAACATCTGAAGGGATCTGGTTGATAATGGTTCTTTTATCAACCTCATCTGGATTCAGATCCTCCGGTTCTTGGGGTATAGTGGCGGGGGGGGGTGGAATTATCATCGATTAAGATAAAAATTCAAGGGTACATTAAGATAGAAAAAATACCTCTCAGAAATGTCATTTTCAAGGCTTAGTTCATGGATATCACATCCAATGTTTAATTTTTGGTTATCCAGTAAGACACATGATATAATTTCTTACATAGAAGACCCTTGATTCATATCTTTATATATATACCTTCAAAATTTCATTAATTTATGAAATTCTCCATCTATAGGATAATTGGAATACTACATAGTGACAACACCCCATTAGAGATTTTTGAAGGCATATATTCATTGGGTGGTTTCTATAAGGAGGTAAACAATCCAAGGATGGATGATGATAAGTTGGCTATAGATACTAATGGATTTTGGAACACCTTTTTGAATCCATAGGGAATGCATGAAAGAGGAAATTCACTCCCCATAAACCTAATCAAGGAAGCTTATTCGATTAAATAAAACTATCATGATTCAAAATCATCACCAGCTTATGTCAATTTGATTGATTGATTTTAGATGAAATGAGTTCATCAATGGGATTTAAAAATAATTCTCTATCAGGATATGATAGTTTTGCTTCTAAAAAATATGACCTCAAAGATTCCCCTAAGACATTCTATGCAACTATGGATGTTCATATCTTTTATTACCCTATAAAAGTTGAAAAAGGCTACATGAATTCCAAAAAACTATCTATGATGTCACTAGATATACATGATGTCAAGGAAAATTCTCATGGATAATCTTTTCCAGATAGTAACAAGTATGCCACCAAATTACGCATAAAGATTTGAAATTCCTCAAATGAAAAAGATATAGATGGACAAGAGGATGGCGTAGGAAACACCCCTATAGAATATGTGGAAGGAATCTCTACTATTATCAATGAAATTAAAAATGTGAATATGGGAAGAATATAATACATGTATCCCATATTGATTATTTCCTCCATGAATCATGAATACTAGAAGATATATATTTCATTTCTAGAGAAGATAAATATGTTTTCACTTGGAATTATATAGATACTCTTGTGTTGATCCCTGATGTGGCTACTCATCACAGAGGCTTACCAGATGAAAATTTGGGTTTAAAGAAGGTATCCTGGAGGATAAACCCCTCTCGAGATACTAATTTAGAATCATGATTTGAAAAATTAATCCAATACTATTTTTTGGGAAGTATAGTACCCAAAATGTCTTTCACTCATTTTCCTCTTAGAAAACAGGTATATCAGGGTTTGTATCTAATTTGGAAGTCCCAACCAATATAACCCAAAGGATTAATTCCAATTAAAAATCACAGATCATTTCATTTATGAATCTACTAGCTTCCTATCCATTTTCATAATAGATTGAAATTCAGGATATAACTAGATACTGATGGACCCCAAAGATAAATAATTTACTAAATTTAAATCTCCTCTTGGAATCTTTTTATATTAGGCCATGCCCTTGGGGTTAAATAATAATGGATCTACATACTAGCATTCCTTGTATATTATCTTTATTCCCCTCTTTTGTTGAATTGTGAAATTTTATTTCAATGACATGTTGGATAAATTTCCATAGTGGTGTGATCAACTCAAATATCTCTAAAAAATGTTTAGAAGTTGCAACATCTCAGTTTGAAGATGAATCCACTAAATTTCTCTTTCATAGTAACATTTTTAAAATTCATGTCCTTACATTTTTCAAAAAAACATTAAGCCGAATTGAGAAAATTATAATGAAATCCGATAAATTACACCACCTGATATTCATAATGAATTTAGGGGATTTTTTGAGTCACCTTTCTTATATTCATCATTTCATAGACAACAAGGCTGAAAAATATCTCACCATCACAATGATAATGGAGAAGAGAGTCTCTTACTGAAGAGATGAGGAAAACAAAAAATCTTTTCATAATTTAATGGAGTTCATACTACAACACCTAGAATTGATGTTTTCAATAGAATGAAATCCTCCTATCTTATATATATCCACTATGAAATTCTCACAAGGCGATCTCCTTGAATAGAAAAATTATGCAGGGAAAAAATATTATCTAATATCTCATTTTTATGATGTCAGATACTGAGACCTGGTACTCTGATATCAATAAGAATCACCTCTCACTCATATTTGAAGTGAATAATATGATGTATGAATTTTAGAATCATTAAGTCCACTATGTATCTCGTTTTTCCCAATCAAGTTTATCATCGTTCACCCTTTGTTAACTGGTTGTCTGGCCTGATGGGTGGTATTTTGAAATATTATAATATTCAGTTCATGACACAAATGAATGTTTATGGGAATGCTTTGAATGATTTCGATGTATCACATTGTTCCTTGGAGAACACACTATTAGACACTAAACAACAAAATATGGGTTTTTATTCCCATGACACTCTTAGAATGTGGGATATGTGTTTTGAAAGTTCCTCTGGATGTACTATCATAAAGAGTATGTAAAACCCAATGACCAACCATGTTGGAATACAGATTGTATTCCCCCCTTGAAATATAATATTTCCCTAATCATTTTCATTGTTTGAAGGCCACACCAATAATGAGGAAGAATACTAAGTCCCCATTTCCATCTTGGATCTATACCTACAACTACATATAGCCTTCCTAATCATCAAATGGTATTCAGATCTTGTTTTCATGAAAATAAATGGCACATATACCATTAAGAAGAATTAACAATCCCCTATCATTGATTATGTCATAGAAATGATCGTATAATTCTATTTACACCCAATATTTAATCACACACCATGATCACAAAACAATCGTGTAAATGATTTAGCTAATAAAACCATTGTTATGGTTGATTCTTATTGAGATGATGTTGTCTTATGTATATTGGATTGAAGGGTAGTCTCATCAGTCATCATCTGTGATATGGAGGAAATCAATTAGTACAACACTTCCCCAGATCCAGATGAGTCGATATCAACCCTTAGATGGATGGACACCGTAATTGATTACCTCAAAATGGATCCCTTCTTTTAGATCAAGACAAAAGGGAATATACATGATGTTAAGCATAAAACATCACCCTTTAGGATAGGCCAAGTATGTATAAATCAATATAAAATTGAGGATTCTATGGATCCCCCTTAGAAGATTTTATAGAAGTAGTCATTCTTGATATTATAGAATAATTCCCTATAGGCTCCTGCAACACTCATCAATGTAAAACCAAATTCAACCATCAATATGAATCTTGGTTACTTCTTGTAAAAAATGATGAATGAAATTTTGGAATTCACTAGGAAATTTAATTCATGGTATATTCATGAAAAATCCATCCATGAACCCCTAAATTTTTTACATATATATAAATATTTCTTCTCATTTCTTGTATGTGGAATAGAAATTGTGTGGTAATATCCCCCATACACAACAAAGAAGTTTAGGTACATCCTTACTTATACCAAATACTTTTCCAAATGGGTTGAGGGAATACCCCTGATGAAATTTTGGATCAATAATATCATATAATTTATGAATTAAAATATTATAAATAAATTATATGCCTCTCACATGATACTTGTGGACAATGGCACCAAATTGTTTCATATAAATTGGAGAAATTATACCAGGAGTAAAACAAGGAGTCTAACCATTCATCCCTCTATCATGTAGTGTAAAATGGAATGATAGATACATTTGAAAAGACTCTATCAAACATACTCTAGAAACTAGTGGACAAGGACAATAATTTTTAGCTAGATAATCCCCCTCATGCTTTATGGCCCTACTATACCCACACACACACAACCAAACACACAATGAATCTTTCAATGGTTTGCTGAACTGATTTAGTTTTTTCATAGAAGATTAGTTTCCCTTTATATTAATATATATTTGTGGAAAAAACTCAAATGAAGTGAATATACAAATGAGGTTTGATGAGTAGGAAAAAATCGGTGAGAAAAGGATGTGGAGACCATAGAACCTCGATGTTAATAAAAATAGGATTTCATGATCCTTTAATGAAATGTTTTTCCTCTAAATATTTAATCAAGGAGAACTGGTATTGGTTTTATGAACCACAAAAATACCATGAAAGAAACCTACAAGGTTGGAACCAAAGTGGGAAGGGCCTTTTAACATACATAATTTCTATTGAAATGGATCTCACTAATTCTCCATAATGTATGGGGAACACACTACACCCCCCATAAATGTGAGTTTTCTCAATATGTACTTTTCATAGACACCACAAGGAATTATAATCCCTATAAGTAAGGCATTAAAATGAATATAACCATTCACCCTTTCTACATAATAATATACTACATTGATCACATCCATTCTACATGGACTTAAACTACATGGAGGATATTTATTGACAAATGATTCACTTCACATGGGATAGATATATGAAAAATTAAAATAATTAACTCCCTTACTTATGTGTTATTCATATCTATGTACGTAATTTTACATTAAATAGTAATTTCTATTGATTCCTATTTACACAATATACATATTGACACCCAGGTATCCAATATCATGACCTTCCACAAAATAAATATAAAAAATCTCCCATCTCTGTGTGTGGGTTCAACCTATGTAGGGAATTTTCCATTCAAAAAAAATGTGTTCTTGATTCCTATTTTAATAAGAAATGTATTGATTCCTCAATATCCAATCCCAGGATCATCCAGAACATAAATTGAAAATATCCCCCTTTTGTGTGGGTTAGACTTCCAGAGTGAGTTTTCTATTTCATAAATGACTTATGGATTAATTCTTTTTTCCCAAATGATATGTAGTGACACCCAAATTTCTAATAATGGGTCCAGATATAATATAAGATTTAATTCCCTCTCTGTTCAGGGGTCATACTTTCATATATAATTTTTACAAAAATAATCATGTATGGATTTATTCATTTTTACACCATATGTGTAGTGATGCCTATATCCCAAATCTAAGTTCCAGCTATTATATAAGTTAAAAAAATGTTTTCCCACAATGTATGAGATAGAACTTTTTTGGGAATTTCCAATCAAGGACAACATGTGTCATGATTCTTGTTTACAAAGGATGTATAGTGATGCCCATATCCCAAATCATGGATCTACCCAAAATTAAAACAAATATCCCCCAGATAACATATGATTGTAACTTTCATAAGGATATTTATATCTAAGAACTTCTTTTTTCTTGATTCTTGATTATCATAGGGTATAGAGTGACACTCATATCTAAAATCAAGGTTCATCCACTAGATATATAAATATGTACAGGTCCCTACATATGGGTCAGACCTATAAAATGAATTTTTTAATTACTATTCAAGGATAGATTCCCATATTACTAGATAAATATTAATTACTTTAACATTTATTTTAGGGATATCCATGGGTTATCAACACTCCCAACCATACCCTTTAGTGATAAAAAATCATTTGTGCAGATTAACTCTTCTACAAAATTTGGATACCCTCACATATTCCCTATCATTGTTTCTTTCATGGATTAATAAATGGTCAAATTATATCATGTTTCTCATGGTGAGCATGAATCAAGTGACCTTAGGGTACCATGAATGTTTCTATGACTTGCATGAATGAGGTAAATTATATCCAAATATTGGGAACCACATACTAGTCCCATGAAATAAAACTACAAGATAACATCCTTGTCTCATGATGTTAAACTTCACAATATGTTGTCTTCACATTAAATAGATCATTTTATCTATTTATTGTGTATTGAAGAGTTTATTTTTTTATCACTTCACCATGAAATGTGTTCAATACACTCTATCATAGAATTTTGGGTAGTCAAACACTTCTTTGATCTTACATTTTCTAAGAAATATATATGTATATATATATATATATATGAAAAATGGTTATACGAACTAATTAATTAAGATGATACACCCCACATAGAACCCCATGGAAGTTAGGATACCCTCCTCATGGTATTCACCTATATCCAATTTGTAATAAGGATTTCCAAATGGACACCACTAGGATTCGACCACGGATAACAAAAATGTCTTACATTCTCCACAAAGTATATGTCTACGTCCTATAAGAAATACCCCTACCCTTAAACACAATAGTTAATTTTTTTCCTATGATTAATATGTGATTCTTTAATCAGTAATGGTTGACATATACCAACTAGTTTCCACCTCTATTTAACTCAAGTATTCAATGTCATGATTAAAATTTCCCATAACCCAATAATTTGATATGATTCTGATAATCTTGATGTTAAACATATTTTCATTCTACCAATTCTAAATTTAGGATTATGACTTTCTATTATTATACCGTTTAATGTAAAGGTATTCCAATTTTGTGAATACCCAATTTCACCAAGTCAGTCATTCCTACTAAAAATATTTCTTTAATAGATGACATAAAATTAAAAGGAATATTTCTTTCTCCGGTGATGTTAAAATGTATGACTATTGCATCCCCAATTCATGAAACTAAACTATGAATTCCCATATCCATCATCAATACTTATTAACATATCATAAAATCCAGATGCAAATCAACCAATGTTTTTTTTCTTCCATCATCTTTTTGATCACCTAAATCCATAAACAATAGTTTATGTCATCAGTGTCTTGAATTTCTAAAAACATTCCATGTCCCTTGGGAAAGGACATTAGTCTTTAGGTGACCTTCTGTCTATCTATGAATTTCTTCCCCTAGATCCTACATATGATCTCGTATTCATCAACCAAATGGGTCTTTTTCTTTCAAAATGGGATTTAGAGCCTTATAAACATTGACATCATCATATTGTGTCTTGGTACTCTAGATTGATTCCTTTTTATCTTCATCATGATTTTCCCACTCCATTACTTGTGATTTTAGAATCATTATCCATGATTTGAAACATTGACAATATCTGCATGGGAAGGTTTTGGGGTACACCTGACCATGGAAGCCCAATTAGGATATTATATCACACTCCCGTCATATAAATTCCATATGAATCATGCACATAAACTATATAATTTATTTTAAAGATGTATGTCCATAATATTTACTCATTGATAGTTAAAATTGAAATACCTTAAACTAATAGTGAAAGGTATGTAAAACAAGTGAAGCTAAAACCCCCTAATGGGTGGTCTGAGAAAAAGCCAAGTCACTACACACTAAACTCATCCCCTATAGATTTGTGGTAAAATTTATTTCATTAATTAAATAGGTATATTGTTCATCAGGTCCGTATTGTGGACTTAGTGAAAGGTGATCCATGCTTTATGGACACCCAAGTCCCAGAAAATTTTATAGTAATGATTTATCACATCTCCCCATAGTGATAAAAATTTCACAATGCAGTGACGATACTATTATAGTGCCTAAAATCTTCATGAATATTACATTTTCATCAAATCACCACATTTTATAGATACTTGAGTTGATAATAAAAAAATTCCTTGAGTTGATATTGTTCTCTTAGAACCCCATGGAACTTGTTCCCCCCTACACCTAGTTCTCCCCTATAGTAAACTGGTAATAGGGACATGTTAATACAACGTGGCACCACATAGATTAAATAATGATTAAAATAAGTCCTTAGTTCTTGAACCTAGTATAATTTTTAGTACCAAAGGAAAAACCCTTCGTTAAAACCATGAGTTATTTTCCTGACCACTTAGAATATGGGATTCTTCCATCATCAATGGTTTAATTTTACCCATATCATTCAACATATGATTAACAAAAATATTTTTTGGGATAATTTAAACATCCCATTTCTCATTTACTCAAGTGGATTCAACATCCTTGATGTTATGTCACCAGGTATTCTACCCATTATCAAAGATAAAATTATATATTCTACTTCCTATCATTTTGGGGACCCCTACCATGTGACCTAAATTATACGGTTCAAGGACCGAGCTTCTAGACCCTAAACTAAACTTCCATAGTGATCCAAAACCCTTATTGGGTTGATTTTTTTCTATATCCCATTTTATCATCGAAACATTTGAATTGCTACAAATATTTTATGGCCCTTGTAAGGGAGTGGGGACTCATCTACTTGAACATAAATATATTCTCAATGGAATCATTCATAAGGGACATTAACCTGTTAACTATATGAGTTTCAACCTTGCAAGAATGGAACTCTAATCCTCATGAACCTTAGAAACATCATGAAAATAATAGACACCTCAAAAAGTTTCGTGATCATCCCCAGTGGGTTTTCCCCATCTAATTACCTTTGATTCAATAATTTGGTTTTTAACACACAAAACCATACCTCAAGTGTTATTGTATATTTGGAATATGAAATAAATCAAACCGAGTATTATAAAGGATATATGGTGTCACAAACCATCAGGGATACACATCCTTCATAATTTATGCAAGAACACATGATGTGAGAACACATCATTAACATTAATTCCTCATAATATCAAATAAGAATGTATGATGTTAGAACCCATCATGGATACTCATTCCATATAATCCTAGTGAGGATGAAATGCCCCCAAAACCATCATACATACTCTTCCGTCACTACCGATAATTGATTTTCTAAACTATAAAATCCTAAAAATAGAAACATATGTTCTAAGCTAGTAGACCATAAACTATAACAATGGATGATGTAAGCTATAAGGACCAATACTATAATAAAAAAAGTACAAGATACAACACCCTAAACTATAGAGGCATATTGTCCAAGACAGAAGAGCCTAATCTACCCCAACGGTCTATTTTATCATACCATTAACATTCATTTTAATTTAGCACAATACATAGCATGATGGAAACCATTAAAAAGAGATTTGGGAAAAAGTCAAGTCATTGTTCACAAGACACACACTTTGGGTGATTCAAGAAATATTGAGCATTTATGAGATAAAAATGTCCAAAAAATGTATTTTTTATAATTAGTAAAAATGTGTCCTAATAAAAAGAAAATTATTTTTATGATACTCTTTCCTGATAAAAAAATTAGACAAAATTTAGGGAAATATTATAATAAAATATAAAAAGATTATGGGGATCATTATCTGTCCCTAATAGAAATAAATATATTCTCTCAACATCCAATGACATTGGAAATAACTATATAACTTTACATCTGGAACATATATTCACCAATATTATCCATTCAGACCATGTAATCCCACAATGAAAACCTCAAGTAGATCCATGATTTTTTTTAATATTGATAATCATTCACATATAATCCTCAAGAGAATTTTGTAACAGTTCAGTAGTTCAAATATAAGAATTTATTTTTTCTGTTTATTATAAAAATTATTGATGTTTTTGATGATATATATGATATAAAGTTAATTATATGAAATATACCCCATGAATTGAAGAAACAATAATTCCAAAATATTAATTTTTCAAGGTTAGATTCATTGATAAAGTTCATAAGTGGGAAGAGTCTCTACAACCCAAATTCTCTCCTATGAATCCTTTAAAAACTAAGGATCATAAAATAACTACTCATTTAAACATTTTTTAAGTGGATTCTTTTAGTTCTGCAGACATCTACTCAACAGAGGACATGTATTGGAGAAATTGACCAAAAAAATCAATTTTAACCTCTATAATGACACTTACCAAAAAACAACTTCAAGTCTTGTCCTCTCTACTCGGTCCTAGATCCCTAATTCAGAAAACATAGTTTTATATGAGGTACAAAGTTTATGTGGAAACCAAGATAACTCTTTATAAAGATGAAAAAATTTGAAATAAAATCATCCATTCTTTGACATCCCATCATTGATCACATTTTGGAGGTCTATTTCTTCTTTTTCACATTGTCAATCCTTGTTCAGCTCCTTATGTTGTCTTTGTTTAACTAAAGATAAATACTCCACCTTTACTACCCTCAGTTCATGGTCCCTCCCCCACTATCTCTTGGAAAAAACATCTTTCAAAGAAAAATTGATTTTAGTAGAGTCATTTACCCCATATTAAAGGGAGCTTAATATATATATGATCAGAAAAAGTTGGTCCTTTATCCCCTCCAGTGTCCCCTACAAAATTAGCGTTCAAATATCCAAACACAGATGTCACCGCATTACTTGATGAAGTGTCACAGACTCTAATCCTTGATACAAGGCCAATATTGAAATTGAAATATATTACAAGACTGATTCATTGAGCAATAGAATTATACTCCTGAACTTCTATGGTTTGGGTATATATCTAGGCTTTGTGTTAGTCAATATGATTGGTAAGAATTATAAAGAAGATGGGATCAGAGCTTCTGAACTATGAGGTTAATGCACTATAATGAGGGTAACAAAGGATTGTCTACTAGTAGGTGAATAATATGAGGTTGTCAAATAGTTAATGGTCATGATAAGTGAAAGAAAAATAATTTTCTTGATGGAATCACTGGAAAAAAATTTCACCCCAATATCATCTTCCACGAAAGAGGTGATTCCCTATTGTGATGAGAATCTTTCTGGAACGATTGACATTTTACCTATTAACTTCGCTTTATCACCATATTTAATTGTTGTAGTATGGAAAAAATACTTAGGTGACATAAAAAATGGTAAAATATTTGTTTTCTCTAAAGAAGTGATTACCTTTTCCAAAAGACACTTATATCAAGGATAAATATGAAGAAAAATAGATAACCGAATCATCCTCCTCCAAATGAGGGTTTTCTTATTCTTTTTCAAATGACCCAACCACTAGAGAATTAGTTGAAGGGGTCATATATGAATTTTGTGTCACCTCGACTACGTCCAATCCTTGAAGGATATGGCCTAACTTCAGATTTTCTTCTAGAATATAATAATTTCCATCGATATTCTATGGAATTGAATTAGGTTCCTTATCTTGGACTCGATTGATGCCTACACATTTTGAGATATTATAATAATTTTTAAAAATTGATTAAAAATATTAAAAAAAAGTATGAAACATAGTTTTTGATTCTATATGAGAAACCCCCAATGACATAGAGCATAATATTTTTCTTTTCCTCTATAGGGAAGGGTCCATAGAATGAGATGATGCTGAAGAAACTCAGGATGGGGCCAAGGGAGCTATAGACCATGAAACATTAAAAACAAAAGTAAACATCCTAATTATCTCTATTTAACCCATATATCCCTCATTATCAGCCCCTTATTCATCAACCTAGTCAGTTCCTGTAGCCTTACAAATGGGATAATTTACCAGATATGGTGGGAGTAATTGGTCTCTTTGACCCCATGGTGTACCCAAAGAGATAAAATATAGTTAAACACTATTTTCGTAGTAATGTATCCATTTTAGGATATAGATGAAGTCAGTTTTACAAATTATTTAGGGATAAGATGGTTTCCATCATAGGTGTAAACTATAGCTTGGTCAGCGACTATCACCTGTTTCACTTGAGGAGAAAAGTGGACTTGACCTGTCACTTTTTTTAACATCACGTTATGGTCTGGAAGGAATGCCTCAATATTTGAAGGTTAGTATTTAAATGTTATGTCAATATGAGAATATTTTTACTAAAATTCCATTATTTTTATCATCCCTTGGTGTAATAGACCCCATATTTATATAGATAGGTTATCCACCCTCCTGGTTTCCCATGCTAAAATTCAATAGGAAACACTATCCTGGTCAAGAATTCATTAATAGAAACTTTTCTATTTGTATCTCTACTAGCTGAAACCCTCTCTAGTATAAAAATTAATCTATATTCCTCACTTATTTATTGGGAATAAATTATTTTTTTCTTATTGGAAGAAAGATTTTTTGGGGTCTTAAGTTGGATTAAATAATTATTGATATCCCAATGTTTGTATATACTAATATAGTTAGTATTATTTTCAGGTATAAGATGATCCAATTCTTGGATTAGCACTTGGAAAGACCAATATCAACACCCTCTAGAAGGAATTATTCATGGGCCCAAGTCTCATTCCAGGTGAAAATCATCTTAAATTGGTGGTCCACCATCAGTTTTGTTTTCATATCAGACATGTTGAGAAGTAGAACAATTCTCCTAAAATAATTTAAATTAACACCCAAACATACTTGGTAAATAACAATCATATAGATGTCCTCTATAGATTCTTTTTGAGAGTGTGTCCTCTAAAATGGAAATCATATTTATAAGTCCCCAGCCTTAAACCTTATTTAATCTTGAGTTATTACAACATTACACATTGAGGATATTTTCGGGTTTAGAGTTTTAGAGAATTAGATCATAAAACTTCCATTACATTCCACATATAAACAAAGTGGTTACATAAAGATAGTATTCTTCATTCCCATTAATGGAAACATATTTAAAATAAAACAAGGATTCTTTCTTGACACTTCCTTGACACTATCATCATATAATGTACCTTTCCCTTGACCTATGAAAAACATTTCAAAAAAACATGGGATGAGCATAAAAAGCTCAATAAGGGATATAAAAATATGGAAAGGAAACATGGATACATATATACATAAGAATGGAATCATGCTTTACCTATAAAACAAAATCACTTTAACATACCTCATAAAATCATGAATAAATCATAGAAATCATAAGACATAAGGGTAACTTGAGGCATTCGTAACATTCTTAAGTAGGGAGTAACCCTCTTGGTTACGTTTGGAATACCCATCACAGTATATTCCCTAAATCTCTTCGGAGAAACCTTAACATTACACTCCTTCGCATTACCCAATGCATTGGAGAGCTATATCGGGCTCACCCGCCCTTAGTTTATCACGGAACCACCTGTCTTCATAATAATGCCCAAGAACCTCAACATAATCATATCACATAAAACATGCATAAAGGAAACATAACATTTCCACCTTTCAATCACAAGATATCAATACAACACATTGATATAAAAACATTATGAAAACCATTTTCAATACCAAAATAAAAGAAAAGTAAAACATGGTATTTATTTTTCTTTTAAAAAGATGGTATGGCTTGTAGAGGAAGCCGAAACTCAAATAATGGTCACAGAGGTGGAGAAGTCGTTGTTGCCACATACGTACGACAAAAACATTCCCTTTTGTCGTTTAGTAAATGCTTCGTATAAAAAAGATTCCTTTTGAATAAACTTAAAAGTCAAAGGGGTCTATACACCATATAAAATAAGGTTGTGTATAAAACAAAATATGCCTCAATGAAAGGAGATTGAGACGAAGTCCCATACCTCGGGTCCGACTTGACTCGGTCGTTCTTTAATCTCCTGAATAATAAACTTGAGTTAATTTATACTTGTTTAAGAACCTTTTTCAAGTTCATTATTCCTTTTATATCACTTATTGCCATGTCATGAACACTATGTAATTATTTAAGTTAATAACGGTCGTTTTAACGATCATTGGTACTTGAGTAAAAAATAAACCCTTTATAATTACATGTTGTTCATGTATCCACTATATCCAGAATTATAATCATTATGTATATATCATATATATCTAGTATATACATGAATTTATAATATTACATAATCATTTAGAGGTAAGAAATGAAATGCACGATTCATGGAGACGGTAAGTCGTACGTACGCATGAACGCTACTTTCATTTCTATTTCGTATTTTATAGAATGGAATTATAATGATATAAAAGTATATTATAATTCCAGTATAATATCATAGTTCCATCCTTTATACTCCCCACATATGGTATTTAACGAATCAAATCACTTTGAGGGGGCGGTAGTCCGCACTTCCTTAAATGAAGATATCGCGTTTACCCATAATGGAAACCATAAAGGTATGCCAAAAATGAAAAATACAGAAGCTTAAGGAAAACATAAACATATTATATATCATATATAAATATATTTACATCTTAATGGCCACCTTTGAAGGTGTTAAAATAATGTTGAACAATCATCGTTTCGGGAGGCATAAATTCACCATCCACGGAAACAGTATGTCCTTTAACCATTAGATGTAGTTGTGTGTAAGTGTAGCTCTAATACATATTATAAAAACATCATAGTATATTGAAGATACTGGAGTTGTTATAAAATAAATGAATAAAAAGAGTTTAGGTGGTTGGAGAAGCAAAATAAAACAAAAGGACTCAAGTGAAGACATTACCTTAAAATCGGGTAACTCCCTTTGGATTGAGCTCAAAGGCTTACTTGGGAAGACTTCTTCCCAATGTGAGGCTTCAAGGAGTAATATAGGGATGTGGAGAGCCAAAATGGGCAGGTTTTGGCCGATACAATGGCTTTGGGAGTGTGGGTAAGGAGGTAGAGGTGGGGGCCTTTTATAAGAGGAGAGGAGGGGCACTCTTGGAAGGTAAAGAAAAGTCACTTTATTTTAAAATGGTATTCGGGTTTTAGAGGTCCCACATTGATGTGTTTCGAGGATAAGGTCATAAGGGTTCAAAATCCACCCATCTAATAGGTTTTGGCCATGTGTAGGTCTTATATTTTACATTATCATTCCATTTTATTTAAATCATTAAATAATGAGGTCATCGCTGCATCATCATGATGTCATAAATAATTTAATTTATTTAAAGTCTAAAAATTATAAAAAAATACTATGATTTAGGAAATCTTTTTATCTTTCCAATTACTATTTATAATCAAAAATATGATCTTTATAACCCCATGTAAAAAATGATTTAGTAAAACATCTCATGTTTGTGTCATTTTTACTTTTACATTAAATAAAAGGTTTTTTATGTCATTTCCCAACCAAAGTGGCTCCATGGGGTCCCGAAGTTGACCTATGGATTTTCTTGGTCGGCCATGACACATCCAATGAGGGTAGGACATGTTTCAAGCTCATCTCATTTTATTAAACCATTATTTTTACCTTAAACTACACTAATTACCTCTAATCGCGATTAAGAACTTAAGAGTTACTATTCAACAAAAAATTATTTTAATCTCATTGAACTACATTTTACTTCTTAATGACCACCATGTATATCGGATTTTTGAAATTCAAAACACAAAAGTGGTAAAATTTCATTTAAACGAAAAATCAGTTTTTATAAGTACCACTTAGTGGTTTCACTATTCATCAAAAATTGAAGCTTTTCAGAAAAATACCAAAAATTCACCATAAGATATATTTGATATTCAGAATTCAAAAATGAACTCTATTTTAAAAAATTCAAAACATATAATTCACATTAATTAATTTAATAATTAATTCCCGCTTTCATGACAAATAGCGTGTTTTTATGAAACAATAAGTATCAAAAGATTGACACCAGTATAAGTCCAATTTCAAAGTGAAATTGATTCCAATGACCACCATTGGATTAAATAGTAAAAATATATTCTAATATCACTTCAAAACCAATTCAATAGATAATCTAATCATATAAATAAATTAGATTAAATAGCAGTTTTGATGTAAAATGCAGTATTTTTCACTATTCATTAAAAAAAATGAACATTGTCTGAAAAATACCAAAAATTCAAAAAAAGTAAATTTTGATGTCCCAATCATAAATAATAAGTTTATTTTGACAAAAATAGCTTATAAAATTGTCAAAATATATATTTAAAAATGGTTTTCCATCAAAAGGCAGTAAAACAATCTTTTAAAAATATTAGTGTATTTCATGCTTAAGATTGGATTTATTTTCATTTTAAGCCTCTAAAACACTATCTAATTCATCAATAGACATAGATAAAAATATCTATTATTCATTTCTTACTTGGGATGTTACATCCTTCCCCCCTTTAGAAAATTGTGTCCCGCAATTTATTTACTTATTGAATAAATGGAGGTACTTATCCCTCAATGCATTCTCAGATTCCCATGTTTCCTCTTCTATCATGTGGTTTTTCCACAAAACCTTTACCTGATTAATAACCTTATTTCGTAACACTTGCTCCCTGTGGTCAAGAATCTGGACCGGTTGTTCCTCATAATATAGGTTCTCTTCCAGCTGAACAACCTCTGGACTCAAAACATGAGATGGATCTGGCATATACTTTCTCAACATCGAAACGTGAAAAACATTGTGTACCTGAGATAAACTCGGAGGTAAAGCCACCCAGTATGCAACTGATCCAACTCTCTCCAGAATTTCATATGGTCCAATAAACCTTGGACTCAGATTTACTTTCTTACCAAATCTCGTCACATTTTTCCAAGGAGAAACCTTGAGAAAAACATGATCACCTATCTCGAAAGATAGATCATTCCTCCGGTTATCCGCATAACTCTTCTGCCTGCTCTGAGCTGTTCTCATGTGCTTTTGAATTAGCTGAACTTTTTCTGCCATCTCTTCTACCAATTCTAGTCCCATCAACTTCCTTTCACCCACTTTATCCCAGAAAGTTGGAGTTTGACACCGCTTCGCATATAACGCCTCAAATGGTGCCATATGTATACTGGAATGAAAACTGTTATTATATGAAAACTCAACGAAAGAAAGATGTTGGTCCCAACTTCCCTGATAATCTATCGAACAAGAACTTAGCATATCCTCCAATGTCTGAATTGTTCGTTCTGACTGCCCATCTGATTGAGGATGAAAAGTTTTACTAAAATTTAATTCAGTACCCAACGACTTCTGAAGGCCTTTCCAAAAGTTAGTAGTGAACCTAGGATCATGATCAGATAAAATGGAGAGAGGAACTCTATGTAACCTTACTATCTCTTTAAGATATAAACGGGAAAGTTGATCTTGGGAAAAAGTATCTCATATAGCAAGGAAATGAGCAGATTTAGTCAAGCGATCAACAATAAACCAGATTTTATTATTACCTCGAGATGTCTTCGGTAATCCCACAACAAAGTCCATGGATATATTCTCCCATTTCCACTCAGGCACTGGTAAAGGCTGAAGCATCCCTTTCAGTAACTGCCGCTCTACTTTAACCTGTTGACATGTCAAACACTTCATAGTAAAATCAGCAATATCTCTTTTCATTCCATCCCACCAGTAGTACTCCCGCAGATCTCTGTACATCTTAGTACTGCCATGATGAACTGAAAACGGAGAACTATGAGCTTCACATAACAACTCCCTCTTCAACTATGAATCACAAGGAACACACAATCTCTTACCAAATCTCAAAACGCAATCATTATCAATGTTGAATTCAGGCAACTTACCTTTCTGAACCAGCTCTACCTTTTTCTGCAACTCACTGTCTTGCTTCTGTGCTTGCTTGATTCTATCTGATAGAGATGATCTCACTGATACCTAAAACAAAACAGAAGAACTTCCTACACCAACAACTTCTATGAAAAATTTAATCAAATCCCTAACCAAAGGATCACGTTCCAAACGCAACATTTCTAATGAAGCATTACTTTTTCGACTCAAAGCATCAGCCACTTTATTTGCTTTTCCTAGATGGTAATGAATTGTACAATCATAATCCTTGATTAATTCTAGCCATCTACTCTGTCTCATGTTTAACTCTTTCTGAGTGAATATATACTTTAAACTTTTTTGATCATTATATATTTCACACTTTACTCCATACAAATGATGCCTCCAAATTTTTAAAGCGAAAACAACAACACCTAATTCCAAATCATGTGTAGGGTAATTTACCTCATGAGTTTTCAATTGTCGTGAAGCATAAGAAATTAACTGATCATTCTGCATTAGGACGCAACCAATTCCTTTCAATGAAGCATCACTGTATATAACAAACTCACCATTCCTGGAAGGTAGTGCCAAAACTGGAGCATTCACCAATCTTCTTTTCAATTCCTGAAAACAATCATCACATTCTTTTGTAGAGATAAACTTAACACCCTTCCGAGTTAGCTTAGTCATTGGACTAGATAACCGTGAAAAATATCTAACAAACCTTCGGTAATAGCCTGCCAAACCAAGGAAGCTATGAATATCAGTTACATTTTTGGGTCTTGGCCAGTCTTCCACAACTTTTGTTTTTGCAGGATCAATAGTTATCCCATCTTTAGAAACAATGTGACCAAGGAAAGAAATTTATTGCAACCAAAACTCACACTTGCTGAATTTTCTATACAGTTTCTTTTCTTTTAAGGTTTGCAAGATAACCCTTAAATGTCTTTCATGCTCCTCTTTACTTTTAGAAAACACCAAAATATCATCAATGAAAACCACCACAAACTTATCCAAGAACTCATGGAAAATTCTATTCATTAAGTCCATGAATACAGTAGGTGCATTGGTTAGCCCAAAAGGCATTACTACAAATTCATAATGTCCATATCTTGTACGGAACGCGGTCTTCGGAATATCTACTTCCTTTAACTTCAGCTAATGGTACCCTGATCTCAAGTCAATATTTGAAAAATACTGAGCTCCCTGGAGTTGATCAAACAAATCATCGATATGAAGCAAAGGATATTTTTTCTTAACAGTGATGTTATTCAAAGCTCTATAATCAATGAAAAGTCTCATTGAACCATCTTTCTTTTTAACAAATAAAACAGGAGCACCCCATGGTGACGTGCTAGGTCGAATGAAACCTTTCTCTAATAAATCTTGCAATTGCACCTTTAACTCTAAAAGTTCAATTTGAGCCATTCGATAAGGGGGTTTTGAAATTGGCTTAGCATCAGGAACTAAGTCAACAGTAAACTCAACTTCCCGATCTGGTATTATTCCAGGAAAATCATCAGGAAAAACATCAGGATACTCATTTACCACTGGCACATCATTAATCTGAATAGTTCCTTTATTTTCAACAATGTGTGCAAGGTAACATTCATTTCCATCTTTTACAAGTTTCTTGGCCTCTTGATAAGTTATCAACAGTAAGGGTTCATTCTTGTACACAAATTGAAAGTCTTTCTAAAAAGAAACTTCTCTAGATCTACAGTCAATCTTAGCATGGTAAATAGAGAGCCAATCTATACCCAGGATAACATCAAACTCTACTAGAGGTAGAACAATAAGGTTTGCAAGTAGGTTCTTTCCACAGATAAGGATAGGAATATTCTTATAAATTCTTTTTTCCTCAACATTTACCCCAGGTGTTTTTACCAAAAGTTCAGGAGTCATTTATTGAGATGGTATTCCCGTTTTACTAGAAAAGGTTTCAGAGATGAAAGAATGTATAGACCCTGAATCAAACAACACACTGGCATAATCTGAAAAAACAAACAAAGTACCTGATACAACTTCATTTGATAGCCCGACATCTGCTGAAGTAGTTGCAAAGGATTTCACCACCCCTTTCTACTTGTAGTCTAACTACTTCCCATCACCCAAGCTCTTTGTCAGACACTCGTTTGCATAGTGACACATCTCATTACACTTATAACATTTCACTAACTGTAAATCAAATTTGGTCTTACCATCACCTTGATCTTTTCCAGTGTAGTCATGAGCCTTATTTCCCATTTACCACATCGGTAGCACTTTTAATAATTTAGAAGACATTCCCCAGCATGCCTTTTTCCACATTTATCACAAACTGGAAACTTAGTTTTCTTACCGTCAGACTTTTTTGAAGAATTCTTACGTTTCTCCTGCCACCTCAGTCTCTTCTTCTGTTGGTTGTTATAGAACACTTGATCATCGGAAAACTCCATTTACACCTTCTCAGCACATCGAACAAGATTTTCATAACCTTTAAACTCATGAGAAGCTAATGCCCTTCGATATTTTGGCATTAATCCTGAGTAAAAATGATTGATTTTACTATCAAGGTCTCGGATAAAATTTGGAGCATACCTTGCCAATCGAGTGAACCTTTCTTCATAGGCATCCACTGAGTCTTCATCTTACCTCAATTCCAATAATTTCTTTTCCATCCTAAGTCGAACAGCCTTAGGAAAATACTTCTCAAGAAACATACCATTTAATTCATCCTAGTCGAGAGCATCAATCTCATCAGCGTCCCTGATATTTTTAACCATCGACCACCACTGATCTGCTTCACCCTCCAAACGGTAAATAGCAAGACTAACCTTTTGATTGTTTGAACACCCCATGACATTGAAAATCTTCTCCAGTGATTTAATCCACCCTTAAGCTAACACAGGGTCAGATGATCATTTGAATGATGGGGGATGTTGCCTCATGAAATGTTACACCACTGACATGTTTCTCTGCGGTTGATCTGGCTGATCTCGTGTATGGATACCACCACCATTTTTCGCTTGAGTCAACTACGCCATTACTGCAACAAACTGTTTAGTTCCAATTCCGACCATCTTAGGATGCTGATTCGGAAGTTTATTTCCTTCTGCATTACTTCATAGAACTTCTTCCCTATTTCCTCTACGGAAAAAGATCCTGAACAAACATGTCTTAGATGAAGAAACAGGGTAATCTTCAAATACTGTATCACTTCAATTTGACCATAAAAAAAATATTTTTGGATAATCATTTAATAGAATTCTAACACCTAAAGTTATCTAAACCGACCTCTGATACCAACTATAAGGCCCCAGCCTTAAACCATACTTAATCTTGAGTTATTACAAGATCACACATTGAGGATCTTTTCGGGTTTAGAGTTTTAGAGAATTAGATCATAAAACTTGCATTACATTCCACATATAAACAAAGTGGTTACATAAAGATAGTATTCTTCTTTCCCATCAATGGAAACATATTTAAAATAAAACATGGATTCTTTCATGACACTTCCTTGACACTATCATCATATCATGTACCTTTCCCTTGACCTGTGAAAAAAATTTCAAAAAAAACTTGGGATGAGCATAAAAAGCTCAGTAAGGGATATAAAAATATGGAAAGGAAACCTGGGTACATATATACATAAGAATGAAATCATACTTTACCCATAAAACAAAATCACTTTAACATAACTCATCAAATCATGAATAAATCATAGAAATCATAATACATAAAGGTAACTTGAGCCATTCATAACATTCTTACGTAGGGAGTAACCCACTTGGTTACGTTTGGAATACCCATCACAGTATATTCCCTAAATCTCTTCGGAGAAACCTTAACATTACACTCCTTTGTGTTACCCAATGCATTGGAGAGCTATATCGGGCTCACCCGCCCTTAGTTTATCACGGAACCACCCGTCTTCATAATAATTCCCAAGAACCTCAACATAATCGTATCACATAAAACATGCATAAAGGAAACATAACATTTCCACCTTTCAATCACAATATATCAATACAACACATTGATATAAAAACATTATGAAAACCATTTTCAATACCAAAATAAAAGAAAAGTAAAACATGGTATTTATTTTTCTTTTAAAAAGAAGGTATGGCTTGTAGAGGAAGCCAAAACTCAAATAATGGTCACGGTGGAGGAGAAGTCATTGTCGCCGCATACGTACGACAAAAACATTCCCTTCTGTCGTTTAGTAAACGCTTCGTATAAAAAATATTCCTTTTGAATAAACGTAAAAGTCAAAGGGGTTTATACACCATGTAAAAGAAGGTTTTGTATAAAACAAAATATGCCTCAATGAAAGGAGATCGAGACGAAGTCCCATACCTCGGGTCCGACTTGACTCGATCGTTCTTTAATCTCCTGAATAATAAACTTCAGTTAATTTATACTTGTTTAAGAACCTTTTGCATGTTCATTATTCCTTTTATATCACTTATTTCCATTTCATAAACACTATGTAATTGTTTATGTTAATAATGGTAGTTTTAACGATCATTGGTACTTGAGTCAAAAATAAACCCTTTATAATTACATGTTGTTCATGTATCCACTATATCCAGAATTATAATAATTATGTATATATCATATATATCCAGTATATACATGAATTTATAATATTACATAATCATTTAGAGGTAAGAAATGAAATGCACCGTTCATGGAGACGGTAAGTCGTACGTACGCATGAACGCTACTTTCATTTCTATTTCGTATTTTGTAGAATGTAATTATAATGATATAAAGGTATATTATAATTCCAGTATAATATCATATATAATATCCTAGTTCCATCCTTTATACGCCCCACATATGGTATTTAACGAATCAAATCACTTTGAGGGGGCGGTAGTCCGCACTTCCTTAAATGAAGATATCGCGTTTACCCATAATGGAAACCCTAAAGGTACGCCAAAAATGAAAAATAAAGAAGCTTAAGGAAAACATAAACATATTATATATCATATATAAATATAGTTACATCTTAATGGACACCTTTGAAGGTGTTAAAAGAATGTTGAACAATCATCGTTTCAGGATGCATAAATTCACCATCCACAGAAACAGTATGTCCTTTAACCATTAGATGTAGGTGTGTGTAAGTGTAGCTCTAATACTTCTTATAATAACATCCTAGTATATTGAATATACTGTAGTTGATACAAAAGAAATGAATAAAAAGATTTTAGGGGGTTGGACAAGCAAAATAAAACAAAAGGACTCAAGTGAAGACATTACCTTAAAATCGGGTAACTCCCTTTGGTTTGAGCTCAAAGGCTTCCTTGGGAAGCCTTCTGCCCAAAGTGAGGCTTAATGGAGTAAGAGAGGGATGTGAAGAGCCAAAATGGGCAGGGGTTGGCCGAGACAAAGGCTTTGGGAGTGTGGGTATGGAGGTAGAGGTGGGGGCCTTTTATAAGAGGAGAGGAGGTGCACTCTTGGAAGGTAAAACAAAGTCACTTTATTTTAAAATGGTATTCGGATTTAAGAGGTCCCACGTTGATTTTTTTCTAGGATAAGGTGATAAGGGTTCGAAATACACCCATGCAATAGGTTTTGGACATGTGTAGGTCTTAGATTTTACAATATCATTCCATTTTATTTAAATCGTTAAATAATGAGGTCATCGTTGCATCATCATGATGTCATAAATAATTTAATTTATTTAAAGTATAAAAATTATAAAAAAATACTATGACGTAGGAAATCGTTTTATCTTTCCAATTAATATTTATAATCAAAAATCTGATCTTTATTACCCCATGTAACAATTGTTTTAGTAAAACATCTCATGTTTGTGTCATTTTTACTTTTACATTAAATAAAAAGTTATTTATGTCATTTCCCAACCAAAGTGGCTCCATGGGGTCCCCAAGTTGACCCATGGATTTTCTTGGTCTTCCATCACACATACAATGAGGGTAGGACATGTGTCAAGCTCATCTCATTTTATTAAAGGATTATTTTTACCTTAAACTACACTAATTACCTCTAATCACGATTAAGAACATAAGAGTTACTATTCACCACAAAATTATTTTAATCTCATTGTACCACATTTTACTTCTTAATGACAACCATGTATGTCGGTTATTTGAAATTCAAAACACAGAAGTGGTAAAATTTCATTTAAACGAAAAATCAGTTTTTATAAGTACCACTTATTGGTTTCACTATTCATCAAAAATTGAAGTTTTTCAGAAAAATACCAAAAATTCACCCTAAGCTATATTTGATATTCCGAATTCAAAAATGAAGTCTATTTTACAAAATTCAAAACATATAATTCACATTAATTAATTTAATAATTAATTCCCGTTCTCATGACAAATAGAGTGTTTTTATGAAACAATAAGTATCAAAAGATTGACACCAGTTTAAGTCCAATTTCAAAGTGAAATTGATTCCAATGACCACCATTGGGTTAAATGGTAAAAATATATTCTAATTTCAATTGAAACCCAATTCAAAAGATAATCTAATCATATAAATAAATTAGATTAAAAAGCATTTTTGATGTAAAATGCAGTATTTTTCTCTATTCAATAAAAATGAACATTGTCTGAAAAATACCAAAAATTCACACAAAGTAAATTTTGATGTCCCAATAATAAAGAATAAGTTTATTTTGACAAACATATCTTATAGAATTTTCAAAAGATAGATTTAAAAATGGTTTTCCATCAAAAGGCAGTAAAACAATCTTTTAAAAATATTAGTGTATTCCAAGCTTAAGATTGGATTTATTTTCATTTTAAGCCTCTAAAACACTATCTAATTCATTAATAGACATAGATAAAAATATCTAATATTCATTACTTACTTGGGATGTTACAATATTAGTGTTATCCTCATATATTCCTTCAACTTTGTTGATTATACTCCTAGTGGGTACTTGGTGATGCATGAAAGAGAAGTGGTCGTATTAATTAGAGTGATCCCTAAGATCCCTACAATTTAAATGTGTGGATTCACCCTGATGATAGGCTAAACATTATAATTTAAATGACCTCATGGTATATTTTTGATTCTCAGAAACTTGTATCCACCCAGGAGATCCCCGTTCCTACCCATCGACCCTTAGAAGAGGTTGAAGACTCTGTACGAGGAACTTCACCTATAAATATTGATATATAAGAAATATTGTCTGGAAATAACAGTAATATCCTTACCAAAAACCCTTCCTATTTCCATTTATTCTACCATTTTAAAATTATAAATCCTAACTCCACCCATTTCTTGGGTTGGGAGTTGGTAACGACTCATGTACATTACAAGGATGCCATCTAGTTGAAAAGGTTAGCTGAAAACAGAAATGACTTACTACCCATATTTTATGAAATAAAATTATTTAATCATGGTCCTATAGGAACCTTCATACCAACAAGACTCTTGGCTTGGTCATGCCTTCAACATCTTGAATTTGTGTTTGGAATGGTCCTTCCTAATAATGTATTCTCCAAATTTCTTAAATGGAATTTCCACCCCCGGGAGTGAGGCCTTCCCAAGGTCCTTCTAATAAAACATTATTAGCACACTATAAATAGGATTAGTGTACTCTGAATCATCCCAATAAGATAATGAAGTGAGAAACTCATCATTCATGTCTCCTAAAATTAGTGAACCGTAATTTTTCTCTATGTATTAAGGATTGATTACCACCTCCCCCTGAATCAAATGAAATGTACTTTTGTATAGAATCCTTAATATGACTAATTACATCCTTAATCCATTGTTAAAATAATAAAGGGTTTTATAAATAAAAATGGCCTTATACATTCCAATTTTCTTCAACATATTAGTGAATTTTATGTTAGTATATTTTACCCAGATAAGACAACACTTTTACATTCTAAAATTCCCTCCTAAAAGAAGGTCGGAGTTAGTAATCATTCAAAGCTTCTCATTTATAGAATATTTCCACATTATCCATTGGTACATAAAAATATCACGGTTATATTCATGATGTATTTATTCAAATTTTGTTGTCATATGTAACCATCATTGTATTTTTCCTCTAAAATTAAGTAACCTGCATGAGAAATATTTTCTCTAAAGGTGTTATAATTCATTATTACCCAATAATAAGAAATAAATTTGGCTATTTTATTAAAATAGTATAATAAATTTTTATCCCAAAACTATATAGAGGTACTGAGTCTAAATAAATATATTTAGTGGGGTTCTTCCCATCAGCTTCTACAGATGAACCTAAGATGACTGGATGAATGTATGTTGGTCAGTGTCAACTAATAAAACTAGGGATTTCCATCAAGTTATTATTTCAACATTCAAAATTCATGAATACATATGTACAATAATAAGAAACCAGTTATCAGATTAGAATAGAACCTTATCCAAAGGAGAAAAATAATAAAATTTCTTGAGAAATACCACACAAATTGCATGAACCGTACAAGGGTTTGAAATCATATTACCCATTATTGGAGTCATGAATCGCATAATGCATATAATAACTCAATAGTTAATGATGTGTTCCAAGAAGTTGGAATTTGCGACCATTTGAAGGTCTCATGAATCACAAATATATCAAGTGATCATGTGACAAAGCACTATCAGAAAATGGTAAGCATGAAATATAACCCTGAAATCAAAGAATGGTATCATAGCATGATAAAATTACCATTCTTTAGTTTATGTTTCAATTAATAGTGTCATTGGGAAAACTTAGTTAGTGATCATGTCACATAGATAGTTCTTTTAGTGTGGTCATGTGAAGCATTCGGGATAAGTGGTCTTGTAAAGAGTTTACAAGAATGATGAAATAAACATATATCTATTTGCTTATATCACCAGTTAGATTCGTGTCCCATTACTCTCCTATTTATAAGTTATCTCATGAAATACCAAAGGTCATCCTGATAACCAAAAGTTATTCAGAACACCGACCATCATAAGCCACTGGGACTCAGGGAGGCATTTACATTCTTTATAATCAAGTGATATTCCCTATAGACTATTATTTTGGGGCGGGGGGGGGGGGGGATTTTTGAGTATCAAAAAATGATCATCTGAAATTTTATGATTAGTGAAATAACTATAGAATAGGTATTATTTTCTCAAAAAAAGGATGAATTGAGTATCATTTATGTATAAGGGTTAGAGAACTGGGGCACGCGAATCACTTGAACTAATAGAAATCATATTAACAGTTCACGCACTCTGTATTATCTATTCACGATCATGTGAAACTTCTATGGCTGGTAATGATTATCTCATGAAGGCTTTGATAAATGAATTGATGATAATGGGTTGGATTCCAAATGATTTCCTGCAATAATGTGATATTTTAGCTGATAAACACTTGATTATTACCCAGTACCTTTGTAAAATAAAATCCAAAAAGCTGTTAAATTTTTTTGAAAGGGAGTTATGCTTATTTTCATGTGAATTGATGATATGTTCTTCATGATGGGTTCATTGTTCATTTTAAATCCCTAGGTACATGCCAACTATTCCACATGAAGGCCAATGGACATGTCACCTTCATCATGTGATGGCATTATAAATGTTTTTTTGATCATGAAACACCCTAATAGTCAACCAATGAGAGGGATTCATTGGATTTAAAAAATAAAATTTGAGGATGGTGGTAACCTTATGGTAAGTGGAGTAACATTCTTTTACATTTTATTGTGTAATAATATTCTCACGATCAGTTTATTGATCATTCAATGGACTTATGATTGGAAAAATTTATCTTTTAATGGACCCCAGAAAAGTATTCCTCCATCACGTGAAAACCTCTTTGATACACATCATGACCATGCAATTTTTCCTAGACATTACAACATAATCATGTTAAGTCCTTTTTATATATCATTTTTAATATGTAAAATCTCTTTTCAAGGAAAGGGTTCAATAGATTTACCAAAGAATGAGTATTATGATGTTGATGTATTATGTGATATTAAAATGATGTCATGGGTGACCCACGATAGGTTCCCATTTAACATCACTACTGGAAAAACAATGTATACCCATGGTTCAAAACCATGGGTATAGCCACCAAAACTGTGGTTATATCCTATACCACATGTTTTGGGAACCGTGGGCTGGAACGGCCTCAGTATAGGTCCCTATCCTATACCCATAGTTTTCCAAAACCGTGGGTATAGGTGTTCTAACACTGTGTCAATGAAACGTACCCAATTTCCATGGTGTCAAAGGCTTTTACCCACAGTTTCAAAACTATGGGTATAGATCCTAAAATAACGTAGGCGGCGGGTTTCGATCCCGCATCCTCTTCGATGCAAACACCGTGTCTAACCACTACCCTAATATCACCTATGTATATATATATATTTAATTAATTATAATTATATAAAATGTGGGTATAGAGGGAAGAACCATGGGTATAGGACTCCCGTGAAATAAATTTCCTTCCCGCGAAAAAAAAATTTCCCATGCACACACGGGAAACTTATACCCACAGTTTTTCATAACAGAGGGTATATGTTTTTAAGCCCAGACCTATCCTAATGGTTTTGGGGAAAATCGTGGGTATAGGTGACTTTTCAGGACCTATCCCCATGGTGTTGGAAAACCATGGGGATAGACCCCCCCCCCCCCCCTATACCCATTGTTTTAGAAAACCGTGGGTATAGGTCTTGAAAATTTACATATGACCACGGTTTTCAAAAACTGGGGTATAGCGGTACCTATCCCCATGGATTTGTGGAAAACCCTTGGGATATGTCCATTTTCCAGTAGTGCATGGGATATGATGCTCCCTCCACTAACCCAATCCCATACACGCTGTTTATGTACATTGTGAAGTAGTGTAAAATCCATTAGTTTATAAATATAAATTACTCCCCCCCAGAGAAAAAAATACACATGGAAGAGAAACAACTATAATGGAAATATTGTAGTAGTAAACCATGCAGTCATAAGAGTCTTCCACTAGGTAATCCTAGGGAATAAATTAGAAGATCACGTAGTATTCCTCGTGTCATCATAACTTTTATTATGAGAAATAATTATAGCATGTTTTTTCAGATTATGTAAATTATTTAATGCATGTTGACCTGGTCGTGTGAATCCTCAATAAGAAAACTGCTAACAAATATTGATCAATTTATTAAATAAAAGATTCAAAATATTAAAGCCTTAAATAATTATTGATAAACTTATTTTAATGAGAAGGGTTTCGTAGAACCTGTGTGTTGCATTCATTTGTCACTCCCTTAGTCATGGGAATGAAAGAAAGAACATTAAAAATTCCTATAGACATTTCAGTTGGACCATGTGAAGTCATCGAGACATGTTAGGTGGTTCATGTGAAGTCCTCTATAAATTATAGTTGTTTTATATGAATTCCAGCAGTCATCTCAAGAAGATCTTATGATGGCCTATAGACATGTTATCCAAGTCACATAAAGTTATTTGGACCAGTCATCTCGATCACATGACATCCCCCATACATGTCATCTATGGTAAACTGATGTCCTATGTACATGTATGACTTGTCATGCAGTAACCCCTATACAGGTAACCTAAATCACATAAAAGTCCCATGAAATTTCAGGAAGACAACTAGAACATGTTCGTACATCCTCCTACATTTCTATTATAGAACCAAGAATTGTCCATAAATCAACAAACATGGAATGATGAACACCGAAACATGTCCATATGTCCTTATACATGTTAGCATGATGAAAATGACATGTCTACTCATCCCTATACACATCAAGGATACAATTAGAAAATGTTTGATAGACCAAATGTTATTTTTAACTATGTCATGTGGTATCCCTATGAAATGCCAACTATGTGGAGCATAAAACCTCTGAAAAGTCATCCTTATCCGTAAGAAGCACTTGAACATGGTCCATGTAAACCCCATGCCATAAACCTTCAACCAAGAAACCCATTTAGAAGAGGAATGTCCTTGATGGGATAACACTACACACTCAAGTGACCTTATTCATGTATTTATCTTTGACGGTCCTCAGTTTCAAACAAAACATCTCTGTTATAATTTGTTGGTCATCAAATATCTTCAACTGTTAGAGGGTAGATAATAAATATATAACATGGGATTTCATTCAGGTAGAAGTCCCTAACTTACCCCATCCATTGTGATAAAAATAATCCCATTGAGTGTATTCATCTATCCTAACCAATCAGTAGGTTCATGATGAACTAAAGTAGGATAACTATATTTCTTTTCCAACCAGGATACATAGGATTCTTTCATAAGGGTATAATTATAATGGGAATCAATATTTGTGTAATTCCCATAATATCTTGAACATTGTAGCTGATGGGAACAAAAATCTCATATGGTAAAAACTTTTTTTCCATATCCATTAGCGTATTGACATGCTAGTTCAACTATAAATACCCTGATTCCTACTGTAAACAGGATATATAATATTTATTCCTATGTCCGAAGATCCATATTACGGACTCCATTTTGGAATCTCCAATGTATATTTTTTATATTCATGTGTTGTGTGTATGATCATTTGTTTTCTCTTGTCTCTTAAGATGAGTAAGGCTCACATGGTTTTAGGTACATCTATTGATCATATCACTAGAATCATAAATTTTTCCCAGTCATTGAAAACACATATTGAATGCCTAATTTAGTGACATGATATGTCTCCCTCTATACAATGGTATCCCCCTTGGTTTAAGTCTCAAAGGTGCATCGATATTGGTAAAATATAGATAAATAATCCCTATGAGTAATAATCACCATACCATGCCCATTAGTAGGTTAAGGGAAGATCCAATAATAAAGACTCTGATTATGTTTATAAGAAGGATTCATAGGACTCCTTCACCCAGCTTAGGCTCCATACATGATGTCTAAGTTACCTCATATATCTCATTTCCACAACCCATTAACCATCAATACTTGGACTTGAACGAACATTGTGGGTTTTGGTTCCTATTATAAAAATGGTACACATGACCCTACATGATAGATTAATCTCATCATTGAAACACCAATCACCTCCCCGACAATATTAAAATCTATAGTATCGGGTTATACATATTCAAAATATAAGAAGCTACACATATTGAATAATAACCAGAAACTAATAGAGAAACTAATACCCATACAAATAAACTCATTTATATAACCCTCTATACACATAGAATGGTTTTATACCCAATAATATTTTTAGGAATACCAATCACATTTTGGTATTACTAAGAGATTCACAATTAGATATTAAATCTATAAAAGAGTCTTGGAGTAATAAATAATTCCCCCCAAAAGGATGTGATGATCCAGAACTCCCATTTTCTTGATGAATTTGAGTTCTAAATTTTCATTGGGTTTGAAACATCAAATGAACACCTTCTAATGGAAAGTAGATACGTACCTTGTTATGGATGTGAGAGCTAGTGGGGGTTTACATGTGAAATTAAAAAATGGTAAACCTAATCTGAACATATGAAATGAGTGAATAACTGAATCATTATAAGCATCAGGCATCTTTTTTCCAAATCTTGTGGAACCATACCATTAATATGTGAAAAATGATATATCATGAGATAAAAACATTATCTAATAAATTATGGTGTTTCATAATTTAAATCACCTCCATCACATCATAATATGTATATTCATGTGTTTTCCAAATGATTAATTCTTACATAAATCATAATCATATTAAAAATCTATTATATTGAAATCAGTTAGATACTCTTATCCAAAATCATAACTAAATTATATATCCTCAAATAACAAATAAAGTAAGGGATTTGGGATTTTGAGAAATTCATATCAAAAAATAAAAAATAGGTAATTGTGATATATATATATATTGAAGAAAAGATCATGAAAAATGGGAGAAGATACCCATGGTAATAAATCACTTAAAATATAACTACAGATACGAGTAAATAAACATTGAGTGGAATAATAACTTGGTCTTTTATTTAAACCTATAAATAAACTAGGGTATATTTTATTAAAATACAGAATCTTTTATGAAAATATGTAAAGATAATTTTTTTAAAAGAGTGCAACATTAACGAAAACAATAAATAAATATGTTAACTTTATTCTGCTTCAATTGAATGAAAATATTAAGAAGGGGTCTTCAAAAAACAAATATCTCCAAAGAAATAAAAGAAAATATATACTATGTGTATATGTAACCAAAATATATATATATTATAAAATATGGATATGGGAAGAATATAGATATAAATATGGGTAAAATGGGATAAATTATAATTAGAGTATACAGTGGTTTGGACATTTCCATATCTAACGTCCTAAATTTCATGGTACATGAATCTAAGTTAAAAAATAATCAACATAAATTTATTAAATACATATTTCATAAAATTATATATATATATATATATATATTTGTTATTAGTTTTATATATTAATATTACTAGGGAAATAAATTCATTTTCATTGTCTTCTGGAGTTTTGTTCTACATTTCGATGTTCACATCATTTTATTGACAATATTTTATGTTCTTGTAAAAAAAAATTTAACTCCAAAATTTTAATGATATGATGTTAAATAAATTCAAAAAAATTAAATGATTTTAAATATCCATAAGGGTTCTGAAATCGGAATGGTTTATTGATTAAAAATTTTATCGTTAAATATTGGGTTCATTTAGGAGGTTTTAATGCCCTTTTATAACATAATTTTATAAATTTAATTTCAAATTTATTTTTATACTAATTAATATCAATAATATTATAATATCATAATTAAGTTCATATTTATAAATAATATGGTTTATTATGATCATATATCAAATAAGAATTATTTTTCATATAGCCACTTCAATTTGGGTGGTTATAAATGGCTTGGATGGGACGAGTGTTACAAACAACTATAATAAAATATTATGAGTTATATAATGTAATTGTACATATTAATGTATAATTATACTATTAATTATAGGAATAAATTCTTTCTTATTATATTTAAAAAGAGTATGTGGTAGGAATATAGAATTGAAATGGGAATGTGTATGACATTGAAAACAAACATAACCTCTTTGTCTTGGTTCATTTTCACTACACCTTAAAACATTCTAGATTAGTATTTTGATTATAATAGAATTTATAAGAAATTTTTAAAAGAGCATTAGATGAATTTATATAGATTTTGGAAAAGAATTTCTGTTTTTAAAGTTAATAAAAAAGTGTAGAGGATAGTGGTATTTATAAGGGAAGGAGATATTTGTTTTTATATAAAATATTAGAATATAATTTTTAACATATTTAAATATTTATAAAAATCTATTTATATAGTATGTTTATTGTTATTTAATAGTAAATGGGACATTAAACTATTCATCTAACTTAAATGAAACTCAAAAAAATATTTCATACATATTATTACAAAATGCGATACTTATATGGTATTTTATTATTCCAAATCCTATTTTCTTATTTAAGAAAATCACCAAAACATCTCCCTAAAAAATAATTATGTGAATTCTAGAAATCAAATTCATTTTATCAAAATAATTTTCTAAATATATGAAATTTAGATTTAAATAAATTCCATAGTTTCTGAAAAATTACAATATTTAAGACAGGAAAAAAATTTAGGCACTTAGAAACATTCATATGATTTCATACAATTTTATTTTTATTTTTAAATAGGTAATTTTGATTTAAAATAATTTTCCATAATATTTTGTTTTATTTAAAATTTATAAATTTGTCATGAAAGTGTATGCAAATGAAAATAAAACAAATATGTTTTTCAGAAATACAATTATCATTTCTTTGTATCCAATATTTATTCTATCATATTTATAACATATTGGTAATTGTATTATGAAAATTTTCTTTATATTTTTATGTTATAAGATATTAAAATATATTTTTTTATTGTTAAAGTCGTGTTACTATTCACATCCTCTGTTTTACTTTTTCATTTGTTATATTACTTTTATGCTTCCTATAAATATCTTTGTTTTATTGATATATTATTCTTCTTCAATTCATCTCATGGTTATATTCCTATATTTTAGATATCACAATTACATTAATAATCTCTTGTTAGACTTTATACAGTGTTTTCACTGGGTTTGATTATTCCTAGATAATAAAATGGTCTAAATTTTTATATTATTATTATTATTATTATTATTTTATCAGATTATATAATTGAAAATTTTATTACGTATTTTTTTCACAAAATTTTATTTCATAAATTAATATAATAAAGTATTGTTGGTTTTTCAAATGTGGTTCATGTTTTTTATAATATACATATTAATTTAATATGAAAACCATTTTTTAGATGGAAAGTTTCATATATATAAAATTATATATAGTGGATTTAACCTTCTAAACATATCGTTACATGATTTTAAGAATAATAAAGCATCATATTAAAAGACAAGGATCGTGAGTCTAGTGTCTTGGAAGGATAAGTATATAATAAAACATTATAAAAACATCTTTTTATTTATTCTCTGTAATTAGATCTTATCTTCCATTGTGCTCATACATCTGCATAGGATAGCCTAGGGATAACGTGAACAAACAGATGAGCTAAAATTCTAGTAAGGGAATAAACATAAGAATAAGGCTTTTCAACATGGGATAGAGATCATGAAATAAAGATATAAAATAAAATATAGAATCATAACATATAAACATAGTACCATGTAATCATTGAATAGTAGGAATGTGTAAGCAACAGAAAACATGACATTAGCATGATACATGGCTCATTGAACCTAGAGGAGAAAAAGTCAAGTTTAACCACCAAAACCATTGCACGTGGTATCACGAGTCATGACTAACCACCAAGACCATTAAACATAACGTCTCATGAGACTCAACATTACCCAATTAATTGGAGTGCTATCCAGATGAACCCATTATAACATGTTTATGTGTATTCTTTCAACATAAGGAATCATATATAATCAACCATACATATTCATAAGGTTTCCCAAGTAAAGAAATGGGTATCATAATCATGTCATAGAAGGTCGAATCATATAAGTGTCCATGAAAAAAATGAATTAAAACATACAAGGAAATTGATAAGGTAATATAGGCATATGTCATAGTAAGTGACGTCAAAAATAAGTGACAAATTTTAAAAATAGTATTTAAGAAATTTTATCATTAAGACACTTTAGTGCGGTTTTAAAAATAATAATAAAGAGTCTTTTAAATTGAAAACAGAATATTCTTTTTTATAAAACCAGAATTGATCCCAGAAGGTTTTCATAAAAAATAGTGGTTTTATAAATACAATTTTTTCTTAAAAATAGAGCGTATAGTGTATTTGGAATTGGGTAATAAATGAAGAAGCTCCCTTAAAATGGTTTTTCTTATTGGGATGTATTAAAGAGGGAATCACTTCAAAGAATGTATATCCCTAAATGAAAATGATTAATTGATATTGATATAGGATTTAGGAAATAAAAACAAAAATTAAAAGAGTTACATAAATTGAACATAGTATTTTATTTGTATAATAATAGAATAAAAATAACACAAAATAATAATGGGGGTTCGGGAAGAATGTCGGTATGTTATATGGTTTACATAGGATTGGTTAATGAGAGAGAAATGAGTTTCTATTAATTTATACATCATGGGGGAAGTATGAGGGATGTGGAAAATAATACAACTCATTTGGAAATACACATAAAAGGACATAACATAGAGAAGATTCTTGAATAAATTTGAGAAATATAGGATCCCTTACCTTAAGCCCGATGGTGTTCTTCACATGATATTATTGACCTGAATCATCAAATTAAGTAAATTAATTAAGAATTAAAGAAAATAAACTAGATTTTATTGATTTATTATAACCTTATAAAGTTCATTAACATTATTTTCAATGAGTTAAAAGGATCAATTTCATTGTTGGTAGTGTTTTATTCCACGGTTTTAATGATCAATCCCCTTCTATTCATGTTTGGATAAACATGTACAATGAGAATGGTTTTACAGAATTGAAGTTATATTAAATTAGTGAACATACATTTGATTATATGGTTATTAAATTCATTTGGTTATTTTTTGTTAAAGATAATCATTATATAAAATAATAATGATAAACTCTTGGATTAAGTTGGATATTTTTATCACAATTAACTAGTTTTGTATTATTTTTTTATATCATGTGTGAAAAAAGATTCCAGAACATAAAATAAGATAGAATAAATATTTAATAGTCTAGTTGAACCATAAAAATGGTTTAATTACTAGAAAAGATGATGGTAATATAAATTGATAACCCATAGTCCTTGAATATGATAAATTAACACATCTCTGATAGTGTATTCATTTATTTCGTATAAAAGGAGAGAAATTAGATATGAAAATGAATTATCATGTTAGAATAAAAATATTCAAGAAATTTTATGGTACTAGATTTTTCATTACATTTGGATGTGTAGAGTTTAGTAATGAAATGAGAACAGTGGAATATGAAAATAAAATGAATAAAAATAAAAGACGAATTTACCTCTTGATTTAATCTTCCTTGAGATCCTCTTTAGGGGATAGGATTTGATATTTTGTGGAGACAAAGGAATGATGGAGATGGGAGGATCTTGGAGATATATTTGGGAATAATTTAAGGATGGTAAAATTCTTGACAGGCTTTAAGTCTAGAGGGGAGTGTAGGTTGTTTCTATAGTGGAGGGGGAGGGTTTTCTTAATATTTTAATCATTGGTTTATTATTTTTCCGTATGAAAATCAATAATGATTATTACAAGACAAAAAATAGTAGTAATTTCATTTTAATTATAACTATGGTTTCATTCATTAATAATTATTCTTGGAATTGTACAATTAGATTATAATGTATATATATGGTAAATTACCATATTTCACTGTTCATAAAAAATTCAAGTATTTTAGAAAAACCCCAAAAATTCACCTTAGTAATTTTTTGACCTATATAATCCAAAAAATAAATCTATTTTTCAAAAATATTTTTATATGTATGATTACTTTTGTTTTTAATAAAAACTTAATTTACTTGAAAAATTCAGTTTTTGAATGATGAATGATTTTATAATGCATTCAAAATTTATATATGGTCTTATAAATTTATCATAATGCCAGAAGAAATAAAATTGTAAATTTATGACCACCTTTTCGGAAAATAAATTTTCTTTTAAATTAATTAATTAATTTTAATCAATTATTTATGACTTACAAAAATACAAATACTTTTACTATGATTATATTTTCACTTATAAAATGCCTAAAATTTTTTTATATATTCATGGGTGAGGATACTATTCTGTTGGATAATTTACTTCTCATAAGGGTTATATTAATGATCATAAGGGTAAAATTTCTATTCATAAGGGCTAGTTACTATACACTAAATTTTTTTGTCTTATCAGACCCCTAACATCGTACTGATCACAACAGTTTATGTCAGTTTTTTAAAATTCAAAACACAAAAGTGACAATATTATGTAAAAGGGTAATATAGTACATAGTATTTCATTGTGTTATGATTTCATTTGATTAGATTACATAATTATAACAAGTGAATTTCCATTGATAAAACATTAGTTCATTACGTTATAGGTCATTAAAAACCCTACCACTCATTGTAATACCCTTTTTTCAGTTTATAAGTTGGTGTGGACTCTCCACGTCTCAATTTTTCAACATATTTCGTGAAAAAAATTACTTCATTTTTTTCATATTCTTATAAATCAAGAATTTACCTCCCATATCATACTATGAAATTTAAAACAAATTTAGTAGTCTGAGTTAGATTTTATTATACACATTCATGTATTACATTAAAATAATCTATAAAATTTATTTTGGTAGAGATTATTGAATGAATTTATTTGGAAAATCAGACCATTTTGTAGACCCTAAACACTCAACATTATTCATGTACCCAATAATATTTAGTACATGAGTAAATATATAAGTACCCTAATCCATTTTACACTATAGTTGTGTGATCCCATATTTTTTAGCACATACCGCTTTAAGGTTTTGATAAACCTATTTGATCCTCTTGTTTTTTGTTAAAACCATGGTTGTTGAGACTTTATCTATTTAGGATTCCCAAGAGGAGGAAGGATAGTTGATTTGAAAATGTAGAGTATTATAAATTGTGGAGCCATGGGTTGTTCCATAAGCATGGTCACTACAACATGGAATTTTTGTCTATGGTAAAGGAAGCTCAAGGGAGGAAGTTCATAACCACTTTTTTTCTGGAATTTCTATGCTGTTATGGAATTTTATGAAATAATCATTTCCATTAAATTTGAGAATTTTGGCTATGGTGAAGGGAGCTCAAGGGAGGAAGTTCATAACAACTTTTTTTTAAGAATTTATATGCTGTTAGGGAATTTTATGGAATTTTATGAAATAATCATTCCCATTAAATTTGAGAATTTTGGTGTATAGAGGACAGGTCCAGAGAAAGGGCCTTGGGGATAAATTTTCCATTTCTTCTGAATTCGACACCCCTTGGTATAGATATTAGCTACTGGGTATTCATATTTTTTGGTTTTTGGGATCTATGATACATTGTTTTGTGATGTTCAAAATCCCCTCCATGGAAATATTGGATATGCACTATGGAAGGCATTTTGATACTTGGACATAGTTTGACTAGGTAGGATATGGCATGGTTCCTTGTGCAATTTATAGCCTTACCCATTTTAGCCTATTTCTTGGCATGGTATGGGATGTTTCTCCTTGGTATTCTATTTTATAGTTTTTTATAAATATCCAAAACCCTCAAAACTATTTTTATCTCCTATATTTTCAACTAAAATCATAGGTCCCTTTTCATTTTCTATGTATTTTGAAGAAAATTTTAATTATATTTCATCTTCACATCATAAATATTGATATGTGGTTATCCAAGCCTTCAACTAACAATGTTTGATAATTTTATCTTTGATCTAAAATCATGTTCCTATAGGTCTTGGTGTTTCTGATCATGAGATTAATTTTTCTTAGTTCCCTTGAAAGGAATGATGAATCTAAATTTACCATAGACGATAAGGGTTTCATGCATATTATATTCTTTTCATGTAATAGTTCTAGAGTATCTCCCTAAAAGACTTGTATTTAAATCCATCTAAAATGTGAATTTATTCTAATTGTGGATGTACAATGTCAACCTATCTTATCTAATTAAATAAATTAACGGTTATGCAAAATATTATTTCATATACAACCCATGCATCTCATCACATCTATTAGCATTAATATTAAACTCTCATCCTTCGGAAAGGTGAGCCTACCCCTAGACTAAAGGTGAGCTGGTAGACATTGAAACTTGAATTTCATCCTAATAAGTGAATTGTAGTGATTTATTGGGATAATATGTCATGAAATAAAAATTGGTTAATTGATGTGTTTTCAATATGTCCTGGAAACATGGTGATTTGTGGGTATATTTTCATGTTAATGGGTTTTGGTATAAATTTATAAGTGGGACTGATTTTTTTGAATTATCATGGTCATTGGAAACTAACTATGTTAAATTTTAATGATGAGACAGATGGTAATATGAGAAATTGAGCATTGGGGCTTATGATACAATTTATGATATGTATGTTGTGTTCCCATATGTTTCATTGGCTTTGATTATGGTTCAATATAACTTCATGTTATTCTAAAATACGTATATAATCACATTATGCTCAGTCATGTTAAAAATAATATATATAGGGCTAGTGAATGGTTATGTTGAAATGATTATATAGTGTTATTTTACATGGTTATGCTCAAATTACTATATTAATGTCTTGTTCCCAATTATGATGAAATTGTAAAATAAATGATTTATGGCTATTTATACTAAAATTATTATATAATGGTACTCTAACTAGTTATGATTAAATTATTATATAAAGGGATTTTTCTTAGTTATGCTGAAATGATTGTAAAAGGGACTCTGATCTATATACTATAATGATTATTTCACTCTAAACTATTCACCTATGATGATTTGTGTGTTTAACCATATAATTATTATGGATATGGTTGACCTGGTTATTCAAAATTCTCATAGATATGTGAAAACTTGTTGATGAAGGTTTTTTTGGCCCCTAGTTTCATCATGAAACTCGATGGTCAGTTTATCTATTTAATAGGAAACATTAATTTACCAAATTAATACCCTTGTTTAATACATTATTGAATGAATATATCCTCATACTATATTTTTTTAGATATTGTTGGTGGTGGACAATCAATTTGTAATCACACTCTATTCAGGTCGTTGTTCAGTACCAGACATGTTTCATTGATATAGGTATTGACAATGGAATGTGTCTCTTCAATGGTTCATTTTTTTGGATTGATGGATTTTAGATATAGGACAGACATGGGGATTGGGACATAGGAATATAGAGTTTTCATATTTTTTATTTTTTATTTTTTTTCAAGACTTTTGTATTTTCATTTATTAACATTCATCCTATCTTTATGTCATTTCAATTATTATTTAATTCCTTATCTTTGTTCTCTTTTATTTCTATTTGATGATTTATTATTTATATTTCATTTTCATTTTTATAGAAAATCTATTTTATAGGGTAGAGTCATGCCGCTGTGTTCCTTGTAACCCCAATACAAGTCAGCTGCCTCTAGCTTATGGGGATGTGCTCTTGAGGTCACATACCCAATCTAAATAAGTCGAATGAAGGAAAACCGGGTCAGGGAAATTAAATATAACCTCATAGGAAATTGTTATTTTTTGGTTCATTAGTATTTGAGAGTGGTATACAAGTGACTATGATGATTTGGGACTTGGTAATAATCTTTTCCATGAGAGTAGTAAACCCATGTATGGGGGGAAACTCGAGTAACCAATGGTTTTATTTTCGTTCATGTTGTTTTCCTCTTATCATTGATGTTATTTAAACTTGTGTGGTTCACATGAATTATTATGTGTTGTTTTATTGATATTATTAAGAATGAGACAATATGCAATGATATTATTATCCATCAATCATGATAAATATGTATGGATATATGTTGACATGCATTTTTTATAATTGGGAGATATAATTTTCATGTAACATACCTTCCCATATGAATTTTGAAATGAAATAACTTGATATATATATTATAATATAATAAATAAACTAGTATTCAATGTTAAATTACCTATGATCCATGTGTAGTGGAACATTAAGCTAGAGGTTATCAATTTTTTTACTAGTTGAGTTTTATCTTATTGTGTAACCTATTTTCTATGGAGTTCATTCATATTTATAGACAAAATACTGCAACATCATCTTTAGAGCCCACATCAATAAAGTGGAAACTAGAATGCTCCTAAAACAACTGATAAAGAACTTCCTATGGATCTGACGAACCGAATGGATTATCATATATGTGAAAGATTCATAATGGTCATATGAGCCATTGAGAGGGAAGATATAAACACCATACCATAGATTTTTGAGCTGAATAAAGAGTTCCAACTACAAAATAATCATTTTTTCACTAGGGAGGGAGGACCCTAGGAGACAAATTCTATATTGAGTTATCCCATAATATCATTACACACCAAGAAAAACCTATAGAAATAAAGGTGAAACATTTAACTTATATATTGTGAGGTCAAACCACGAATTGGTGTGATATCCTCAAGTATGATGGTCAAAAAGAGGGCTTTTCCTATAAGAAATTTGAGTAAATGTTCCTTAACCACATCAATCTAGTTATGTTTGGGGCTGGGAGGGTATCTTAGTTCATAAATGTATCTTTTATAAGAATGTAAAAGATTTATTGCACTATGTTTTTCATTTATCAAAATATTTTTCCTCCACAATTGGTTGAATATGAGGTTAGTAAGTGAAAATTATTATAAGATATTGTCGTAGATGAACATCTTTATCTTGAGAATCTTCATAAAAATTATAAATTAAGTTCACATCATGGAATGAAACCTATGGGAGGCCATCAGTGGTTCCCAAGGAGTATTATTAGATTTATTTGATAACTCCTCTTTAGGCATTAGGAAGTTCTACTATAACAAATATCACAAAGACAATATTCTTAATAACATTTTAGAAAGTGGTTATCTATCCCAAAATTATGATAAAATATTGTGAATTCAGTGTTGTAAAGTAGTATATACGTTCCCCCAATGTACTTACCCCATTGTGGAGTGTCGTTATTGTGGTAGGTTGGGTCTCCTTCAAAGGTTATATAGGAAACCTCAGTATAAAAATAGTGATATGGGATTAGGATATACACATTAGTCTGGAAAGGACACAATTACTCCATAGTAGACTGGTTGCTAGATTTCAACCAGAAAATCTAGATGAGTTAGAAAATGTGGTACACTAGTATAATATAACTAATACCAAATTGAGTAGATATTATTGGGAGTCAGGTTTGATACCAAGGTAGAGGTGTGATCCTGCTACATTCTAAACATTCTACTACTAATAGTTTAAATAAAGGAACATCTATAGTAAAAGGTATGATTATTGAATCATCCATCGATTCTTTTATTATTTTTGACACAAGAGAATAAAGTTATGATTTTACATTTTTTTTTAAAATGTATTGGGTTTGGTTATAGATATTTGGGATTAAGTTATGACCATCGACACACTATTGGGAGTGTGGTTAGAGAATATCAATAATTCCAATGTCTTCTCCTCAAATAGGTTTCTACCATTTTCTATGGGGTTAGTTTTACTAAAATGGAAGGCATTTATTTGATCCTTGGAATGGATTTCCTAATTCCATACCAGGATCATATTGAATGTTATCATAGGATAGTTTCCTTTCTATATCTATAAGAGGAAACCTATTTTCACTAAGGTGAGTGGGTTCTCAATTATGGTCATGCATGACCAATTTAATGTAGATTTTTTTTCCTCGTGGCTTAGATTAAAGACCATTTAATGAATTATGGAGCTTTCCAGCATGATATGTTTTCCCCTATAATGGACCATTTTCTATATTTTTTTCCAAACGATATCTATGACATACCACCCATGTAGGATATTTAGTTCTATATTAAGATCATACTTGGAGTTAAACTAGTTTATATCCTATATTATAGAATGAAACCAATATATCTTCATGAGTTGAATTAATAGTTGGAAAATTTTGAAGAAAAGTGATTCATATGGCCTGGTACTTCCCTATGGGGTTCTCACATGATTTTTTTCCAATTTGGAATAGGTGATTTTATGCACATGTGATTATTATTGGTGATTGAACTAGATAATGGTCAATAACAAGAATCCCCTTGCCTTCATTGATGATATCTATGACCATCTAAGAGGTGCACAAATTTTTTCTTTGATTGATTTGATGTAGGGATAACATTAGTTGAAGGTGATACCATAATACCTACACAAAATGGATTTTGGGAGTATCTATTTTTGAGTTATTGTTGGTGGCATTCGATCTGACGAATGTACTAGCAGTATTCATGACCATGATGAACCATATCTATAATCCTTTCTAAGATCAATTTGTGGTAATTTTCAATGTTTAATTTTTAGTCTAAAATATTTTTGAAAATGAAAATTCCCTAAATCATCACATAATCTTGACTAAAATGAGAGAGATTCATCTTTAATAAATGTTATCTTAAAATTGTTATTGACTAACAAAGTGTACATTTGCATCATGTTATATTATAGGATGGTGTGTCAGTTGTAGAAATGAAGGTTGAAATCTTGGTATTCTTGGAGTGTCCTAATAATTTCTTCTATATTTTCATCATTTTAGGATTAATTGTAAAATATTAGTGGTCCATCTCGTACTTATATCATAAGGTAGAAATAATGTCCAAGAAAACCACAAAACGGGTGATGTTTTTTTGGGTTTGATTCATCCAAATGGATTTGTAGGATCTAATGATAAGTCTTAGCTCATAATTTATACCAACATATCTAATGATTGGTAATTATTATACCATGTACTAGGATTCATCTAGAGTCACACACTAATAGTAGTTTCGATGTAGGAGGACCAAGTAATTTTTTGTGTCTCTGGAATGCTGAGACCATATGAAAGGAATTACCCTTCTCATGGTCTAGATTTATTAATGGTGGTACATTACCTAAGATGTTGGACACATTTCCTAATGAGTGAGAAGTTTGTGGTGTACACAGACTAGAAGATCCTCATGTTCCTCTCTTCACATCGATACTTGTACCGTTGGAAGAGGATTTTGTTCGAATATTATCAGAATTTTGAATTCAACATGGGTTTAAAAATAGAAAAGTGAAAATGATCACCAATTAATTACACTGTAAGATGTAGTCTAATGAAATTTGGGAGTACTTAAAAGAGTGAAAATTGATAAAATTATTTTCATACATGAATCTAGATATTCCGGAGTCCCATAAATGAGAAGCTCTCAATTAAATGTCAATATTATTGATGTTTCTAGAACGGTTCAAGAGAGGGGATTTATCCTATCTGAATGGATTACCTCTGAGGTATGAATTATATTGTGGGGATCCCCCATCAGGAGGGTCTCATGGAAACATTGATGGTATTTTATCTATGGTCATGTATGGGTTCATATAGGCTTCTGTGGGGATATAATAAGTGATTTCCATGCTTATATATGGGTTGTGGAGCCATGACTTTTCTTTTATCATGGTATTCATATAATTAACTAGTGTAAGTAAGTTAATAATGATAGAGTTGGATTTTTAGTATGATGCATCACATGTTTTTAGGTGTAAGCTAGTAATCATGGGCATGTTCAGTTATTATAGCCTCTACCCATTTGAGAATGGAAGTGGGATGATATAAGAATGAAATTCCTGATAGGATTACCCATGCCATAGCTCAATAATGTGGTAGTATGGGTGAACATGTATGGAAAGATGATGGAATCCTAGTGTTTTTCTTTTATGAAGAACTTCACAATTGATGATCTTGGCAGTATCTATGTGTGGGAAATCATTTGGATTCATGGTGTACCAAGGGCTATCATTTATGATCAAGGTACTAATTTCACATCATAGTTCTAGAAGGGTATTTATAAGTCTTTAGTATCAATTTTTATTTTTAGTATTCACATTAATCCTCATATTGACAACCAATCATATCAGACACTTTATATTTTTTATGATATGTTACGAGCCCATGTTTTGGATTTTACTGTTTATTAAGAGAAACATCTGGAACTCATTGAGTAATATTATAATAACATCTACCATGGATTTTACCAAATGTCCCCTTTCAAGGAATTTTATAGAATTCAGTTTCATTATTTTCTATGTTGGTTAGAGAAAGGTGAGTTAGAACTTGTCGGACCTAGTCTCGTATAGCAGACATCTGAGCATATTTAGTTGTTCATGAATTTTTTGTGTGCACAGAATGGATAGAAAAATATTATTCTAAACATTTGGGATTACCACTATAGAATTAAGTTTGTCTTCATATTTTTCATTAGGTTTTAACTAGGATGGAAAAATATCATATTAGTAGTAAAGGGAATCTAAAAATGAGGGGTTTCTAGGTGTTTGAGATGGTGTAAAGGTCTATTCTAATGTAATGTAATTTAGACCTTCCTTAGAACCATAGTTCCATTCATGGTGTGTTTCAGATGTCACAACTTCAAAGATTTCATCTTGGACCTTCTCACATGATAGATGTTGATGATGTTTAGTTGGATATTGATGTTACATTTGAAGAGCATATAATCTGTATTATGTACCATTCTATGTAAAATAATTAAGTCAATATTATACCTCTAGTGTGAGTGTAGTGAATATATGGGAATTTTCTAGAGGATACCTAGAATATGGATTCTGATATAAGAACCTATTGGACTAAATTGTTATCTGATACCCATGATGACACTTTGAAATAGACCTTGATGACATGTTTTTATATAGTGGGGAGGTTAAAGAATCCCATTATTTTATAGGTACATTCCAAATTAGTGATATAATAAACCTATTTGATCTGATTGATTTGGGTTCGATCCTTGGTTTTTTGATCCTCAGACTAATGTGTTTTTTCCTAAAGGAGGTGGAAAATCTGAGTTGAAAATACAAAGGATTCAATATTTCTGTTCAATGAGATGCACCATAAGCATGTTATTTGGGGCATGGAAGCTCAAATAATAGCATAGAGAGATTGAGGGAGGATGTTTAGAACCACATCCTTTAGTGTTATTGATTCTGTGTGGTTTAATAAAAAAATTCATCCCATCGCATAATAAATTAGTGATGGTAATGAAGTGTGTAGATATGGAACAAGGGCCTTGTGGATGATTTTAGATTTTCTGTTGAATTAAACACCCCTGTTGTGTGGATATAGGTTATTTTTTAGTGTTATTTCATTGTTTCATGCATCATGTCATGTTGTTTTGGTCTTCCTTCTAGCACTTGCCAAAGAAGATAGGATATGTACTGTAGAATCTATCATGATCGTCGAACATTGTTTAATTAGGCATGTTATGTCCTAGTACCTTGAACTGCACTGTATCCTTTCCCATTCCATCTAAATTTTTGGTTGGGTCTTGTATGCTACTATATTTTCTTCTTTTATAAAGTATTTTTAAAAATATCCCAAACTCTATAAAATAATTTCTTATCCACACGATTCTAATCGAATAATAAGAACCCTAGAGAGATTTTTGAAGGATTTAGAGAATAAATTAATCAAATTAAATAACCATATTCTATGGATTGATCCATTGTGATACAATCATTCTATAGATGAATACGCCATGCTTGTGGCCCCTGATATATAACAACCATGCTATTTTTTTACCACTTAAACATAATTTATTACATAAATTCTATGTTTGATACAACATAGAATATTTTGAGGTCCAGTGTATTCAAGGCCTAGGAAAATTAAATAAAAACATAAAACATTTAATAAACATCCTTATTGAAAACATATTTTACATGACCACACACATTCCTTCGTACTTAGCATTGCCTGGGATAACCTGAGGAAATGCATAAGAAAAGGGTGAGCTATAAATCCCTATAAGGAAGTAAACAAAGAATAACATATAGAATACATGAAGTGTTAGGAAATAGTAAAATAAATGGAGTAGAAGAAAAACATTAATATAAAGGCATGATATAGCACAACTTTCATAACATGGAAATGTGGAAACAACATTTAACATGATATTAGCATGATCCAAGGCTCATTGCACATGGAGCATTTGTAATCCCTCATTATACTTGAATTATAATGATTAAACCCTCATTTCTCTTGAATTGAAATGTGTAAACCCTCATTGCACATGGAATATTAGCATACTATTCTTTACCCGATGCATTGGAGCACTATCAGGGAACACCCATCTTAATCATTTCATTTCATGAATAAGTGTGCCACATAGATCGTACAACATGGATTAATTAAAAATAATAATTTATTCAATGAATAATATATGTGGAATGCATAAAAATAATTTTTCAATAAACAAGTACATGTGCGTAAATTTTAATAACCTTGATATAGAAATGGGTATGGTATTCCCTTACATAAGGATTTTGGCGGGGAAATTTTTGTATAAATTCGGTTGCATAATGACATCAAATAGAATTCGTAAAATATGTTGATGAGTGAGAATGATGTATCTAATAATTTATACATGAAATGGAGAGTAATGGGGACATGTAACATAATATCTCAACATATGTAATGGAATTTATATGCATAATATAAAATAATTGGTTGAATGTAAATGAGGAGAGAGAAATTCCTTACAGAATTTTGGCATGGTATAAGGTGTACATGAGAGGGATTAATGAGAGATAAAGAGGTCTCTCATCATTCAGACATATGTAGGGTAGTGTGGCGGAGGTGATAAATCATACCCCAAAATTTTTAGTTGAATATAAAAGGGTATAGCAACATACATAAATTGAGATAAAAATAAGAAATCATGAAATCCCTAAATTGGAAGTGTGATTCCAAAGGCTTGTGAGAGGCTTGAGAGAGGATTATAGGGAACATGGGGATCCTTTGGAGGATTATAGAGAGATTAGGTCTGAGGGTGTTTGAGCTCCAATGGTTTTGAGTTCATAGAACTGGGATCATTACTTAGTTTATATAGGAAAGGGGAGGGAATTATTTATTATTTAGGTTTTTGACATTACACATTAAACAAATCAAAACCAGAAACCATCCCATTGTTTTTTCCCATGGTTTTTTATAAAGGCGATTAGAAACCATTATTTTATAATTCTGATGTCTAAAATTATTAAAATATTAGGCTTTCTTTTGTGTAGGTGAGTCAGACACTCAAGGAAATCATTTTAAAATGTTTTAATGTTTTATATGTCTTGGAGGGTCCACTGAGGATTTGTAAAATAAATAAATAAAAATATAAAATCACATTATTTTAAAGGTAAAACATATATTTTTTGAACATTCCTTTTATAGAATTTAATTAAATCACTACTAGGTCATTATGATATAATAAAACACCTTATATATTTTAACATTATTTAATTATTAACCAAAAATTTGACCGCCTTATAATAATATGAAAAATTCACTATTTGATAATTTATCAATCCTGATTACAAAAATAATATCAATTTTATCTAAATAATTTTCAAAATATTTTAATTTTTACTGTTAAAATAAAAACCGACATTTATCGAAAATTCATGGTTTTTGACAAAAGCATCATTACAACTTTAATAAAAATTACAATTGAATTCATAAAAATTATATGATAATTTATATTTGATAAAAATTTATTTAGTAATAATATTTCATTAAAATGTTATTTAATTAAAAAATCCATTAATTTATCAAAATATATTTTTTAATTGAATATTAACTAAAAATACTATTTGGGATTTAAAAATTATTTACAAAGTAAAAATAATAAAATTATTGTATATTCTTTATTCTATACAAAACTAATGCATAGAATCAGAGTTCCAGGATCTTGTTGCATAACACATTATAACACCCCCAAAAGACCTAAGGCTAATGTGTGCGTTGGTGATAGACTCTTAGGGTGGCTCGGATAACATCACTCAGGTAGTAATCTCTATCAATTTCTACTTCTCTTGTAGGTGGTTCTTTTCAAGATTAATGTGTTGATGCTCAGCTTGGGCTTGGTCAAGAGGGAATCCTAGTGTCACTACCTCCTTTCTCAGATTCAATAAATGATCTTCATGTGGGGAAATTCTACTGGATGTCATCATCTCTTCCATTTTCTGATTAAATTGGATATATTGAATCCCTATATTTATACCAATCATGTGATCACTGTTCAATGACTATATTAACGAAGATAAAAATTCCTAATAGTATTTTAAAATATAAAACATAAAACCAAGGAAGTGCATCTATCTTAATAACCATTTTTCATGGTAAAGCATTTAATTATATTAAGAGAAATTTTAATTAATAAATTTTTAAGTCATTACAATATTCCCCCATTAAGAAATTTCACCCCCAAAATTTTCTTTTTCTGACATTAAATTAGATGTGGGTAACTCTACTTTATCACTTCCTTTGATTCCCATGTTGCCTCTTCAAACATGTTGTTTTCCCACAACACCTTGACAAGGGGAATTGGCTTATTTCATAGACCTTATTCCATACAATATAAGACCATAACCAGATTCTATTAATAGGAAAAGTCATTATCCAATGGTACCAACTCTCGATTGAGTACATGTGATGGGTCATGTATGTACATCTTCAAGAGTGATACATGGAATACATCGTGTACTTGAGATAGGTTCGGTGGGAGTGCAAGTCAATATGACACTTCTCTAATGTGATCAAGGTCTAAAAAGGGCCTATCTACCTTGTAATAAGATTTAAATTCTCCCCAAGTATCAGAACACTATTCCATGGTGATATGTAGAGGAATACCATGTATTCGACATCAAACTCTAGGCCTCATTGAAAATTATGAGCATAACACTTTTGTCAAATCTCGTCATCTTTAATGTGCTGGTAGATAGTCTTAACCTTCTCCACCATTTCTTTGACCATTTCTGGACCTAAGAGTTTTTATTACACAACATTATCTGAACATTCTAGTGTTATTCACCTCTTTCCATAACGTGATTTATAAGGATCCATTTTTATTCATTAGTGGAAACTATAATTTAAAGATAACTCAACTAGAGGAAGATGTTGATCATGTCCTCTTTTGAAGTCTTTTGAGAATTCTCTCAACATGTCCTTAAGTGTTTGGGTAGTTTGTTCTGATTGTCCATCAGTTTGAGGATGATAACCCGTAATGAAGTTTAGCTCAGCATTTAGAGAATTTTTAAGATTCTTAAAGAATAAAGAGAAGAATCATGGATCATTATCCGATAAAATAGATATTGGGACTCCATCAAGCCTTACCACTTCATTGATATATATATATATATATATGCCACTTGATTCGATGAGAAATAAACATGAATTACAATGAAGTGTGCGGTCTTTATAAGACGATCCACAAAAACCCAAAAAGCATTGTTTCCATCGGATGTCTTCAGAAGTCCAGTGAAAAGGTTCATGGTGTTGTTCTCCCATTTTCGTGCTCGTATGGGTGATGGTTGTATCATCCCCAAAGGCTTATGCTTTTTATCCTTCACTTGCTGACATACCAGAAACATTGATGTCTACTCAGCGATATCCTTCTTTCTGTTATCCAACCAATAATTCTCTCTGAGATCTCGATACATCTTGGTGTTTCTTAGGTCAATAGAGAAATTTGAACCTTGTGCATCATCCAAAAGTTCATTCTTCAACTCTGGATTTTATAGAACTCATAGTCTTGTCCCAAATCTTACTATTCCTTCTTCATTTACATTGAACATTGATGATTTAACTTTTCTGAATGTTTCCACTTTCATCTAAATTCCCAAGACATCCTTTTGAGCATACATTAACCTTTCCAAAAGATATGGTTGAGAAATAATTTGGGAAAGGATTTATGATGTTCCCTTCTTTGTGATTCCCATTTCCATCTTCATCAAATCTAAAATATTGTATCATTTTTAATTCTCATCATTGATAGAATTGATGGGTCCTTTTTACTTAGATCTCCTGCCACCCTGTTTGCTTTCACAGGGTGGTAATTGATTGAGAAGTCATGGTAATTGATCATCTCTAACCATCTTCATTGGTTCATGTCCAACTCCTTCTATGTGAATATATACTTTATGATTTATTTATCCATATATATTTCATAGTTCTCCCCAAAAAGTAACACCACAATATTTTTAAAGATAAAATGACTGAAACAAACTCTAGATCATGTGTTGGATAGTTTTTCTCAAAAAAATTCAATTGAATTGAAGCATAGGCAATGACTTTGTCATTTTGAATCAACACACATCCCAGGCCCTTCTTCAAAGATTCACTAAATACCACAAAAAGTTCTCCACTAGTGGGTAATTTGAGAACAGGCACAGTGATAAGTCTCTTTTTCAACTCCTTGAAGATATTTTCAAATTAGTCACTCCATGAAAACTTGACTCCCTTCTAGGTTATCTAGTTAAGAGGGTTTGACAATCTTTAGAAATTTCTCATAAATCAGCGATAATATCCAGCTAACCCAGGATGCTATGAATATCCATTACCAAATTTGGCCTCATCCATCACTCAATTATGGAAATTATGGAGGTATCCATAGATATCCCATTACTTGTGATGATATGACCCAATAATGAGACATAATTACACCAGAACTCACTCATGTGGTACTTTTCATCGAGCTTCTCATTTCGCATGGTCTCTAGTATAGTTCTAAGATGCTCTTCATGCTCCTTCTCGGTTTTTGATTATATTAGAATATATTATATAAACACTATCAAATATGTGTTGATGTATCCTCTAAAGAATCTATTCACCATGAACATGAATATTTCTAGAGAATTAGTGACTTCTTAAGGCATTACTAAGAATTCATAGTGCCCGTACCTAGTACGAAAAGTAAACCTGGAGATATCCTCCTTCTTCACCCTTACTTGGTAATATCCTGACCTAGAATCCACATTAGAGAAGTATTGTGCTCCACATAGCTGATCAAACATTTCATCAATTTGTGGGAGAGGATACTTGTTCTTTATAATGATTTTTTTGAGATCACAATAATCAATGAAAAGGCATATTGATCCATCAATCTTCTTGATGAAGAGGAATGTTGCACCCCATGGTGAAGCACTTGGGCATATAAACCCTTTATCCAGATTCTCCTGTAGTTGTGTCTTAATCTCCTCATGCTCCACAACAGAAATTCTATAAATAGTCTAGGATATTGTCAATTCCCAAGGTATAAAACCAATCACAACTTCCACATCTCTTCAAGGAGGAAGACAAGGAAAATCCTCAAGAAACACTTCTACAAATTCCTTCAAAATAGGCATGTTATAAAGGATAGTTGCTTCCATAGACTCAATCATCTTAGAAAGATACATATTCTTGTAGGGAAGTAATATCCATACCTGAGATGATGGTTCTAAAAAATATTCATCCTCCAACTTGAACATGTACATAATCGGGGGTTGATTCTCCATATAGAGAGTGATTTCCCTCTCAAAGCAATTTATGTTGGCTTTATATAATGAAATACAATCCATTCCAAGAATTGTATCAAATTCCCCCAGAGAGAGTGATGAGGTTCACCAGGAAGTTCAATCCAAAAATTATGACAAGGGAGGAGTTATATTCATGGGTGGCAGTGATTTCCCCATTTTTAGGTCTCACTGACACCCCTACATCCATGATTTGTAGGGATGTTTTGATTGTTCTACTCAACATTTGGAATATAAATGAATGCATAAAACCGAATCTAAAAATTATTGTCTCTATTATTTAATGAATAACTATCATACATGTCACAACATCATTTTCGTGTTCAATTTGGTGGTAGTGATGGAAAAATATCGCCTTTGCTTCCTTGGAGGTTCTTGGTTGCCTAAAAAACCCGTGTCTTAGGGAACTAGTTTTCAAAGATCCTTGGGTCTTTGTAGTTGAAGCATTGAAGAATGCGTTGAGGGTTGAACGGAGTGTTCCACTCCACTTTCATAACAGTTACTTTTTCTTGTAGGCAATTAATATCCAAGTTCCCTTCTCTTCCAAACCTAAAGCATTTACTCATCATTTTCAGAAAATTTTTGAGGTGCTTCTTTCCCCACCTTTGGAAAGTGTGCTGCTAAATTTTTTAGCACCATTAGATTTATCCATCAAGCCACCTGAATTAAATTATACCTTATGCTTCTTATCCCCATGATACACCTTAGATTCATCGATCTTTATTTTGACTTTAAGGTCACATCAGACAATTTCTTCATAGCTCTTGAAGTCACAGATCACAAAGGATTTCCATAGGATTGGTTTTTTTCCACCAACGAAGTAGTCAAATTTGATTTCAGGGTTAACGAAAAAGTCAGAGGAATATTGTGCAAGACTTGTAATGTTTTCCTTATACGCTCTGATGAATTTGTCATCTTTTTTCTTGAGGGAAAGGAATTCCCTTTATATATTAAATTTATGGTGCATGGAAAATATTTTTTGAAAAACATTTCATTGAAATCCTTCTATTTTGATGCCTTGATCTCTTCCTCAGGATTATTATTTTTTATCAATGTCCCCCATTGATGAGGTTCACCCACCATATGATAAGAAGCTAGAATAACCTTCTATTTTTTGGAAAATTGAATTATGGAGAAGATCTTTTCAATTGAGTTGATCCTTTTTCTGTCTATTGAGGGATCAGATGATCCATTAAAAGTTGGAGGCCATTGTCTCATTAAGCTCTCAATTTCAGCTTGTTCTTTATTAGGGGGGTTAGAAATTCCTCTTGAACCATATTTCTATTCAAATCAAGAGTTAACTGAGAGAGTATCATGAAAAAGTTTGTGATTCCCTCTCCCATCAGATTGGGCATCTTATTAGAATAGTTATCACATTGATCTTCACATCAGTTGTCAGTCCGAATTCTTCTATTACTGACCATAAACAAGAATAAATAGAATTTAAGAGGTAACACATAAAGGGGGATCCAAATTAAAAAATTTATAACATATAATTACATTTATTTCCTTATTGTATGAATTCATAGGCTTTAATCTATGTTATCCATGATCTACTTCAAAATATATATTCATATGTGCATTTTTTGTTATATTAATAATGGTTTGTACTAATATTATGAATTTTTTGAAGAATATCCCCTAAGATTTTTGTAACCAAGAGTGAAGCAATTCATGCTATTGTGCACCAGTTCCCATTTCAGTCTATCTCAATGTGTTGTTTTCAGTTTTTACCCCTAGATACATTTGTGCCAGAGCTCCCTAAACCTGCTTGTATCTAGATAGGTATGTATTTTCTTCACAAACAACTTACTCAAGAATCACAACAATTTAGGGATTTTTTTATTATACTTAGTCCTATCCCATAGGATTTCACTAGGTTTTTCTAATCTTGATCCCAAAAATAACTAAACCTATCCTCTGATGCCCACTATAACAACCCTACTCTTTATTACAAGCTTAAACATAATTTATTACATAAATATTCACTTGATACAACATAAAAGATCGATAGGTCTAGTTATTTGGGGGATAGAAACATTACATAACAACGTAAAACATGAAATATACATATTTATTGAAAAAATCATTTACATGACCACACACATTCCTTCAAACATTTCATTTCATAGGTTAACCTGGGGACATGCATAAAAAAAGGGTAAGATATGAATCCCAATATTGGAGTAAACAAGGAATAAAATAAAGAGTCACTAACATATTAGGTAATAGGCATATCAATGGAGCACAAGAGAACTATGAAAATAAAGGCATGGTATAGCATGTATATCATAACATGAAAATGTGGAAACAATATTTAACATGATATTAGCATGGGCGAAGGCAAATTTCATATGGTGCATTAATAAACCCTCATTTCCCTAGAATTTGAATGAGTAAAACCTCCTTGAACTTGAATTAGCATGAGTAAAACCTAATTTCATATAGTTCATCATGATACTATTCTTCACCCAATGCATTGGAGTTCTATCAAGGTCCACTATTCTTAATCATGTCATTTAGTGTAAAATTGTGCCACATAGATCATACAACATGGATTAATTAATAATCAAAATTTATTCCACGAATAAGATATGTTTAATAAATAAATTTAATTCCTTAATCAAAAATTTCATGTGCATAAAGGTTAATACCCTTGATATAAAAATGGGTATGGTATTCACTTTCATGATGATTTTGGCAAGGAAATTTTCATGTAACTTTGGCAGTATAACGTCATCAAATAAAAATCATAAAATGGGTTGATGAAAGAGAAATAGGTCTCTCATAATTTATACATTAAATGGATAGTAATGGGGTCATGGAACATAATATCCCAACATATGTAATTGAATTTAGATGTATAAAGTAAAATAATATCTTGAATGTAAATGAGGAGAGAGAAATTCCTTATGGAATTTCGACATGGTAACGGGTGTACATAAGACACATTAATGAGAGAGAAAGAGGTCTATCATAATTAAAACATAGAGGGAAGTATGGTATATTATTAAAATCATACCCTAGAATTTTTTTCTGAATATAAAAGGGTATTATAACATAAATAAATAGAGAAAAAAATGAAGAATGATGAAATCCCTTACATGGAATTGTGATCCCAAAGGCTTGAGAGAGGATTTAGAGAGGATTATAGAGGGATTGGGGTCCCTTTTAAGGATTATAGAGAGTATAGGAAAGATATTTTACGAGATCCAAAGGTTTTTAGTGATGAGAAGTTGGACCTTGGGTTTGTTTATATAGGAAAAGGGAGGAAATTCTTTATTATTTTGGTTTTGGACACAACACATTAAGCTAATCAAAACCACAAACCATATTCTAGATTTTTCCAAAACAAATTACCAAAGGGAGTGAAATAAAATATTTTATTAGTTAAATTTCATAACTTATAAAAATATTTGGTTGCTTATGTGGAGGTGAGTCACACTCTCAAGGAAATCATTTTAAAATGTTAAAATGTTTTATAAGTCCTGGAGGGACCACTAAGGCTTTTTAAAATAAATTAAGAAAATATAATATCACATTATATTAAAGTTAAAACATATATTTTCCTAAAATACCTTTTGTAGAATTTTATTACATCACTATTGGGTCATTATGATGTTATAAAACACATTATATATTTAAACGGTATTTCATTTTTACTAAAAAATTAACTCTCTCAGAAAATTATGAAAAATTAACCTTTATATAATTTAAATATCCTGATTCCAAAAATAATATTCATTTAATCTAAATAATATTCTAAATATGTGAATTATTAATTTAAAAAACCGGTATTTATAAAAATTCATGGGTTTTGTCAAAAACAGCTGTTAAAACTTAATAAAAATTACAATTGTATTCAAAAAAATTATATGTTAATTTATATTTGATAAAATGTAATTTAGTAATAATAATTTATTAAAATATTTTTAAATTCAAAGATACAGTAATTTATCAAAATAGATTTTTTAATTTATTGTTAACTAAAAATATTATTTGTGCGTTAAAAACTGCATACAAAGTAAAAATAAAAAATGATTTTATATTCTTTAGTATATAAAAATATAATGCACAAAATCATAGTGCTTGGTTCTTGTTTAATAACCACTTTATAACACCCGAAAAATACATTAGTGTATGGTTTTCGATGGTGATAGTCTCTGGGGGTGGCTCGGATAACATCACTCGGGTGGAAATATTTGTAAACTTCTACATCACCCATAGGTAGTTCCATTCATGGTTAACATGTTGATTCTTGTCTCAGGATTGGTCAAGAGCAAAGCCCAGTGACAATACCTCTTTTCTGAGCTTCGATAAGTGGGCTTCATAAGGAGCTATTTTATTGTATTAGGCCATCACTTGAATTGTCTGAGTAAATTGGATTTGTTAATGCCCTAAATTTATACTAATCATGTGATCATTGTTCAATGACTATATTAGCAGTGGTAGCAATTATTAATGGTATTTTAAAATCTAAAAACATAAAACCAAGGAATTTCATATGTATTATATAACCATTTTACATAGTTAGACATTTAATTAGGTCAATTGAAATTTCATTAATAAAATTTTGTGTCATCACACAATATGTGAGCCTACACTAGGACAGATCATCATTGGTAGACTTGGTAACATGAATTTTCTCTAAACAAGTGAATTGTATGATTACTTGAGAGAGTACATAATCAAATAAAAAACAATTAACAGAATTTTAATCAGAATAGAATGTGAACTTTATGATTTATGTAAATATTGAAATGTTAATAGATTTTGGGAAAAATTGTTACATGGAATAAAATATTTGTAATTATTTTAGCTATTGGAAAACTATCTATGCGAAATTTAAATTTCTCAAAAATGTTATTATGTGGAACTAAGCATTGTGGTTTATGATGACATATTTGAAATACATTTTGTGCTCCCAATCATTATATTACCATTGATTATTCAGTTTTTATGACTTTAATTTATGTCAAAATTCATATATAAATAATTTATACTAGTTATGAAAAAATGATTATATAATGTTCTTTCACCTTGTTATACTGAAATTTTTATATAAGGGGGTTGTACCCAGTTATGTTGAAATGATTTTATAATGGGATTGTACCCAGTTGTGAAAAAAATTGTATATAAATTTGTTTTTCCTGGTAATGTAGAAATTATTAAACATCTGGCTTAACACTAGAGAAGATACAATTATTATATGAATATAATTAGTTCACCGTTTATGGTTTGTGGGTTTAACCCTGCCAGGGTTATGGCTATGATTGGAATGGTTTTGTGAAATTCTCATACATATCTAGAAATACAAAGAAACAAGTTTGGAAGTCCTTTATTTTCATATTACAAATGGAGGACCTATGGATTTATTTTAAAAGAATAATTAATTTGATAAATTAATACCCATGTTTGTTGATTTGATCTTCATACTATATTCCTTCACCAGATCTACTTAAGCATAATTAGTGGTGGACTAATGATTTCTACTCAATCTATGCTTTGGTCATTGTTAGGTACCTTGGTATATTTCATGAATACTGATATGGATAATGTATAGGGGAAATATATTGGTTGATTTCATGTTGTATGGGTTCGCATATAGATATAGGAATTTCCTAGTGATCAGAACTGTTTATTTTAGATCCCTTATCCTATTTGTTAAGGAATTGATTTTTATGGCTTATAGCTATCCATTTAGTAACATTATTCCTATCATTTCATTATTTCTCTTATTATTGGACTGTTTAGTTTTCTCCTTTATCTTCTTGGTTTCTTGTTTTAGTATTTAAATATTATTCCCAATGTTATTGAAACTCTATTATAGATGGTATTGTATTCCCATAGTATTCCATGGACACTTTTTTCTTGTCATCATCCTCTCAAATATGGGAGTCATGTCTGAGGTAATGTATCCAACCCAACATGATAACATGAGGGAGCACTGAGATGGGGAATATTACAAGAGTTATTTTGAAACATAATATCACCAATTTCTAGATTGTTCTTAGTAGTGCCTATTTTTATTTTCTCCCATCCTAATGCATCCATATTCTCATATTTCTTTTGTATCATGGGATCCAATAATTAACAAAGTGATTTCAAGATAATATTTGATATTATTACTATAAAAACCATTCTTATATAAACTATATTCATTGTCAGGTGGTTTCTCATGATGTTTTTTCACCAATATATCGATATTTCCATCTTTCTAGAGAATAATATTAAATTACTTATACTAGTATAGAATTATTCTTCCATTAGTATTTTCTTTCCCTTATATTGATCTCTAGATCATGTTTTTTGAGGTTGATGATGATGTTTTATCAATAGTAGAATATTTTATAAGATAATTTTTATATTTATATTCATTTAATATGGTATTTTATTATAATTCATCATACTAAAATAATTACCACCATTTATATTTCATTAAATCCATTAGTGGGCCAACATTAATATTTCACTATGTAATGAGTTTAATTTAGTGTTCAACTCATAACTTAAAAAATTAAGCATCCTATCATACAAATTATATAATACATGACTATTTTATGACTATGTGGAAAACTCCTTACCCAATAAATTATTTAGATAAATTCAATATTATTCATTTGGTATTCTAATTGAGGGTTTCCAAGGTAACTGTAACGTAAGGGAAAAAAAGCCACCAAAGTCAAATGGGGTTACTCATTATATTCTATTATTACACAGGGTAATCCTAGTGCACCTAGATTTTTCATGACAATATAATGTTATAAGATTGAGGTCTTGAAATGTGTTAACTTTTTAAAGAATCTGACTAATATTATTTTTGAAGCACATTTAATGTCAACATTTTATATCTGGTTATTCCCATTAACTATACATAATCCCATTGATCCATTTTTAATCATTATTCTTTCCACCATATAAATATGATCAAACCATATCTACATATAACTAATTATATATCTCATAACTTGTTTTACAAATCCATAACAAGTGTAAATTTTTTTACACATATCCAAATTCTTCAAATGAATATGTTATATGAAACACTTTGATGTAATAAATTAGAATCAAATTAAATCAATAATCTCAAAAGTGTAATCATGGAGTGTTAGGTAACCATCCGCCACGTTTTCAGACATGGCATAATCATATAAGAAACCCTACATTCTAACCCAAATTACCTATACACATGTTTATCTACCGAATAGATAGACCAATTACTTCTCAATTCTTTCAAATAACATTTTTAAACAATAATTAACTATATAATATTTTCTTATAAGAAAATACAAAAATCAAAGTTAAAATAAAACTAAATAAATTTACACACCTATAATTTAACTAAAATTCATGAATGAAAACCTAAATAATTATTTTAATACATTTAAACTAACCAAAAAGTAAAAATTCATAATATTAAATTCATATTCATGAATAAATAATGGAATAATAATAAATTAATGATTAATTAAAAAATATATACAAGATAAAAAAAATTACGAATAATTATTTATATATTATAAATACCTTATAATTTAATAATGGATTAACATATACAATATCTCTATTATCCAATATGAACATTCATAATTATTATATAATTGGTTTTATATGAACCCATTTATAATCAATTTAAGATATATTTTATGAATATTATATATGAAAATAACAATTTCATATATTATATTAAATCATTATGTAATTTAAATATTCAGTATTGGAAATTATTTAATACTTTTATGAAATATACACAAAATTATTTTGGAATTTTTTTTGATTTATCCATGTTTTTTCCAATGAGGAAATTTGGGGGAACATATTCTATGAATTCAATTTCCTTATAAAAATGATCTTTTTTTTGAAAAAAATGTCCCATTTAATGTGATTGTTGAAAATATTTCATTTTAACAATACAAAGCAGTTTAGTCATATTGTTTTAGGGAATATCATACCATAGTGAGATCGATTATGATATGGTGATCTTATGAAATAACATTCCAAATTAACCATTAACATTTTTGAAGTGGTTTTGAAATTTACAATATTTAGTGGTCTATCCTTAGCATAGATTCCACATTAGAATAATGATTAGTTAACCATGATATAAAATTATTACCGTATGATATATTTTAAAAAAATTATTAAAAATAAAAATAGGCTTCTTATCTTTTTACTGTGGAATGGTTATATGACATAAATAACATAAATTATTATTTTTTATGTGTTCTGTCTTGGTACTGAAAAACTCAATTTTAAAGTTATATTCCTTCATTTTAATTCATTAAAAATATTGATAGAAATTAATATGTTATAACTAAATGATTTATATGGGGTTATTTTCGTACATTCATAGAATAAAACCCACAAAATACACAAAAAACCATCTAGAAAGTATGTAGAAATTTTAAATTAAACAATAATAAAGAAAAAGAGTCATCACCTTTTTGAGTCACTCAAAAATCATTTACAAAATTTTGACATATATAACTGAGGAAAAATCTATGAATCCCCCACTAATAGATTATCTATGGATTATAAAAGTATCCCAAACATTTGTGTGGATCCCTATCAAGAAATGGTACTATAAAACATTGAGTTTAAATTTATGAAAAAAAAAGAGTTGTATAATCTCAACCTTAATATTTCTAACCAAATCACCACAACTACAAATGGATCAGAATAATTTATATAGGCCTTTGAAACAAAAATTTTTGACCAATGTTTATTATTATAATTAATATATTTCCTATATGTTTTGATACGTGAAATCTATTTTTTTAATAATGTCATTTATTGTTTAATATTTAAATAATCATGAATGATATTCATTCTCCTTAAATTTATTATCTCAAGTTGAAATGATCTATTATGATAACAAATAGAAGGATAAATTTATTACACCGCATGTTGAAAAATAATCTATTCTTAATTTCACAACCATGATGAAACAATATCACAAACTATATTGGTCTTAACATGAGAATATAACACACTGTGGTCCACTAAACTATGTTTAAACACATAATTAATATACCCCTAAGGAGGATGATCTTTATAGATAATATCAAAATCATAAAGTTTAAGAGATAAAGAAATAATATATATGGATGTTGTTAATGAAGGTGATTCTTTTTTATATTCCTAAAGACATGGATAGGATGGATCTATTCTATTGTAACATCAAATATTGAGGATAATTTAAAGAGATCCAACATTTCTAACCATTCTTGTGTCGTTATTCCTAAAATACTTGATGGTGGGGAGATTTTTGAAGGATAGTCCCTAGATTCTTAATTATTCTATTTATCCATGAAATGATTTTAGTTATAACTGGAATGAGTGATGAATTCAAAAATGAATATCATTATTTATAGTGGGTTGTTCATCTTTGAATATCAAAGATATATCATGATCATTCAGTGGTTATTTTTTTAGTTTGATATGAAATGAGATATAACATGTTTTTCAATGTGTATTAAATTTCAATAGGTAAATGTGAAATATCAATGAACTTCATGTGAATTGAAAACACTCCCTCTACCTGTGTGGAAATTAGATGAGAACATGACAGATTTTGTGACTATACTGGAATGATCATAAAAATATGGTTATTATTTGGATTATCATTGAATTTATGAATATTATGAATTATATATTACCTATCAAATAATATTTATATATTTTTTATTTGGGAATTTAATAAATATAGGAAATAATAATTCTACATTGGGTGATATTGAGTATCATTTTTATTATGAAATGACGTTAATGTATTGATTTTGAGAAGGATTGATGTTTGATCTTGGTACTCAAATAAAAATGAGTATACCATATCACCATAAAACTGATTGTTGGTCTGATCTGACCTCCATATTATGAATGAAATATTATATACATATATCATTAATTTCAAGGGTTCATGGAATGATTTTCTATAATAAAATATTTTTTCTATAATACCATCTATTAGAAATCAATATATATAAATTACATTAATTCTTAATCTATTAAAACAAATAACTATCCATTTTAATAAACATATACGAGTGAATCATCATTAAAGAAACCAAGCATATTTCATTATAATATTAATAATACGAAAATGATTAAAAACGAATGATCATCACTCAGAGATTCCCAAAGTAATATGCTAATATTAAACATAGAACCTCTGAATTTTTATTTTATAATAAGGTATTTTTCACATTTATCTTTCATTGGGTCACCGAAAAATTGGGTAATATCGAATATAGTAAAAAAATTATTAAATTAATCAGTATCTTTTATCCAATCAATAAAACATCCTACTAGCATTATTTACTTCCATGTTTAGTGATATACAAAATACATTCCATATTCTTTAGCTGAGTAGATATATACATTTCTTTACTGTATTGTTCAATATGATAATATAGAATTGTAAGAGGACTCTTCTTGTTAATAGATACCAATTTTCATCATTTAATGGACTGACAATTATCTATAATGTAAGTTCATTCACTTACGATATGTGAAAATGTAGCATGAGATAATTAAGGATAAAACCTATGGGTGAGAGGTTGAAGTCAAAGCACAATACACTATATTTTTTCCATAAGATTCTTGATAAAATAGTAAATAAGTGAGAATAATGATATTGGGGACTTTTTAATGACCCCAACCATTTCAGGAAAGTGTTTCCATTAAATTTTAGTTTTTAACTATTATATTAAGTAAAAAATTGATAAATGAAAATTTTAGATAAATGAAGGGTAGTATAGTAGAAGGGAAGATAGTGCTGATGAAAAATGTAAATCAATTGTGTAAAACCCCAAGATTTTGTGATTTTTTTATATAATTTAATATTTTTTATATTTTCAATTTTAAAAAACCCTTAATATAACTTCTGTTATATAAAATCACTAAGTTTGGTTTTTTTGATATGAAATAGAAAAGTTAATATTTCACTACATGCAACACATAAATTATCTTGTGGTGAACGAAACACTATTATTGGATTGTATTAATCACAATATCAACTACCTTTGATATCAAGTGTTACAATTATGACCAAGTTTTATCAAACAATAAATTTATATTAATATTTTTAATAAAATATTATTATAGCTATAACCTACCCAATAGAATGGAATTTATGAATAAGATTAATTGAAATTTTCAAAATATGATTTACCCATGTATATAAAATGGATCCATTTTTATCAATTAGTTATAAATGAATGTAAGAACTATTTTAAAATAATGAATTAACTTTCTTTTGAGAAATATTTTTCTATGTAAAAACCAAATGTTAACTTAATAAAAAACAAAACCCATTTTTTATGAATGATTCTAATAAAATTTATATATTTTATATTCAATTAATATTTTTTATAGTCTTCAAAAATATTTTATAGGTTTAGGATATGAATAAATATAATTTTATGAAAAAAAGATGTCTTTTTATAAAAGGTAATTTTAACACCTTTTATTGGTGAGCCCATTTTAAATATAAATATTGAAACTTTTATAATATTTATTTGAAAAAATAAACATTATTTTTAATGTGGAATATCAAAATTTACAATGATTTTATTTTTTGTGTTTTTCTACAATGTTTAATTTTTTGATGAATTCAGAAAATAATGACTATTAATTCAAAACGACTTTTTTATCTAATTTATTTATATATTTAAATATATATAAATTTTAATTTAATGTATAATTTTATTGATTACAAAATAATTTAATCCTATTTATTTAATTATAAATAATTTAACATTGAAATTTGATATAAAATCATTTTAAACATTTGGAATTTTTCACTTTTAAAACATGTCATCTCAGCTCGTATGCGGAATTAATTTTTTATAAATTTTTAACACTTACATGATTATAATTTGGAAAATTTTATTAGATATTTGGAATATTCATGATTTATAATTTATAATAATGTCAAATTAGTTTTATAATAAAAATAGTAATGAAGGTGATAAAAATTAATTATAGTCATTAAGAGAAGAACTAGCAAGACGAAATACTAAACCTTAACTCTAGGGCCCAAAATGGCCTATAAACATGTCCAAAATCAACTTTATATTAATACTTTCACCCTTTAATCCCTTTGATATAATTTTTTCCATTATTGGAGCCAAATTACCTATAAAATACATGGGTGGAATTCCATTTTCAAAAAATGAATAGAATGCCACTCCTCCTCCACTATAAAAAGGAAATCGCTGAGCCTAGTTATTCACACATCTCATGACCTTTTTCACGGCCAAAAATATCACCCATATATCACTCCCTTTAACCTAGAATCCTTATTTTATGTATAAATTCAACTAAGGAATCACTTTGAATAAAACCTAGATGAGTTACCCAAATAATAAGTAACATCCTTCCATAAGCTCTTTTATTTTAGTTTCATTCTCCACCACCTCAATTATTATTATTCCATGATTAAATAATGTCATCATTATACGAAATATAATTATATGTTTTTATTAAATGGGTTTGACCTACACCGACACACAATTCCATCTAATGGGTAATGAACTTATTATTTGTGTGTGTGGAGGACTACCACCTCGCGATATGATGATGCTCATTTTTCATTTACCACCACTCATGGATGGGAATAATGATAGAAAATAGGTTTATATATTATATATATTATATTTATGATGTATTTATTCTTCTTTATTTTATCATAAAAAACATACCTTCAAACTATCAATTTTGTTTAAAAACTATAACTTCGTTTATGGGCATGTGGACTACTGCCACCTCAAAGTGATGTGATTCGTTCACACATTACCTGGAATGAAATAAGGCTGGATTTTGTGAAATTATATATAATATATGAAATAATAATTATACTTTAATTTTATTATATATTTTTACACATATATTTCATTTACTTTTTTTATTCAATGTGACAATAAAATGAAACTAACGGCCATGTGTACATACAACCTACCATCCCATAGAATTGTATATTCCATTTCATATTTATTAATTTTTTTATTATTATAAATACATATAAAATGAATAAATATGATATTTATATCATGTTTTAAATTTTGGAAATATGTAAACTAAGATCTAACAAATTAGATCAAGTATAACAATCCAAAACATATATGAAAAACAAAGCAGATATGACATGAAACATAAAATTAACATGGGGTTGTTTATAAATGATAAATATAAAGTACTTAAAATAATATAGGGTATTATATATAATAATATGGTCCTGTTGAAGATTTATAATAAACTCTTACTTATTATATAAAAGTATTAAATATTTAGAAATAAATTTAAGACATAAAGTGAGGGTTTTTTCAACTCACTTATATTTTTGTAGGACTTATGAAATCTTCAACACCCATTTCTTTTTTGGGGGTTTATATAAAAAACATGATTTTATAATATGGTATTATACTGAAATTTATTTCTATTTAAATATCCATTTTATTATCTCTTTTTTCATCGTGTTTATGGTTCAAGAGTTACCAAATTGGTAAAGTAATATTTTGTTAATTTTTGTTTTTTTAGATACATGTCATGTTATGCACCTATATTTTTCAGTGTGGAAAATAAAATTATATTTTTTATGTTAACTAACATATATTATTAGTTTAATTATATTTTATGCATCTTTTAATTTTATTATTACATGGTTATTTTGATTAAAGGTTATTAAAGAGTTAATAGTTTACTACTATAATTTCATCTTTATTCTGGTATATATATGATTATACATCCATCGATGAAATATGACTATCAATATCTAAATAAATCTCATGAATTTTATTCATCACTATTTATTCATGATATATTCATATATTTATACCACTTTTCATTCTTTGTTACTTATTATAAATAAAATAAATGTTTTTTGAAAATTTGAAATTATTTATATTCGGTCAGAAATATTTTCTTTTTCACAAAATATGTTTTGGAAAAATGATATAAGTTTTTTAAAGGATGTATTAACATATTTTTCATTAAAAAGTATTTAAATAATTTATTCATCTTCTAAAGTGTTTAAAATAGGTTTCAAATATTCGTTTACATGTTTTAGAAATATTTATTCAAGGAAAATGGTTGTCAAAATGTTTTCAATATTTCATCATAGGTTTTAAAATTATTTTCAATGTAAAAGGTTTTATAAATGATTTCAACCATAAATTATATGTTTTAAAAGATATTTTAAAAGGAAAAATGTTTCAAAAAGATTTATTTGAAATGAATCTTTCTTTAGAGAGGAAAACATATTTTCCCAAGAAATGATTTAAATGTAAAGAAATTGTTTTTTGAAATTGTTTTATGAATGTTATTTTTAAGGAAAGGAAATTATACTTTAGAAATTGTCCATGAGAACCTTCAAAAGCTTTCTCCATCTAAAATGTAGTCATTTGATATAGTTTATTAATTATTGGGGATGTAATCCAGTGACATCATTCATATTCATTTTTTGAATTGTTTATTTATTATATGATATGTTATTTGTGAATCTTGTTTTAATTTTATGAGATTATATGATTTTGAAACCTATTTCTTTTCATGGGTTATTATTTGATGAAATAATTATGAAACATGTATCATTTCTATGGGTTTGGATATGAGGGCATGTTTATGATACCCATTTACTTGTAGGGGATATGATATGATGTTTCTGAAACCCATATCTTTTTAAGGGCCATGGTATGATGATTATTTATGATCTTGTTGTCTACATATGTTTTATTTTATTATGATATGGGTACGACCTATATATCCCTCTAAAACTTGGGGAAAAGATTTATATCCCATGAGATAATGATGAGATACAGGTCATCAGACATGATAAAAAAATCGTAAATAGGTGTGTACTGATCCAAAATGGGGAAAAGGTGTGCCTTTATCCAAAATGGAAAATATGTGTGTCTCGATACAATATGATAAAGTGTTGTCTTTTGATCCACTATGGGAAAATTGTGTTTTCTGATCCAAAAATGGGAAACATGTGTTTCCTAATACACTATTTTAATGGTCTTGTTAATTAACCTTGAAACATGGAATTGTTTTATATAGGTATAATGGATCCAAACTTATATTACCCGAGCTTATGGTTCATGATTTATTTATGAGCATTTATCACCTTTATGATTCATTTCTTTTGAACTCCAAATATTTTTTTCAAGATTATTTATTATGTTCTTTGAAATATAGGGTATGATCATATAATGTTAATATCAGGTTATAATACACATATTATTAGGTTATGCTTACATATCTCTTTTATTAACCATGATAATAATCTGATCTCATAGATTTATTATATTTTATTTTGAGTTATAATGGAATTTTTTACGAAGCAGTACTAGAGGAGATTATAATTAATTGATATGTTGAAGATATTTCACAACATTAGAAGATTATATCTCTAAGTTTCCAAATACAGTAAACTTTTATGGTCTTTAGTCCTGTATTTTTGTAATTTTCTGAATATTCATCTAAAATGTTGTAATATACCTAGATGTTAAGCCTTGGTTTTTATGGTTTATATCAATGGAAAGGTTTAATCAAACATTGGAAACTAGTATGAAAAACTTTAATGATATACATAGGGTTATTTATAAGGATATTTTTATGGATATATATAAGGATATGCCTATGGTTTCATATATTAAAGGATTACATGTTATTATTTAGACATTGTAAAAGTAATTTTTCATGATTATGTGGTTTTTCTTCTTTGATATGTGATGCTCAAGCTATTATTTCTGGTTTTACACAACAACTTTTACCGAAGGGAACTATGTAAATGTTGAATGAAATAGATAATAAAATGATTTTTCATTTTAGAAATCAAATGATATAGGAACTAGAATGGGAGATCTTGTTGACATGCTCCAACTACTTTCCCAATATATGAATCTTTTTGAACTTCCAAATGAGAAAAGGAAGAAACAATGTAATATTATGTCCTTATTAAGGAAACTTCTTCTATCATTTGGTGGTTCCACTAATCCACATGTTGTTGTGAAATTTATTATTACTAATATAAAGATATTTTCTATTATTCATTGTTTAGATCATGAAAAATTAATTTTAACAGCTTATTATTTTGTAGGTGAAGCAGATAAGTGGTGGAATCTTATTATGAACAAGAGGGAACATGAAGAAATTGAATATATTGAATAAGAAGAGTATAAGGGAATATTTTTCAGTAAATACTACCCTTTTATTTTGGGAACATTGATGGATAATGAGTTCTTTAAATTAAATTAAAAATATGATGAATCTATTGGTACTTATTAAGTTAATTTTATAGAAATTTGAAGGTATCCATATTGTTTTATCGTCAACCATGAGAGAAAACATGATTGACTCTTTGGTGGCCTGAAACCAAGTCTAAACAATCCTTGGATATAAGAAAATATTGTAGATATAGTTAATTCAATCAATGTAAACTGAAGGTAGAATGGGAAATTTTATATTCCAACCCATCGTATGGTTTTTATAAGAAAAAGAAGGTCGGGTCTCATGAAAACTCAAATGGCTGAAATAAATTCCAAACAAATGAGAGTTAGTAATTTGGGAAGTATCATAAAAGGAATTGATTGAATGTATGTGGGATGCGATTTAAATGTGTCCGGCTAGGTCATAAAATCAATGAGTGTAAAAATAAAAATAGTGGCATGGTTAATGAAATGAAAGGGATGATAATTCCAACTAATTCATCACCCATACTCTTGTAATTTATATTCAAGTATTTCAGGAATTATGAGAATCAATACCCTATTCTAAGGGCTAGTAAGGATGATAATCTAGAAAACCCTAATATAAAAAAGGACAAATGGAATGATAATGAAACCACAATGGTTCAATTAAATTATGAAAATATGGGCACACTTATCCTCCCCCTTAGTTGGGACATACATGATTTATTTTTTACTAATAATCCCCATAAAAATGTTATTGTTCATCATTCAGTAAAGATTCATGTTATTATCTCACCCTAAATGGATTTTTTAATAATAAAATAAAAATTAATATTATATTGCTGCAATTATGAACCCATGTTTCCAATAAAAAAAGGTTTCGGTATAAGATAAGAGATAATTTATGGAATAAAGGTTGAATGGTAATTTGGAAGGGTTATAAAGAAAACCATTTATGGGATGTTTTATGTCAAAATTCAAATGAGGTGTTAAATATTAAAGTATTATATCACCATATGGGGACTATTGCATATTGGATAACTTTTTATCACCTTTTTAATTTGATAATGTGATATGGAATGTCATATCATTCGATTTTTGTATCTTATAACCCATTAATGCTTCATAGTTAAAAAATTCACCCTCATTTCTTCGAGTAAGAGGTGAAATGTAAATCTAGAAATGCACAATTATTGTGTGAGATTGTGAATTTGAAAAGGAACCAAATAAAAAAAGTAAATTTCCTTATGTGCTTAAAAGTAAAATAATTCCTCTATGAAAATGATATTGGAAATGATTTATCCTAATACCTTTTTATATAACCAGTGGTCTTATAAATCATCAAAAATATATGGTTTTGAGGCCCTTAAAGTTCAATTGATCATTCACTTCCTGATGATCAATGATCATTATCACTCTCAATGGTTATTCACTCTTTTCTTTTATGTCCAATCTTCACTCCCAACCTTTTTTCTTTTACATGGAGATGTAGTTATGATTTACATTGGGTTGTCATTTTGAATATAAATTTCCTTTTTAAATAAAGTTGTAGTATTCATTTTTACGATGTGGGTTTCAATAAAGGTATTTTTCAAATATAAAACAATTGATAACCCAGATAAATTTATAGTTATAAATTAATATCAAGGGTGAATAATGTATCACCCTATGATTTTGTAAATTTTGTGTCAAATTAAATTAATATTTTCAATAATTTCCAATTTACACAACATTGAATATAACTTCAATTATAAGAAATAATTAGGTTTTGTTATTGATATATGACACCAAGTAATTCATACATTACATGAAAAAAAATATTAGATTGTGGTAGACACAAAACTATACATGGCTGGAATTATACACAATAATGAATCCCTTCGATAGTTTGCATTACATGAAAATCTGAGTTTTACTGAACTACAATATACTATCAGCATTATTATCAAAATATATTTATAGCTACCACCTAGACAATGGAATAGAAGTTAAAATTATTATTTAATAAAATTGTTAAAATACTACTAAAACATATATATAATATTAATCATTTAGTTATTAATTAGTTATACATGTCATCGATGCTAATTTTCAAGGAAACAATTTTTAAAAATGTATTCAAGAATTATACATATATTTTCTATATATTTTCAATGTAAAATTTATTCTGAATCATTTAAAGAATCCTTTACATATTTTCAAATAACTTTTAAAATAAAATGATTTTAAAAAAAATTATTGTTTTCAAAATTGTTTTGTCAAAGAGGAAAATATATTTTCCTCAAGAAATAATTTAACTAAAAAGAAAAGGATTTTTAAAATGGTTTTTTAAATGTTATTTTCAAACAAAGGTCATTTTAATTTATAAATATTCCATGTTATCCTTCATAATCCTTACCTATATAAGATGGAATCCTTCAATAGAGTTTATGCTTTATTAGGGATATACTCTAATGACACCATTCTTATTCATTCTTTGAATGGTTTATGCTTAGAAGGAAAATTTGTTTATGATAAACTTTTTTTTCCAGTAGATTATATGATTTTAAAAATTTCTTCTTTTCATGGAATTTCCTTTGATGAAATGATCTTGAAATGTATCTCTTTTCCATAGGTTTTGATATTTTGACATGTTTATAGTACCCATTTAATTTCGTAGATTATAATATGATGTTTATAAAATAAATATCTTATTATGGGTCATTATATGATGATTCTTTAGGATATTATGGACCACATATGTAAAATTTCATTATGTGATGGGTGGGAGCTATATATCCCTCTAATTTATTGGTTAATTATTTATATCTCTTTAGATAATGATCTAAAACAAGTTTACATGAATTATCCAGAAATGGTAAATAGATGTAACTGATCCAATATGGAAAAATGGTGTATCCAAATCTAAAATGGGAAATATGTGTGTACTATTCCAAAATGGGGAACAGGTGTATCCGAATCCATAATGGGATGTATGTGTGTCCTGATCCACAATGGGAAATTGGTGTGTCCGGATTCAAAATGTAAAAGCATGTTTTTAATGATCCACAATGTTGATAGTATTGGTAGTTAACCATAACATATAAAATGGTTTTATATAGTTAAAATGGTTCCACATATTTCTGACATAAGATTATAGTTCATGGATGATTTAGGATGATTTATCACCCTTATGGTTCATGTCTTATAGACTTTCAATATTTATTCCATGATGGTTGATTATGATCTTTGATATGTAAGGTTTGATATTATAATATTAAGATCAAGTTCCCATAAAATTATTTTCATGTTATGATTACATAAATTCCTTTTTTACCCTTAATTTGAATCTAAGGTAACCCTTTATTATTTTTCTATTCCCAAGGATATTAGGTAATATTTCATACAGGAGTACTAAAGTGGAAGATATTTAAGCGAGATATTGAAGATCTTTCACCATGTTATAAAATTATCATTCTATGTTCACAAAAAAATTGAACTATTATGGTCCTTAGAAATTTATTTTGGTAATGTCATAAATATTCATCTAAAATAATGTAATATCCATGTATGTAATGCTTGGTCTCAATAAAGTACCCATTTTTATCCACATTGAACATAATGATATCTAGTGTGGTTTTGAGAACTTCTATAATTATTAATACATACCCAATATCCATATACAGTATAACTGTTGAATTCCTTAGGGGTTTTTAAAATTGGGTGAATGAAACTATTTTCACATTATAGTTATAATAGTTTAAATCCGTTAAGTTTTAAATTACATTCAAAACAATCTTATATTTCATTCCAAAGTTTTATCCTCAATCCTTCCATTATGGTGATTAATCCTTCCATATTGATCTGAATTATCACTAATATTACACCAATGTTTATATTTAGTATGGTTAAGTAAGGATGTCCATCCTTTATTCATGGATATATTCAATTTTAATGGTATTAAAATATATCTAAAATTTTCCAACTATAGGTTTCAAAAAAATAACATTTCAATTGCATATTTTCTCAATAAGAAATTATATCCACACATGTTTAATAGTTTTTATGTATGGTATGAAATCCTTTTCTCCAGAAATTATTTTTTCTTAGGGAAGTAAATTAAACTCTTAGACTATTATCAACATGGTTTGTCTAATCAATAGTGTTAGTGAACTCTTTATCTAGGATTAAAAATCTAATTAATTATAATTTTTGATAGTTGGATGAAATGTTTTCTCAATTTCATGATTTATGGTTTAAGAATCACCTGTAATAGAGTGAAGTTAATAATAAAATATATTTTCATTAAAATAAAATAATGTTATAGACTGATTTAATGAATTGATTTGATTTGGTCAAGTAATGTTTTCATTTAATTATTTTTAACATGATTATTATCTTGACTATGGTTATATTTATAGTTTTACTAGTTATTTATTTTTCATATGATAATATGAATTTATTCCTGTATATTTTGATAATCCTTATATTATATATAATTTACTAAGATGTTAAATTTTTGGGTAACATAAAAATACTAGGGTAAATATATATTTGGTTTCATGGACTATGGATGATTTTTCCTAAAAAAATAAAATGGGAAATTTGTTATTAATATATATTTGGTATCATTTCTATAATTTTAAATTACATGAATATAATTTTTTATTTTTTTTAGGCTCTTTAGTACATTGATGATGAGACCACATGATGGAACATACACTCTAACAATACATCGAAAACCTCCTAATTCAGATGAAATTCTGATATATTGAGAGTCTGTGATCCAATGACTCTAAATATGATGTGCGACAGGGGAAAATCCTGAGAATAGGGCTGGTGCTGATGGGGTTGAGAGATTGCAAAAAGACACCCTTTTAATAAATAAAAAATTTTAAAAAACCCATAGTGAAGTCTATTGGGGTGGGAAAAATATGTTCATGGTGTAAAACCCCCATTAGGGATGCATTTCAATTAACCTAGGGTTTACTCTATAATAAACTTCTCTAAGTAACTCCATGAAACATCTAATCACATATTGTAGGATGGTCATGTGCTTGAATCTAAATTTCAACCTATGTACTGCCATCATAGTAGAGCACCACTAGACATGATATAACCAGCCAATCGTAATATAATTATTCATTCTTATCCAGAAAAACTCTACTAGAATTCACTATATTATAAAAAACTATTATAAACACAAAAAATACATAAATAACATTTAGGGAGTCCAAACTTTTGAATTTATTTTCTAAATCATCAATCAAAAAGCATCTCCATCTTTAAATAAAAAAAATTCTAATTTCAAAAGAATTTCACAACTTAAAACAACAAGGGTCATTGAAAATCCCCGCATTAAAGATCTCCATCACCAGGATATGAAAAATATTATTCCTTGTTACCCAATATGACTATTAGAATCTAACTCCATTACTTGTGCATGATTCTGATGGGTCAAGGATCCACCACAATGATACATGTTCCATACCCAAAGTATTTCTCCAAAAAGAACTACCCTCACAATATACACAAACTGATTATAATCAAAAAAAAGTATATGTTTCAAAAAATATATTCCCAATATCGATTGTATACATTTACATGTGTTGGATAATCCCCACAAAAACTTCTATAGAACATACATATGATCACATTGGATTCCACTTTAAATCCAAAACCTAATTCCATAACCAGGTAGATATTACAAAAAAACTCAAGACTGACCAACCAAATTTCCCAAAACACATCCATTGTGGTCAGTAGACTTAATAACCATAATTGAAAAAAAATATGAGATTATAAATCCTTCACATTTGGGAACTGGATAATATTTAGAATACAACCATCATAATCATCATTGAACTCATCATCCTACCAATTGTATCTTTTAATCCATAAATTTGGACATGGACCATCACTAAAATGATTTGTGGTTCATATGACTATAGAATAGTTGGACCCTCCACTCTAAAATATTGTATATAAATTCCTCCCATTAATACAAATAATCTAAACCACTAACATCACATAACATTTTTCCACATTTGATACTTTCTCATCAAAAACATAAACACCATGTCCTATCATTCATACATTTGCATCTTATGAGGTCAATTTGTTTTTGAGAATACCTATATAAATTTGGTTAGTCCCAAGTCCACCAGTGCTGTCCATGGACACATTTTGGCCCCTCATGCATGTCACATTACCCATAGAACCAAACAAATATTATTCCAGTAGTCCTCGACCACTATCTCACACATACCAAGAATTCATTGTTTCATACCATATTCCTCACATAAAGATCCAAGAAAAATATACAAAATAAATGAAAAAATCGTGTTGAGAAATTCTCTACCAATTTGATCTAGGGATCATAAACACAGAAAATCCCCACATCCCACTTACACCTACCATATCAATATCACAGAACTACCTTCATCAACCATTAATCAAGAAAACAACACTTTTTTATTCATTATAATCCTATAATAATTTAGAAGGATTTTTATTGGATCCTCAAAAACCATTCATCATTTATCCCACCCTTATATATCTACCAAGAGTAACATAGATTCAAAATACCCCCACTTTGAAGGTAGTTTCATAAAGAAACTACCCATCAGAGAAATTTCCATGAGTGTGTGCCTATTAGGAATTACTAATGTATTAAAAAATATCAACCCTTATGTACACATTGAAAATTTAAATTTTAGAAGAATAATACATCCAAAAGTCCAAATACATTTCAAAAATTCTTCTCTAAGAATTTCATGTTATCCTACTCCGCAATCAACTTCAGTATATGGAATTCCATAACTATGGGAAAGAATAATTGACCATGAATCATTATAAGGATTAAAAACAGATATCATGTTGAATCCATATGTTTAACCCTATACCATTTCTATTCAGGGAGTTCCATCACTTTCTCAAATAACGTATCAATTATGATTTCATACCTAACAAAAACATTCATCACATAGACAATCCCAAATGATTAATCATCAGTCAATATAGAATCATCTTTAAATCAAAATCATCAAAAATTTCTTCCCTAGTCCTTGTTTTAATCCACATATACACATAGAATAATAATAAACCCACTAAAATATGCTATTTTAATTGAGATACAACCTACTCACAAGACCATAATGACATATGAGGCTTGGCCACCCCACAAGCCAACCATCCTAAAACCATTATCCAATAATAATTTACATCGATAATACCTTACTACCATTTTGAAACTATACTTAAAAGTTATGTCTCAGTTTCATAGGGTAACACCACATAATAATTCCACATAATAAAATTTCTCTATACAAAACTACACCCTTCCAGTCCTTCAACATGAGGATCAATAACTAAAACTATATCTCATATCCAATAACTATAAAAAATGTATCTCATAAATATGAGAACAATTTAACCCAAATAATACTCCACTAACTCTAGATATATCCACACCTCCTTCTGAAGGTATAATGATATATTACCATTAACCTTTCATAGGACTCTTCTCTATAAAAATGTACCATGCTAAAACTATACACTTACTTGGCACACACAACCAATGCCAAATATACTATGAAACCATTACTAGATGCTAACCATTTAAATTTTTTCAACCAATATTCATATAAAATTCCAATATCATTACATCAATAAAATAAAAGTGAAACAAAATACCAATTTCAATGAATTATTATATCAATAATATGATATAAGGGAAAAAATTATGAATAAAAATTAATTTTTGAAGCATATTCATAAAATTTTCTCTATTAAAATATTTTTTACCTTTTAAAAAACCATTTTCACCTAAATTATGTAACCCACATGTCATTATAAACTATCATACCTAATTTGATGCATGATCACACAAAATATTAACAATAATGAATAAGAGAAAAAGTATAAATAATAACTCAATCTAGAACACCATATTTTAATAAACATATTAATCAAAAAAATTATTCGTACGGATAAAAATCACATTCCCCTAGAAACATTTATTTTCTAAAACAATTGATGTTTTTTGATACATTAGTCTATCAACTCATCCATGATATGAAAAATTCCTCTCCTCGACTACCAAGTGCACAAATTTGAAAGTTGTAATAACAATTCTCTAATACCAATTTCTAAAGCCTTAACCCATAAATATTCTATCATCATGAGTTGGGGTCCCTATAATACTATAATAGGACCTCCAAAAATGATGGATGATACTAATTAAAATAAATAGTCTATAATATACATGAGTAACTTTCACACATAGTTTTTCATGTCCTTGTTTTGATCCGGTTCATTTGAAATCCCAATACATTTTTTGGGGTCTTGGGTGAGATTAATGTTGTGTTTTTAACATTAAAATATGTATAATCACTCTAATTTGGGTTCCTCATTTATTCTTTAGTAGTTTTTGAAGAAAGGGTAGTTACTTCATGATTTGGGCCAATAGTGAGCCCATTTCCAGTTTTAAAAACTGAATTTGTTTCTTTTATAAATACTTTTTTTATCATTTTTCACCCATTAAACTTCCCACTTGTCCAATACTGACATATTAAAACTTCCATATCCTTTTTTACAACTTAAGAATTCATAATCATGGTGAAATTAGGTTACTTATTTAGGCATTGGGCCAGCCCATGGGCCTATTTCCAGTTTTAAAAATATAATTTGTTTTTTTATATCTAATTCAATATTTATTATTTTTCGGTGATTCCACCTCCCACAAAAATAAAATATCCCTATACTCACCCCCCCCCATTATCAATTTCCCCTATTTTTAGCTCATATATGTCACGGATTAGGTAAGCCTTTCTCAATGTCTCTCAAATCATCCAAAATTGAGAAGGTAAATTGTTTCATGAATAAATCATTCCATTTGTACTATTTTCCCACAATTCATCTTTTCCTGGTTCTTAATGATGTTATTAGACTCTCCAATAAGTTTAAATCCATTAACTTTCTTCTATGGGTGCACTTATAATGTAAGACAAAGAGCTTTCTTGTTGAAAATTTGAGATTCCTTCTCCTTTCTCCTCCCTCATGTTCATCCATTCATTATATCTTTATTTTATAATCCCTTATAGTCATGATAGACCTAGGTATTTGTTATAACATGGTTTTTTATGGAGTTTATATTCATTTAGGTCTAGTATTCATAGTTTTAGGGTTTATAATCCCGCGGCGGGTGATTTTGGGTGTGTTTCCATTACGCCAAGAATTTGATGTAGGATGTCCTTTCCACAAGCCTTTATCATTTAAGTATCATAATTATAATACATTAATAACCTATTTTAATATGATATGTTATTCTTTGAAACCTTTTTCTTAAAGTTTTTCTGTGCAAATTGTGTTTTATGACTTATTTTGTTGAAAATATAGTTGTTTTGGTATAAATGTGTACTCCTGTTGTTTGATAAATTATTCCATGATCTTCCACACATGGTTTATGGTATTTGAATATGTTTTAGTATCTTTAATAACATTAGGGCATGAAAATGGTATTTTATCAATTTTTAAGTGCTTAACATAAGTTTTTTTGTTAAAGAGTGCATGCCACGTGTTCGGTAAATTAGTCTGTTGGATTTTATGTGTCTAGTGCAATTTAAAATGATTTTATGAATTTATAAATACATTTACAGCATGAAAAAAAGTTATTTTTTGATCCTTTTATGGATTTCCAATTTGAATTTGTTTTTACAAATAAATGGGTTTTGGTTTACATCATGTTTTGGCCCGAGTTGCTGGAAAATGGTATGTTTCACATTCTTATGAAAATGGATGTGTTTTGAATATGTAACCTCAGTGTTTTATGGGATTTATGAATGTGGTTTGATGCTGTATATAGTGTTTATACACCTCTTTAAAAAAATTTAAATGCATAACTTTTTCAAATTATTTTTTTGGGAAAATGTTTAAAGGCATATTTGGACGTTCCTAAAAATGAAGAATGAGTGTTTTTCTTGTATATATCATATTGTGTCAATTGGGATTGTTTTATTGTCCATGAAATGATTTTATTAAATTTTTTAGGGCTACCAAATATGGTTGGGTATGGTCTTGTTTTGTGTTTTTAATTCAAATAGTGTTTTTGAATGAGTTTTAAGTGCAAAGCCTCAAAACACGCCTTGAAATTGTTTAATAAAAATTTGTAGTGGTTTATTGATTCGTGAAAGAAATGTGAATAAAGTTTATGGAATATTTTTGTTTTTATGGTTTTTAAATGGAATTTTGATTTGAAATGTGTATTTCTTATTATGTGTATCTTTATTGAGCACTAAAAGAAATCCTGGGTATCTAGGTGGGCGGACATGTACTAGTATGCTTGTGATTCTGTGGGGTTTGGCCCCTATTTCACGTATCAAGTTTGATGATGACAACACTAACTAAACTATGGTGATGATGATGTTGTGGGACCACTAGGTTATGGGTATTCTCCATAATAGTGTCTCTTGTGTATGAGAACTAATATTTATTATGGTTACTCTCACCGAGATATGAGGTACCTGGGGCTCACAACTAACTAGTGCCTAGGGGTGTTCCCGTGAGTTGTGCTCATTGGATATTTTGTACTCACCATCGGCATATGGTGTGTTTTGTTGGTAAATTCAGTATTTTGTGTTATTTATTTAAAATTGTACATTCTTTTAAAAATACATCTTGAAAACTATTTTCATTTTGAAGTTGCAACTCTATGAAAAATTATTACTTGCATTTTTTTATTAAATATGCATGTTTTTGTCTGATAATTATTATAGCATGGAACCGCATTCGGAAAACATACTTTTATATCTAGTATTTAAAACTATAAATATATGTTTCTTTTATTTTAATGGAAGTTCATTAGGAATAGAATATCGAGCTAACCTACTGAGTTTTAATACTCACGCCTATAGTCTTGTTCTGTTTTTAACCCTTGGGCAGGTTTCAGCTCGAGTTTGATCGCCTTGGGTGATGTGTTATAATTTTTTTTGAGAGTGACCAGTGGGATCACATGGAGTTATTTGGTTAACTGGTTTGGTCAGTTGAGTTTTTGATTTAGTTGTACGTTCAGTTTCTTTTAAAAATAATGTTCAGTTAAATTTTTATATAAATGTATTTTGGGTTGTCCATTTCATTCCGTTGTTTGTTTGATTGTTTATATATGGGTGAAATAATTCCCTTTTGTACTCTATTGATTCCCATGGTGCTTTTTTCCATCCCTCTAGGATTCGGAAAGCCTCTCGGGAGTTGTTGTGGGCTGGCCTGTATGACCGGTTCAGGGTCGACTCGGGTTGGTTCGTGACAAAATGGTACTAGAGGAGGTCGACTCTTAGCAGGACATTCTTTTTAGATTTCCCTTGTTATTTAGGGGATGTCAAGGTAGATGGAGTAGGATTTTTGGGATTGAGGGGTAACTATGGGAAGATCATCGTGAACTCTTTCTCATTCCAATCCTCAGTTCTCCAAGGGAAGTCCTGTTTTATTAGTGTCTTTTCTTCTTGTTGATTGTATGGTTTTGGGATATGACAACGAGAGTTTGGACAATGGCCTCTATGGGCTCATAGGGCCTGGAAAGACTTGTGGAACTGGGGCATGGTCCTAATAAGTCTCTACATGTTGGTGTTGTGTTTGACATATGTCCTCCAACCATATGGTCAAGTCTCGCACCGACACTAGTTCACTTTTCCCGATTTCTTGGACGTTTCTTGAATTCTGAATTTTTGTATGAAAAATCCTTGTGTGAGAATTATTGAAATGGGTTTTAAGGGAATCATTGGATTTTTAAAAGGGGAAAATTGGTTTTCAATAATTAAATCTAATAATGGTTTTGGAAGGTTGTGTTGTTTTAACATATTTTTGGGAGGAAGGGCAAATGATTTAACAGGATTGGATTTACCTTAATCTAAACTTGTGGTTTGTTGAAATAAATGGGTTTCAAAGTATGAATCATTTTAAATAAATTATAATACTTTTTTTAAATGGGGGGTTTCTTGGGCTATTGAAAAGTGTTTGAATTTGATGAATAGGTTTTGGAAATTCGGTTTTGTGTGGATAGTGTGTTTCTGGAAAGGGGTTTTGGCCTTTGTGGTTGTCAGATTATGAAAAGAGACCTTACTAATTTTTTTTAAAAATGGGAAAGTTCTATTTAGAATAGAATGGTAGTTTTTTAAGTTCTATTGAATGAAATGGATTGTTTTTATTAATCTAATGGTTCTTTATGAAGTGTGGTTTGTTTTTTGGAATATGAAAATAATTTTTGACTTGGTGGTTGTTCTTCATTTTGATGATACGTGATTTTAGGAATGATGTTGTTTTGTTTTTGCCTTTGGTGTTTTAATGGGTTCTCACATGCATGGTTTTATTGATATCTTGAAGGATGTACTATTTGGCATGGTTTTTGAGTGCCTGGTGTGGCACGTAAATTTTCATGTGAGTGAGACTTGATTAAACACAATTTGTGAATGTAAAAATCCACCGAGTTAGTTTTTTTTCAAAAGTGTTTTTAGCAGAAAAATTGTGTTGTTTGTTTTTGACAGAAAGTTATGTGGATTGTTAATCCTATGTATTAGAAGTGTTGTATATTTAGTATTCTTCCTTATGATCTAGAATTCATACTCCTGTTTCATCCTGAGATGGGATCTTGTTGGTGGCTCGGGTATGAAGTAATGTTCAGTGGGTTTCTAAAGATGCGTTGGATGTTGTGATGTGGCCACAGATAGTTATATGTTTGCATGATTTGAAATTGATAAAACTAAGGATCAATTCTCATGCTTCACAATCAAGATCCTTTTACTAAAAAAATTCTTCATCATGTCAGTTTAAATAGATAGCTATTTGGGATGGATTCAAAGTTCTTCCAGTTCATGATAATTCTTGTGGACATAATAGTTGTGTGCATTGATGTTGATGCTTTTCACCGTATTTGTTGTCTATTATTCTCCATGTTCCGAGTGAGATAGAATTTTGATACGTATCTATGAGTTCCTATTTATAAGAAAGTGTTTTCTTTGATCAAGTGAGTTTTTTTTTTGAGTGGTGTGATACTTTGCACCTGACTGTGGGGCAACAGATGCTTCCTGATTTAGGGCTCCAGCCATAGTCACAAGAGTGAAGCTTTTCACACAATTAGAAAATCTACAGAGGTGTGGTGTGCTTGACCAGGCTCCTACCTCCATTATTTTGGTAAGGTAGTTTCTATGTCTATATTGTGGGTTTCTTGGACATTTCATGAATTCTAAATTTTTGTTTTGAAAATCCTTCTTTGAGAATTATGGAAATGGTTTTTGAAGGAAGGATTGGATTTTTAATAGGGGAAATGGTTTTTCAAAAATTAAATATAATAACGGTTTTGGAAGGTTGTGTTTTTGTAAACTAATTTTTGGGAGGAAGTGAAAATGATTTAACAGGATTGGATTTTCCCTAATCTAAAATTGTGGTTTGTTGAAATAAATGGTTTCGAATTTGTGAATCATTCTAAATGAATTCTGAAACCTTGTTTTAAATAGGGTGTTTTGGGCTATTGAAAAGTGTTTGATTCTGGTGAATAGGTTTTTGAAATTCAGTTTTGTGTGGATGGTATTTTTCTAGAAATGGGTTTTTTCCTTTCTGGTTGTCAGATTATGAAAAGAGACCTGTCTGATTTTTTTAAAAAAATGGGAAAGGGTTATTTCGAATAGAATGGTTTTTTTGTAAGTTCTATTAAATAAAATGGATTTTTTTTATCAAATGGTTCTTGATGATATGTGGTTTGTTTTGTGGAATATGAAAAGCGTTTTTGACTTGGTGGTAGGTGTTACATTTGACGATACGTGATTTTTGGATTGATGTTGTTTTGTTTTAGCCTTTGGTGTTTTCATGGGTTATCACATGCATGGTTTTATTGATATCTGAAATTATGGCCTATATGGCATGGTTGTTGAGGGCCTGGGGTGGAACAAAAATGTTCATGTGAGTGATACTTGATGAAACAACATTGGTGAATGTGAAATTCCACCGAGTTGTTTTTTTGAAAAGTGTTTTTAGCTGAAAAATTGTTGTGTTTGTTTTGAGCTGACGGTTATGTGGATGGTTTATCATATTCCTTAGAAGTGTTGTCTATTCATTATGCTCCCTTATGATCTAGAATTCATACTCTTGTTTCATCTTAATATGGGATCTTGTTGGTGGCTCGGGTTTGGAGTAATGTTCAGTGGGATTCTAAAGATGCGTTGGATGTTGTGATGTGGCCATAGATAGTTCAATGTTTTCAAGATTTACAATTGATAAACCTAAGGATTCTTTCTCATGTTTCACAATATATATCCACCTCCAAAAATAATTCATCATCCCGCATGTTTAAATAGAGAGCTATTCAGGATCGATTTAAAGTGCTTCCAGTTCGTGATAATTCTTGTGGACATAGCAGTTTTGTTCGTTGGTGTTGATGCTTTTCGCTGTATTCGTTGTTTATTCTGCTGCACGTTCTGAGTGAGATATAATTCTGGTATGTATCTATGAGTTTATCTTTATAAGAAATTGTTTTGTTGATCAAGTGAGTTTTATGGAGTGGTGTGATACTTAGAACCTGGCTGTGGGGCAACAGATGCTTCCTGATTTAGGGCTCCAGCCATAGGCCTCAGAGTGAAGATTTTCATGTAGTCAGGAAATCTACAGAGGTGTGGGAAACTTGACCAGGATCCTACCTCCGCTATTGTGGTAAGGTAGATTCTATTTCTATATTATGGTTCCTCGTTACTGTGAATTTCTATTTGTCACAATATGTGTGGTGGACTTACCCCTCACACAGTGTCTATGGTTATGCCTTCATGGATGTGGGTTTCCAATCAATGTCCCTTTGTGGACCACCTCTGTAAATTAGGTTCAGTCTTGGTGTTACCTATTCGTAGGTGGGGGAGATTTTGGGTAGTTCCTTGGTTTCTTTTGTGGTTCCAGTTGCCAAAATTATTGGGTCCCCTTCCCTCCCCTCCCCGAGTGGTGGGGGTCGGGATCCGTGCTGAAAGTGTTGGCCCAGTTCATCTCCCCTTATTTCGGTAGTGGGTGGTTTATATGATCATGTTGTAACCCTATTAACATGGGTTAGTGGGTTTTGGGGAGAGTTTTTTTGGACTTGTGAATGTGAGGTAATGTTGAGTTATTTTTTTTTTTGTTGCTAGTTGGGTTCTAATGGTGGGGAGACCCACCATAAGTCTCGTTGATTTTTTTCTCCTATGAACATGTCTAGTGATAGTTATTTATTAATTTTGGAGAGTCCCTTCTGTACTCCCCTATATTCCATGGTTTTCTCAAGTTCTCTTTAGTTTGGGTGATTGTTTGTTTCATTAGGAGAAGGCCCAACAATCGGGTTTATGTCTTGGATGTGGAGTTGGTGGCTTGACCTTTCCGTTGATTTTCACAATGTGGTTATGAGTTGGTATTTTTTTTGGGAAATAGGATTAAGTTATGTTGATGGAAAATTATATTTCACTATATTTATAGGTTGTATATTGTTGATAATTAATACCTAGGTTTTTATCTTTTAGCGGGAATGTGTTATGGATTTCTGGGGGCGGAAAGCTTTAATGACGGGGAGAATTGTCACACCCGGTTTTTCATGTCATTGTTTTGATTTGGTTCATTTGAAATCCTGATACTTTTTTGGGGTCTTGGTTGAGATTAATGTTGAGTTTTTATGTTTCATATATGCCTAATCACCCTAATATGGGTTCCCGCTTCCTTGTTTAGGATTTTTTGAAGAAAGGGTATTGACTTCATGATTTCGGCCAACCGTGAGCCCATTTCCAGTTTTCAAAACAGAATTTGTTTCTTTTATAAATCTTTTTTTTCAACATTTTTCACCCATTAAAATTACCAATTGTCATATACTGACATATTAAAACTTGAATATTCTTTGGGACCACTTAAGAATTCATAATCATGGAGAAATTGGGATACTTATTTAGACATTGGGCTAGCCCATGGGCCCATTTCCAGTTTTAAAAAAATAATTTTTTTTGTTTTATATATAAATAAAAATTAAATATATTTCAGTGATTACACCACCCACTCGAAGAAAATGTCCCTATACTCACCCCCATTATCTATCTATCCTCTTTGGAGATCACAGGAGTCTCGGAGAAGGGAAGTCTTTCTCAATGGCTCTCAAATCTTCCAGAATTGCCAAGGTAAATTGTTTCTTAAATAAATCATTCCATTAGTATTATTTTTCCCACAATTCAACTTTCCCAGGTTCTTCCTGATCTTAGGAGACTTTCCACGAATTTTCAATCCATTCCCTTTCTTCTATGGGTGCATATCTAATTGAATACGAAGAGTTTTCTAGTTGAAAATGTTAGATTCCTTCTCCTTTCTCCACCCTCTACTTCCTCCATTCATTATATCTTGGTTTTATAATCCCATATAGTCATGATAGACCTAGTTTTATATAATAACATGGTTTTTAAGGATTTTATATTCATTTAGGTCTGGTCTTCATAGTTTTAGAGTTTATAATCCCGTAGCGGGTGATTTTGGGCGTGCGTTTCCATTACGCTAAGGATTTGAGGTAGGATGTCCTTTTCACAAGCATTTATCACTTAAGTTTCATAATTATCATACTGTTATAACATTATTTATATGATATGTTCTTCTGTGAAACCTTATTTTTAATGTTTTTGTGTGAAAATTTTGTTTTATGACTTTTTTGTCAAAAATATAGTTGTTTTGGTATAAATGTGCACTACTCTTGTTTGATAAATTATTCCATGAGATTCCACACTTGGTTTATGGTATTTTGAATATGTTTCAGTAGATTTAATAACTTTATGTCATGAAAATGGTATTTTATCCATTTTATGTGTTTAACATAAGTTGTTTTGTTAAAGAGTGCATGCCACGTGTTCTGTAAATTGCCCGGTTGGGTTTTATGTGTCTAGTGAAATTTAAAATGATTTGTTTGGATTTATAAATACATTTCCAGAATGTAAAACATATTTTTTGGATCCTTTTATATCTTTCCAATTTGTATTTTGTTTTAAAAATACAAGGGTTTTGGTTTAATACTTGTTTTGGCCCGAGTTGCCGAAAAATGTCATATTTCACATTCATAGAAAAACGGTTGTGTTTTGAATATGTAACCTGAGTGTTTTATGGGATTTATGAATGTGGTTTGATGTTTTATATGTTTTGAATACAAATATTTTAAAAAAAATTGAAATATATAATGTTTTCAAATTTTATTTTTGGGAAAATGTTTAAAGGCCTATTTTCCCTTTCTTAAAAATGAAGAATGAGTGTTTTACTGGTATATACCATGTTGTGTCAATTGGGATTGTTTTATCGTCCAAGAAATGATTTTCTTAAAAAAATTTAGGGCTTCGAAATATGGTTGGGTATGGTCTTGTTGTGGGTTTTTAATTCAAATAGTGTTTTTGAATGAGTTTTATGTGCAAATCCTCAATACACGCCTTGAAATTGTTTTATGAAAATTTGTAGTGGTTTATTGATTCATGAAAGAAATGTGAAGAAATTTTATGGTATGTTTGTATTTTTATGGTTTGGGAATGGAATTTTGATGATAAATGTGTATGTGATAATATGTGTAACTTGATTGAGACTAATGTGAATCCCGGGTATCTATGTGGGCAGACGTGTACTATTATGCTAGTGATTCTGTGGGGTTTGGCCCCTGTTTCAAGTAGAATGTTTGATGATGACAACAATAACTAAAATATCATGATGATGTTTTTAGAGGACCACTAGGTTATGGTTATTCTCCCTACTAGTGTCTCATGTGCACGAAAATAGATATTTATTATGGTTACTTTCACTGAGATACGAGGTACCTGGGGCTCACAACTAACTAGTGCCTAGGGGTGTTCCCGTGAGTTGTGATCATTGGCTATTTTTTTACTCACCATCGGCATACGGTGTGTTTGGATGGTAAATTCAGTAGTGTGTATTATTTATTTAAAAGTGTACATTCTTTGAAGAATCCCTCTTGAAAATTATTTTTGTTTTGAAGTTCCACCTCTTTGAAAAATTATTACTTGAATTTTTGTTTATTAAACATGAATATTTTTGTCGGAAAATTATTATAGCATGGAACCTCATTTTAAAAACACACTTTTATATCTTGTATTTAAAAATATAAATTGATGTTTATTTTATTTTAATGGAAGTGCATTAGGAATACAATATCAGGATAACCTACTGTGTTTTAATACTCACGCCTATAGTCTTCTTCTATTTTAGGCCCTTGTGCTGGTTTCAACTCGTGTTTGATCACCGTAGGAGACATGTATCATTTTTTTGGAGAGTGAATAGCGAGGTCACATGGAGTTAGTTGGTTAACTATTTTGGTCAGTTGAGTTTTTGGTTTAGTTTTAATTTCATTTTATATTATAAATAATGTACAGTTCAATTTTTATATAAACGTATTTTTGGATGTCCATTTCATTTTGCTGTTTGTTTGATTGTTTATATATGGGTGAAGTCATTCCCTTGTGTACTCTATTGATTTTCTTGGTTCTTTTACCCATCCTGGGAGGATTGGGAACACCTCATGGGACTTGTCGCAGGCTAGCTTGGGTGGCCGGTTCACGGTCGACACTGGCTGGTTCGTGACAGTAACTATACACTCTTTATCATCACGTACACTTACAAATAATATTAAATTGAGTCATATAACCTTAGATTTAGAGAAATGAATTATATCTCAGATAAATCCATCAAATACAGATATTATCACCATTCTATGATAGAATGATACATTATAATTATATAACCTAAATAGTTATATATTGGTAGATTTGTTTTATAAAAAATTGCAATGTTGAGAGAAACATGGGTAATACTCAACTACTACCCCAGGACCCTCATCAGACTAGTCTCCCAATCTACATCAAGATACTCATTTAGATCCCCTAAAAACAGTTCAACTAAAAGTTAAATACAAATTTCTTCTCACACATGGTTTCCTATGAATGTTTTTAGAAATAAAACTCCATAGGTTCCAAAAAATACTTTTCCAAAGATATGTAATAATATGTATTTTGTATGGTTGAAAAAAAATATGTGACATGAAAACATTCATGTCAAGTTAGAGAGTGATAACAATGACACCAGTAAACCAACCCTAACATTTTCTATCCAATTCCCATTGATGACTTTATATATAATAAATCCAAAACCCAATACCTCACTATATATTGAAAGGACCAACATTATAGTCTCAGCCAACACCCTCTCACCCATGGTAAGATCTTGTTCTTTATTCAGAAATCATTTCCCCTATCATATCAAACCACTATACTTTTACATAGACTAATGTCATAAGACATATCCTAAACCCTATGATATATAAACACTCTCTCACCTAGGGTTTGGTTTTGTACCTCTTTAAATAAAACATTTCATACAACGTTGTAGACCACCACCAACTAACGTAGAGTGATTAATCATAACCACATCATGCCTCAACACTAGTCATCAAAGGGTAATCTATTTTAAAACCCTATAATAAAGGTTTATACATCATATAAATAACTTTGACTAATACACTCTCATCCTAGGTGTCCCATTCTGGAACTATTTCACTCATGTTTTTGTTTCTTAAATACATGTTGGGAAAATTCTCTCGCACATAGTGTGGTACATTCCATAACCCTCTCACACAAAGGTATTTCCTATTATCATGTTATTCCACCATCTACGAGATTATTTTTATATTCCATACATACATAAAAAATTATTGTATAATATCTTTAATTCTAGACATTTACTAGATGGTAACTCAATCCTATGGACATCATGAAAATACCCCATAACACATACTAACATTGACTACCCTAACCCATACCACTATACTCGACCATCAAATATATACCCAAAAATACACTACATTGTACGAGGATTATAAATCATTAGAGTAACAATATTTATAAACCAATTCACACTTATAACACATGAAAAAAACCCTACCCAACATCCACTAGGACATCACCCACAACCTAAGGACATAGATAAATTAACCCATCATTACCATGCTCATCAATAATGACAAAATTTATCAAAACATGAATTATAGGACCTTAGAGAAGTTTATGCACTTCTCATTACATTAGGCCAAAAAGGATCCAAGGGGATAGAATATTTTCACAACAAGGAGGTGTTACTTCCCTAAGGCTACCGGATAAAATCCATTTAGCATCATGCCTTAGGTACAATGAATTCATGGTATATTCTTATTTCAACATACCATGATTCCATCAACTAAATGTACAATTTATAAAAATTACATTTTTTCATAATCCCTTATGAAAAAAAATCTATTGGTTGAGAGACTCTAAATCAACATGAAAACATCACCATTACTCAACCCCTGAAAATGGTTTTGGGTCCATAAGGCATACTCAACCCACTTATATTACAATTAGCATAGAACATCACTCATCATAATCTCACCCAATTTCCCTATTACATGAGAGATCAAAAAAACTCGATCATGGAGTCTACATAGTTTATTCATCACTAATCAACTGATTCCCAATTACATAATCACAAATTTTACATTCCTACAAGATGTTCCCCTTAAAAGCATAGCCACTAGGACACTATCTAATTACCAAATAAAAGATGACAAACTAAATTTATATGGGGGAGGATGTAAACAATCCCACCTCACTCTCTAATTATCACTTGGCCACTTTATAGAATTCTCAAATCTAGAACCCAAATGACATGCATGAACATCACATATAAACACTAGAAATATGTTAAAATATGAAAGGAACTACCTATCTATATATAATAAGAGTTAAATTTCCTTGTATCATGGATTACACTTCCTCTACTTCAAAAAATAATGAAATTAAATAAATATCCCATTAAACATGGATTATAATAAATAATAAAAAAAGATCAAAAAATGAAAATTGACATAGGGATTAAATTATCCTTATCTTTAGTAACCTCTTTTATTATATAGTACTGCAATATACTTTGAGATTTCAATATGATTGGATAAAATAAGTAGAGGGAGGTTAAATCATTGGGAGAGAATTTTTGGGGTGTTGGGGTTGACTTAACCAAAAAATAGGTGAAACTACTACCTTTGGACTATCCAAAAATTAAAAAAAACATCTAATTTTTTGGGAATGATCTATGGGGTCTACTGTGTCGCCACCCACTTGGGATGAATTTTATAATTACATAGGGTTCATGATGCAATGCCTTCCACCATAAACCAAAAATAATCTTTTGGTCGTGCATTGAGGCATAAAAAGTAATTCATGACATTGTAAAATCCTCTAAATAGCCATCATGTTGTACCCCCCCCCCCCATTACTTATAGTGTAATGGGCCACCCACACCATAATTATTCATTGTTATTTGGGAAACATTTATATAGGCTTCATCCAACACCCGTGATAACAACCTCAGCCCAAATAAGTGTAAAACATCCCTTAATAATATTGAACAATAACATTTATGATTTTAATATTGATTTCCAAAATATCCCTAATTTGGTGTAAAAAAATAAAATTTACTTTTAAATTCCATTACCCATAACGACGTGGCTGGTAAAAATTCTGATGTACGACTATCAAGTACATGGTCCTAGGAAACTATTCCTAGAGGAATAGGAAGAAAGTGACGAGGATTTAGAAGTGGTAATTATATTTCATTATCTGACATTATCAATAATTTATTTTTTGTTTAATTATTTATATTTTTTATTGGTCTTAATGTCACGACCCGTCCTTGGGGCCCGTTCCGTGACTAATTGGTATCAGAGGAGTCGGTTCTACCGCAGAACTTATAACTCTGATATTTTCTTTCTGTGAAACAATAGTGTTAGGAGTACCGAGTGTCGTTTTCAGTTCAGGGAGTCCAGTGTTGGTCCGTGTGGCTGACGTATCCATACACCAGGACCATGACAACTGATTTCAAACTTTTTGCAAGAAAACACTGATTGTGTGTGTGTTTTCAAAGGTTTTCCCTTAAAACAGCTCAAGCGAGGTCAGCTCACCAGGTATAAATTGTTTGACTGTGTCACGTTGTTTCTTTTAGGATGCCTTTTCATGGACGACTAGAAGAAGCCCAGATGGATGTGCGTACTGACAGTTTTTCGAGCGACGAGGCTTCGGTACGGGTCCCTCTTGCAGTTGAGGCACCAGTGGAGGCACCGGCGGTACTACCATACATTGGGCCACCGATTCCACCAGCCCCAGTAGTAGGAGATGCATGCCACTTGAGCGTGCTGCATGAGTTCCAGCGCCAGAGGCCACCTAGGTTCCGGAGAGAGATGGACCCGCAGGTGGCTGAGGATTGGATGGAGGCTGTGGTGAGAGTCTTCTGGCAAGTGGGGATGACAGCAGACTTCATGGTGATATTTGCTAACAGTCTTCTTCAGGAAGTATTAGGCAGGTGGTGGAGCCACTTGTTCCAGTTTTTTGATGGGATGACCTTCACATGGGAAGACTTTGAGACCTTCTTTAGGGTGGAGTTTGTGCCAGTATCCCTACACCCCGAGCATGTATAGGAGCTTCTGCCGTTACCGCAGGATTTTCGATCAGTAGCTGAGTAATCTGTGGGAAGTAGACAGATGATACAGAGGTCCAAGAGGACCTGATCCAGCCATACGAGGAGCAATAAGTGTTATGAATGGGTCAGGAAGGGCCACCTGGCATGTGACTGTCCGACCCCCCGCACAGTCGATCCACATGAGTTGGAGGAACCACTGAGGCAGAAGCAGCGGCAGGTGCTTGAGCAATAGTCGAGCAGTGGACAAGGCAGTAGAGCTCCGGGAGCAGGTGGACAGGAGCAGAACTAGTGGATACGTCCCTTGTACTTCTATTTCCATATTGTTGTTGTATTTGTGTCTTTGTACTATGAGATTCAATAATAAAAAGACACTTATCTTTGTGATGTTTACTTTTCTGTCCTTTTGTTTGGTTGAGACTGAGAGGTTCCAGTTAAAACTGTTGACTTGACCCTCACTTTCGAGATTTATACTGGAGGAGACCCAGTGACCTCACACCGATGCCGACAGTGTGACTCGACCCTTGGAGGCGAGAGTGACAGTTGGATCTCTTTGTAGTTATGTCGAGGCCTTATGATGTCATCCATGGAATGAATGCATCCTTAATGTTAGGATTGACTGTATTAGGCAATGGGTGTGGTTCATCCAGGGGATGAGACCAAGTTTCTCTTTTCGGAAAATGAAAAATTTTAGCATCTCTTTTAGATTGTAGGCAAAGAAGGTGCAGATCATCCAGGAGTGGATGAAGACTGCACAGTGCAGTAAGAAACAGGAAACTGGCGCCAGTCTTAGAGACTCGGGCGTGTTAAATGTTTCAAGAAGAGGAAGTTTTAAGGAGAGATGATTCTGCGAAGCAGCAGACGTGGAGGAAGAGCTAGGAGAGTAGCATGAGGTAGTGTACATTTTAACATGCTACAACCACCCGCCTTGGTTGTTCCCGCCAGGCTCAAGGAGCTGGAGGGCGGAGGAAAAGTGCGGCTGCATGCGGTCAAGGAGTGTGACCCAATGGCTCTAAAAATGATTCAAGGGACATTCTGTGTCCACTACTATCTGCCATAGTAACCGACGTCGATATGAATCATTCCTTCCTTTCACAGATCTTGTCCCAGACCTAGATTTTCCGGTAAGCCGTATACTTGACCCTCACATCTGGAGATACCTTGGGAGAAGACTCAATAATCACACTTACGCCGACAGTGTGGTCAGACCCTCGAGGTGAGTGTTTCAGTTGGAATCTCTTGTTGGCAACGTCGAGGCCTTATGACATTGGCTTGAGTATGGACTGGGAAATCACAGTGCATACACAAATTGATGATATTAAGGAAAAAGATTGAGGTTTAACTACAACGTCAGGATGGGTTTTCCTTGTTCGGCGAAAAGGAAACCCCAGGTAGCACAGGATAAACTCATGCATAGGAGGGTGCGACCGATCACTCTTGAGTCGTTTAGTCTTACCCTCGAGGCAGTAGTCATTTTGAGTTTCTGTTCTAACAGGAATTAGAGACCTCTAGAGTTCTAGAATGACGATCACGTCCTTATACGCGTCTCACCTCGACGAGGATTACGGAGATGCGGCCAAGGAGGCAAGTTATCTCTGAGGTTCAGCGGACCTTCTTAGGTCCTCAGCTGGGTAGGCGAGGTGGTTTACCACTTGACCCATCCACCTGAGTTTCACCAGGTGCACGATGACTTCCACGTATCTCAACTGAGAAGATACGTGTGCGATCCTTCACACATCATCGACCTCAGGGAGTTGGACGTCGATGATAGGGAGACATACGCAGAGATTCCCGTGGAGATTGAGGATCGATAGGAATAGATCCTACGAGGACGGTCGATTCCTCGGGTGCGCTTTCTTTGGCAGTACGGGAACCTCCAAGTAAGCACATCGGAGCGGAAGGCTCAGATGCATGCCCATTACCGCTTGTGTATACCTAGTTTGTGTTAAAGCTTTACGAGGATGTAAATCCCTGAGGTGGGAGTAATGTAAAGACCCGTAAAATTCAAGGGAAATTTTTTTCTTAATTTTCTTTGGGATTTTAAAAGAACACAGTTTCTGACGGCGCCTGATTCCGAGGCCCGGTGTGCCCAGAATCAATTTTCGAAGTTAGGCTTGGGTACGTTAAGTGAACGAACGAGCGGGATTTTCTAACTTCTGAACTGATGCTCGGAATTCAAATCTGAGGGCACTGATGAACTCACAGTGCCAGTAATTACTTATAAACACCTTTTCCGAAGTTACGTTTGCTCGGGTGTGGTTTTTAATTTTTGGGTTAAGTAAATGAATAAAATAAAATGGGGAACCAATTTATTTTATTTTAAGTTGCTTAACCTAAGTTAAGAGGTTAAAGTGGGACCCACAAAATCCTACACCTCTAGGTAGGATATTTGTGAGGTGGGGCCCACACGATCCCCACCTTTTCAACTTCCTCAACCCCCTCTTAATTTCAATAACGCACCCTCACCCCCCCAATTAATAAAAGTCAACGCGTGCATTTATTTAAATATTAAACACCTCTATTAATTGGGAGGTTTAAAACATTGCAATTAATTGAGTTAAATTTTTGATTCGTTTTTGAATTTTAAAATGTTTTCCATGAGTAATAAAATAAGGTAACCCTTATTTTATTATTGTTGGGTTGTTGTGTTGAGTTTTTGGGGAGAATAAGGGAAGTCTTGATGTTCTTCGTTCTTCGTCGAAGAACGTGAAGAACGCAAAGAACGCGAAGAACGCCGACCTCCGATGAAGGTCGACAAGAACGTCGGATCCTCGGTGATCGACGACGCGACGCTGACGAATATTTTCTCCGCGACGCGATGATCCCCCTTCCACGACGTCCCTTTCCATGATGAGCCTTCATTCAACTACGATCGAGGTAGGGGTTTCTTTTGGTGAAAGATTATATTCCTGTGGTTCCTTCCTTTTAAAACAAAGAACTCAGATCAACTCCTCCTCAAGTTGATCCGCAAATGATTTCTTTTGCGGGTTGGGAATATTTATTTGCGGGGAAAACTGTTTGGGTTGATTTCTTTTGTTCGTGAAAAATCCTTGTTGTTATTCGTCTTTTGGGCCACTTTTTACCAACTTAACGAGAGGATGTCGGACCGCACGAACACGACTGACTCTCCTACCCCTTTGTTGTTTTATTCGTTACAGTTGGAACAAAGGTGGCGCGGTGCACCGGCACCGCGCGGACACGAGAAGGAACGCGGCGAAGAAGCGCGGTGCCATCGCGCCGCGCCGTTCATGCCGAACGAACCGTTGCCAAAGTCGGGGCCGCGGAGGAAATTGAAGACTCCGCTGGTTGATCGTTGTGCGCAGATTGACGAGCGACGAAGAAGGCCGCATGGGAGTTTTGAAACCTTCGCAGTAAACTGCAGATCTCGGGAGAACAATCGGCGTAGACGGCGGGCAAAACGGTCCAACGGAGCGCGTCCGGTGGTCCGCAGAAGGTGATGTCGGTGCGCCGTGCCGGTGCGGCAGCGCCAGCGGCCGATGGTAGTGGCCGGCATCGGTCGGCCGCCCGGAGGCGGCGGCGCCCCGACGCACCGCCGGCAGGAGCCGCAGTGGCGGCGGGACGACTGGACCCCGCAGCCGCGCGGGATCCGGGGAAGACGCGGCAGCTCGCGCCGCATCTGGTGCAAAGGGTTGGGGGCAGCGCACCCCCGTGTCCGCTCAGCCCGCGCGGCACCTGCTGAGCCGGAACGGCCGCATCAGGCCAGGCCGCCCAGGCCGGGCAGGGACGCCTGCGCCGGGTCGGGCCGCGCCGGCTAGGCCGGGCCGCGCCGGTTGGGCCGGGCCGCGCCGGTTGGGCCAGGCCACGCCATCCGGTCCGGGCCGTGCCCTAATGGGCCTGACCCAGACCTAGGTTGGGTCATCCCAGTTTGGGCCGACCCAGGGGGGAGTTGGGCCGGGCCTAGACCCCCATTTCTAACTGATTCAGTCTTTTTCCCATATCTTGGGCTACGGACCTCCGATCGATGCACCGTCAGTTGAGTAGAGATCCTCGGATTGAGGTGGTCGTTTTAGTATATTACACTCAAGCTTTCAGAGAACTTTGAGTACGGCCGGGTTGGTTCGGATACGAAACCAACCGGGCCCTTGGAGCGGAAACACTTATATCTTGAGCTCTGGTCGTCTGATTGACGTATCGTCGACTTTGTTGGATTCCTTTTGATGAGACGGAACTTTTGGCATACTTAGCCTGAGTTTTGGGTGCAGTTGGATAGTGGCCAGGTTGGATAGTGGCTGGGTTGGATTGTACCAGAAATCCAACCGGGCCCCTGGAACGAAAAAGATGAAAACATTCAGACCGGACGTCCGTTTGATGAACCGTCAGCGGCGTTGGTGATCACGTTGATAAACGGTCCCTATGAGAATACCCTGTGAGAGTTCAGGTTACAGTTGAGATACGGCCGGGTTGGTTCGTACATGAAACCAACCGGGCCCCTGGGACGAAATGGCTAATAACTCACAGACTGGGTGTCTGATTGACGGGCCGTCTGTTGTGTTGAGACCCCTATGACGAGGCAGTCATTTGAGATACTTATTCGTGGGACTTTGAGATACTTGGAGTATCGACCTATAGCTCGTGGAGCATACCCTCTCGGAGATGAGCGTACGGAGTACGGAGACCGTGTAGCCGGCTGAGACCTGACGACTGCTTGACCAACTCAACTTGGAGTGAGTCGACTAGCCCAGTGGACGGAGCACTACTTTATTTGGGTGCAGACCCATGGTGGATGCAGCACTACTATGTGACAGTGCAGACCCGCGGTACTCGTCCAGATAGTACCTCTGCAGGCTATTAGGGGGTGTGCACTACTGTGTCTGGGTGGCATACCTCGGTGGGAAGAACTACGGTGTTTGGGTGGCTGACCCGCGTTACTCGACAGGAGGAGTACCTCAGCAGTCTTAGGGTAGTGAGTAGTACCACGGAGTCGTGACAGGACCAATGTATACTACAGAGACGGGGCTCTTCAGCAGTTATGGTTTCGATAATGAAAATCCTGGTTTAAGCTGAGTCTATGACCTTTGTGTTTACCTCATGATTGAGATGGGTCACTTGATAACTTAGGTATATGTATGGGCATATACCTGGATAGTGGTTATCCTTTGATTTCTTAATCTTTGTGTTTCCTCATGATTGAGATGGGTTACTTGATAACTTAGGTATATGTATGGGCATATACCTAAGTAGAGGTTATCTGTTGAGATCTTCTTTGTGGTTATCCTTGTTGGTTTTAGTGAGACCTTGATGGTCTCGGGGTCCCGACTGAGTATCGTTATACTCACCCCTGCACGGGCTATGCCCGCACCTCTTTGTGTTGGTTGCGGATGACGAGCAGTGCTAACAGAGGCCGAGTGTTCGTGGACTGGATGGTACCCGGAGGTGGACCACATGACGAGTCAGTACCCAGAGGTGGACCACACGACGAGTCAGTATCCTGAGGTGGACTTCACGACGAGACGACACACGAAGGTGGTTGACGGGTGAGAGTGTTTTTAAGGCTATCTGTACCTGCCCTTCAGGTAGGATCCATGGTGGACGATCCAGGAGCTGCTCCATATGTACCTACCCTTCAAGTAACCCATCTCAATCATGAGGAAACACAAAGATTGTGAAATCAAAAGATAACCACTACCCAGTTATATGACCATACACATACCTAAGTTATCAAGTGACCCATATCAATCATGAGGTAAACACAATGGTCATAGACTCAGCTCAAACCAGTATTTTCATTATCGAAACTGTAACTACTGAATAGCCCCATCTCGGGAGTGTACAATGGTCCTGTCACGACTCCGAGGTACTGCTCACGAACCTAAGACTGCTGAGGTACTCCTCCTGTCGAGTACCGCGGGTCAGCCACCAAAACACAGTAGTTCTTCCCGCCGGGGTATGCCACCCAGACACAGTAGTTCACACCCCCTAATAGCCTGCAGAGGTACTCTCCAAACAAGAACCATGGGTCTGCACTGTCACACAGTAGTGCTCCGTCCGCCATGGGTCTGCACCCAAACAAAGTAGTGCTCTGTCCATTGGGATAGTCGACTCACTCCAAGTTGAGTCAGTCAAGCAGTTGTCAGGTCTCAGCCGACTACATGGTCTCCGTACTCCATACGCTTGTCTCTGGGAGGGTCTGCTCCACTAGCTACAGGTTGATACTCCATTTATATCAAAGTCACACTAAGAATTATCTCAAAGGACCACCTCGTCATAGGGGTCTCAACACAACAGACGGCGCGTCAATCGGACGCCCGGTCTGTGAGTTATTAGCATTTTCGTCCGAGGGGCCCGGTTGGTTTTGTGTACTAACCAACCCAGTCGTATCTCAACTGTACCCCGAACTCTCATAGGGTATGCTCATAGGGACCGTTTCTCAACGTGATCACCAACGCCGCTGACGGTTCGTCAAACGGACGTTCGGTCTGAAAGTTACCAACTTTTCTGTTCTAGGGGCCCGGTTGGATTTCGGGTACAATCCAACCCGGACACTATCCAACTACATCCAAAACTCAGGCGATGTATGCCAAAAGTTCCGTCTCATCAAAAGGAATCCAACAAAGTTGATGGAACGTCAATCGGACGTCCGGAGCTCAAGATATAAGTGTTTCCGCTCCAAGGGCCCGGTTGGTTTCATATCCGAACCAACCCGTACATACAAAAAGTTCTTCTAAACCATGAGTTTAATAAACTTAAACGTCCACCTCGATCCAAGTATCGCTACGCAACTGACGGTGCATCCATCGGAGGTCTGTAGCCCAAGATATGGGCAAAAGATTGAATCAGTCAGAAATGGGGGTCTCGGCCCGGCCCGGCCCGGCCCAACTCCCCCCCTAGGTCGACCCGAACTGGGTTGACCGGACCCGGGTCCGGGTCCGGCCCTTCAGGGCGCGGCACATCCCGGATAGCGAGGCCCAGCCCCACCGGCGCGGCTCTGCCCGGCGCGGGCGTCCCGGCCCGGCCTAGGCGGCCCGGCCCGGTGCGGCCGGTCCGGCACAGCGGGTGTCTCGCGCGCTGAGCGGACGCGGGGGTGCACTGCCCCCGGCCCTTTGCACTGGACGTGGCACAAGCCGCCGCGTCTTCCCCGGATCCCGCGCGGCTGCGGGATCCGGTCGTCCCGCCGCCGCCTCCGGGCGGCCGCTGGCGCGGCGCACTGGCTGCACCTTCCGCAGACCACCAGACGCGCTCAAGGGGTCCGTTTTACCCGCCGTCTGCACCGACGGTTCTCCCGGGATCTGTAGTTTACTGAGAAGGTTTCAAAACGCCCTTGCAGCCTACTTTTTCGCTCGTCAATCCACGCACAATGATTAACTAGCGGATTCTTCAATCGCCTCCGCGACCCCAACTCTGGCCACGGTTTGTTCGGCCTCAACGGCGCGGCGTGATGGCGCCATGCTTCTTCGCCGCATTCTTTCCCATGTTCGTGCGGTTCCGTTGCACTGTGCCACCTTTGTTCGTGCCACAACGAATAAAACTACAAAGTGGGAGGAGAGTCGGCCGTGTTCGTGTGGTCCGACATCCTCTCGTTAAGTTGGTAACATGCGGCCCAAAAGACGAAACACAACAAGGATTTTTCACGAACAAAAGAAATCAACCCAAACAGTTTTCCCCGCAAATAAATATTCCCAACCCACAGAATAAATCATTCGCGGATTGACTTGATGAGGAGTTGATTCGAGTTCTTTGTTTTAAAAGGAAGGAACCACGGGAATATAAACTTACACAAAAAGAAACCCCTACCTTGAGCATAGTTGAACGAAGGCTCGTCGTGGAAAGGGACGTCACGGAAGAAGGCGACGCGGAAGTGGGATCGTCGCGTTATGGAGAAAAGATTCGTCGGCATCGCGTCGTCAATCTCTGAGGATCCAGCGTTCTTGTCGACCTTCGTCGGAGGCCGGCGTTCTTCGCGTTCTTTGAGTTCTTCGCATTCTTCGCGTTCTTCCATGAAGACCGAAAAACTTCAAGACTTCCCTTATTCTCCCCATAAACTCAACACAACAACCCAAAAATAATAAAATAAGGGTTACCTTATTTTATTACTCACGCCAAATGTTTTAAAATTCAAAAACGAATCAAACAATTAACTCAATTAATTGCAACATTTTAAACCGCCCAATTAATAGAGGCTTTTAATAATTAAATAAATGCAGGAGTCGACTTTCATTAATTGGGGGGGGTGAGGGTGTGTTACTGAAATTAAGAAAGGGTTGAGGAAGTTGAAAATGTGGGGCTCATGTGGGCCCCACCTCACAAATATCCTACCTAGAAGTTTAGGATTTTGTGGTCCCACTTTCTCCTCTTAACTTAGGTTAAACAAATTAAAATTAAATAAATTGGTTGCCCCATTTTATTTTATTCATTTACTTAACCCAAAAACTAGAAACCACACCTGAGTAAATGAAACTCCAGAAAAGGTGTTTCTAAGCAATTACTGGTGCTGCGAGTTCATCGGTGCCCCCGGATTTCAATTCCGAGCACCGGTTCAAAAGTTAGAAAATCCCGCTCATTTTCTCACTTAACGAACCCAAGCCTAACTTCGGAAATTGATTCCAAGCACATCGTGACTCAGAATCAGGCTCCGTCAGAAACTACGTTCTTCTAAAATCCCAATGAAAATTAAGAAAAAAATTTCCCTTGAATTTTATGGGTTTTTACACTTAAGATCCTAAAATACATTTTTTTCTCTTTGGTAATTAGTCTTAATGGAGTTTGTCAATTCAAACGATCTTCATCAATTTAATTTTGGTTCTAGGAAACGTGGTTGTTGATGCTCTTAGAATGAAGGCACAATCCTAAAAAAGAAAAATAATTATGTAATGAATAGTTATTTATGTGTCAAGTTAATTAAATACACTAATAAATAAAAACTTTTTGAAGATCATGTTTGATAACCTATAAGATATGTGACACTGAGCCCAAGATGAACCACACAGTATAATTATAAGAACATCAGAACATATATATTATATTTGATCATATGAATACATTAAATTACATTATGAAATAAATATAATTTCTTTGATATGTATAAATATATTTTTAAATTATAACAGGAAATAAGAACTTAATTTTTTCTAAAACCATTTTATGGCTTGAAATTAAATTTTCATCCAAAATGATTTTTTATTTGGTTTGTGAGAAAATATTACAAATTATTTCTAAATATTTTAAAAAAAATATTTTAGGAAAAAAAATTAATTTTTGAAATATGAAAAATAATATTTACATTAAGATGAATGTTTAATAATTTACTGAAAAGTTTGATTTTCCAATGAATAATAAAAAATACAGATTTATATTGATAAACTATATTTTCTTTTAATGTTTGTAGAATGTAACATATTATTTGGAATTATTTTTAAATTTATTTTTTTACTTTTGGTTAAAAATAATATAATTATAGTCCTTGTAGTTATTTTTTTTCTCTATTTTGGAATATAATGATTTTTATTCTTAAAAAGAATTTATTTTCAAAAAATCATTGAATTTAATGGGTATATTTTTAAATTAAATTATAAAAATTATTTGAATTTAATATTAAAAAATTGATTACATATTTGGAATTTTTAGGTCTAAATTTTCTAGATATATACCTTTTATATTTAGTCATTATTAATATTAATCATAATAATTTTCTTAGCACTTTCAAATATAAATCAGGTAATTAAAGATAAAAACAGTATGATAAAGATAGAAAACACAACTATTCAATGTGAATTGATTTTATTTTATGATAATAAATCTTAAATAATAAATTATATTTTAAATATATGATCTTTATTTCATTTGGACAAGATTTCAGCCTGTATAATATTTTATGTAATGGAAATTAAAAAAATTCATCCTCTTTGTTTTAATATCTTTATATTTTGTGAAAAAATGATAAAAGTAAAGTAAAGTTAATTTATAAATTGTAATTTTAAATATAATATATTTTAATTTATCATGGTAATTTATTTCTAATTTTTTTTGTTTAATAAATATCTTAAATACTTACACAATGTTGACATAGTATTATTTCAATTAATAAAAAAACAAGATAAATAATATTTAAAATATTCAACGAAAATTTATAATATTTAATTTCAGTGTTCTATGAATTTTTTATATTTAAATAAAATATTAGGGATGTTTTAAAAGATTATAATCCAATTCAATCATTTTCTATATTTTTTATATCGAATTAAATGAATAGTTCTCAAATTGCCTTTAATGTTATTTTATAATATATAATATTTTCTGAAATTATTTAAGAATAAAAATAACATATTGTTAATCTAAGTGAATTATATATTGTTTAAAATATAATAAATAGTCCATTTATGATCAAATTATCACTTCATTGTAAATTTATTAACCCCTAAAGAGTAAATTTTTTAATATTATGGTAATTATAAAAAATGTAGTAAAATGGGAGAAAATGAAAAGACAAGGGTAAAGATATCACCCAAACTTTTTAAAAAAAGTAATATGGTATTAATTTTAAAATTAGTCATACTATATTTTAAATAAACTTGTTTTGATCCCTTTTAATTTAAAAATTAATAAATATTCAGTGAATATTTTATGAAATTCTAAGAATTTCTCTCCCCTCTCTTATAAAAGGGAACAACATCTTCTCATTTATTCACACATAAAGATAAATTTATTAGTAATGTCCTTATAAATTTCCTTATAAAAATCTCTAAATGTTTTCAATAGGCCTTGATTTGATAAAAAACCCATCCTAGGAATGATTTTTTGGTAAACCTTAAGAGTTAGTTTAAGGAAAAAGTATTATTCTCAACCACAAACTTTCATTTTATTCTTTTTTATATTTCGTAAAATATTATTCAAACATGATGAAATATTTTAAAAATTATCTATTTTAAATTAATATGTAATTATGTTACTATTATAAACTATATACACCTCATATTCCATCAAATGTTAAAAAAATCCATTTTTTGTGTGTACCATGGACATCTGCCTCACAAATCGATGTAATTCATTTTCTATCACCTATTATTACATATAGTTTCAATGATTTATTTAATATATATATATATATATTATGTATGACATGTTTATCAATATGAGAAGATAATATATTATTTACTTTCTTACATTTCCATTGAGTGAAAAATGATAATATCATTCATATGTATTTGTGAACTACCAACTCCACAGAAATATGTGATTCATTTTTTCATCCCCACATCACATTAATTTTATATATAAGTATATATTAATAATTAAAATGTTATTTTTTATATAATTTTAGTTATTTAATCTTAAAATAAAACATAATTTCTTTCAATCATGATCTTTGAAAATTGGAAGCATTAGTCATGTGTACATACAATATATTGTTTCCATGATTATAACATAATTGTTTTTTAATAACCATTCTTAATTTATTTTTTAAATTATAAATAATCTATAAATTTATATTTATATCATATTTTTTATTATCAATTTGATTGATGTATGACTCCTTCAAACACGGTCAACACAATAGTGATATATTTGAAATTATGAACTGAATATCCTCAAAATATATGATATGGAATTACATGATTAATCAATTAAATATATAATTTAATTAAGTGACGTAAATGAGTTAAGGAAAAAGTATTCATCCTTTAAAATTATTATAATATATGAAAATTTTCATATGATTATATTATATAGTATTTTAAGGATATATATGGAATGTATGGACAATAGGTAATGTATTTTGTATCAATTTTTATTCTATGAAGAATAACTTATTTTTATTATCTTAATTTATTACACACTGTGTATATAGAATCCCGCATTTTTATAACATAAACTTTCATTACATTACACAAAACTGAGGATCTTTAAGGTTTAGTGTCTTGGAAACCAGAAACATAATACATGAAAACAACATAAAACATTCTTCTTAAACACTTGAAAGGCTTCTCCTTAAGTTCATCCTAGGTTCATTACTGAATATCATAACCTGGGGAAATACATCAAAAGAAAGGGTGAGAAGAAGTCCCAGTAAAGGAACAAGAGAAACATTTAACATGTGAACTTGAGATACATCAACTATGTCATGAAAAAGAACTTTAAGGCATGAGAAAGAAATCATGTGGCATATTATAATAAAAATAACATTTTTCATAACTTTAAGATGTGGATACATCATTTAACATAGACAATAATGAACATAACACCAAGGTCCATCCGAAAGGTTTCATTTGAAAATTACCAAGGTTATTCACCAAGATATCGTGAAAATTGTAATCTCTAGTGGTTACATCATTACCCAATGCATTAGAGCGCTATCAGGGCGCACACTTAAATTTTCCTTTATTGTCATGTGAGCCACATATATCATCATAAAACATTTCATAAATAACCCATATATCATAAAATAAATGGGTTTCATTTCATAATCATAACATTTTAAAAACTGCTTTAAAGACATGATCTTTACGTCACTTTAAACCCACGGAAGGGGAGAGCGGGTCTCATGTATGTAAATCCCAGAATTTAGAATAGAAAAATTTAATATATATGTGAATACCCTAGTATAAATAAGAGCTTTGAACATTCAATTTATAAAATAAAATAATTTTGATAAAAGAGAGAGGCATTTTGAGACGAAAATTCTGCAGCATAACGGCTATGTTTCGGGGTTTTAGAAAACATTGAAAAGAGAGGGGACATGGGTCAAACATTCATAAATGACCCATAAAACAGTATAGGGATTGAATAAGAAGGATATATGAACATGGTAATGAAATTTTAATTATATACCATTTGAAATGAAAAACATGTAAGGAAGACAAAAATTAGATTTCTCTTATGAAAATTCGACAGCCTAACGGCGTCACTTAAACTTCAACAAAAATGATTTGAAAAGATCAAATAGGGTCTCTCATAATTTGAACATAAAAGATAGGTATAATAGATATAGAGATCATAACCCAACATAATAAAAAGGAATGTTCAATACTTGACATGGAATTAGAACTTTGAAAAAGGAGAAAGGTGAAAGAATCCTTTACAAAAATTCGGCAGCCTAACGGTGCCACTTAAAACATCACAATACTGAATTGAATAGATAAAATAGGGTCTCTCATCATATGATGATAAAATATCAGTATGATAGATTTAGAGATCATACCCCTACGAAATAAAAAGGAACATGAAATACTTTACACGAAAGTAGAACTTTGAAAAAATGAGATAGGTGAAAGAATCCTTTACAAAAAATCGGCGGCCTAACAGCGCCACTTAAAACATCAAAATACTGAATTGAAGAGATAAAATAGGGTCTCTAATAATATGATCATAAAATATCAGTATGATAGATTTAGAGATCATACCCCAACAAAATAAAAAGGAACTTGAAAGACTTGTCAAGAAAATAGAACTTGAAAATGAGAAGGGTGAAAGAATCCTTTACAAAAATTCGGCAGCCTAACGGCGCCACTTAAACATTCATAAAACAAAATGATGAGAGTAATAGAGCAACTATCATCATATGAACTTAAAAAATGCAGTATGATGAATATAAAATAACATCCATGACATAAGAACATGGATCTTAGAAGAAATGGCATAAACGAGAGTACTTTAAAAGAAAGAGAGAGGTAGGATCCCTTACCTTAAAACGTAACTCTTAAAACTCAAAGGTTTGGACCTTGAGGGCTTGGGGGCACCTTGGGAGGACTACTTGGGAGGTAAAGAGACCATAACATCGTTGAGAATGATTTTGGAGTCCAAAGGTTGAGAGAATGGCTTGGTATTTATAGGGAAAGTTAGGGGACAAGGCATTAATGGCCAAGGGACACCTCATAAGTGGGTTTCTCAAAACCTTGTGCTCTCCCAAGATATTTCCCATGAAGTTAGGCCAAATGGGGACCCCAATACAGTAATTCATCACCTTTGGTCGGCCAACCCATAAAATATCTTATGAAATCATCATGAAACAGTTATGAAGTCATTAAACATACCGAAACCCTAAAACTATATTTTTACTATTCACTGAAAATTCAACTTTTTCAGAAAAATCCCAAAATTTCACCTTAACCAAATATCAATGCTCTGATTTCAAAAATGAACTCCATTTTATAAAAATAATTTTTTAAATATTTTTAATTTATCTTTTAAATAAATATACTATTCACCGAAAATTCATTTTTTCAGAAAAAACCCCCCAAAATTTACCTTAAGATAATATCGATGCTCTGAGTTCAAAAATGAAATCCATTTTATAAAAATAATTTTCTAAATATTTTTAATTTAATTTTCAATTAAAAAAACTATTCACCCAAAAAAAACTAATACTTGAATAATAATTTATGAAACTATTATTTAACCATTTTATTGAATCACATTACTTAATCAAGGTGCGTAGATTATATTAATACTTTCTTTAAGTGAGATTACTAATCCATTTGGTCACATTACTAATCCTAAGCATAAAATCACTATTCATAATTTACTATTCATCAAAATTTAAGTTGATCTTATTAGACTCTAAATTTCGTACTGAACATAATTGTAGATGACCATTTTTTGAAAATCAAAACACATTTTTAATTATTTACGGTTTACATAAACATATTTTAAAATATCCTTTCTCTAAAATTCACCAAAAATATGCATACTATATTTATCTGGACATTTGAAAAGTCATAAACATCATCATAAGAATAAATCTCAATTTTTATTTAAAACAAAGGATTACACAAGGTAGTTACGGTCTCCTTATATAGCCCCTTATCACACCAGCATAAGACCTAATTGTAAGGTGTGCTATAGTGAGAGAATCTGAGGGAGGCTCGACCAACATCGCACGAGTAGTAATTTCTATTAGTTTTAAATTCTCATGAAGTTGATCCCGTTCTAGCTTCACACGATGATGTTCCGCTTGGGTTTGGTCCAGAGCAAAGCCCAGAGGTGCTACCTCCTTCCCAAGTTCTGTTAGATGGGCTTCGATCGGTCCAAGACTACTGGGTGAGGCCATCGAATCTTCTTTCTATATTAATTAACCAAGATTACTTATATTTAGAGACAATAATCAAAATGTTTAGTTTCTATCATTCATATTGACCAATGGTCATATAACAGTCAAAACCCAACGGTCTCATTTTAATTATACTCATGTTATCAAATGAAACATTTTTGTTGAAAATAAAATAAAATAACACACAAAATTAAGAAACAATATTTATTCAAAATTTCTGGTCGTTACAGTATATATACTAACCCTTTTCCATGATTTATTATTAATCATTTTTACAAAATTTTATTTTGTGTTTCAATTTGTATTTATTCGTCTCAGAGTATTTTAATTGGAAGTAACCAAGTTGTAAAAGGATTTTAAACATAATTTCCTTTCATATGGTAATAAATCTTCTTCATTGACTTTTTTATGACTTGAGAATCTATGAATTTACTACTACATTGATTTAATTTTTATTTCAATGATTTTTTGATTTTAAATATTAAATCATAATATTTCTATTTGCTGTATCTTTTTATAATGATATAAACTATACAAGGGTTTTTTTTCTCAATATCATTTTCATGAGAAAAGTTTCATGTTATACACCATGATTTCCTTATTTGGTGTGATTACTGACACATGAATGAATAATTATACATTAATTCAAGGAATTACCATATTTATGAATCCATATCATACCTTTAATATTAATTAATTTTGATTCAACTGTTACTAATATAGTAAAGGCATTATTTTACAATCTTCTTTCTTTTTAGGATTGTTTATGTCCAAGGTTACATTGAAAGAAATAAGGTGATATTACTTTATTAACCCACATATTTTCTTTCTCATGAAGTTACTAATATGTTTTACATGATTAATTTCAATTTCATCCCTCATTGGTTAAATATATATCAATGAAGTTGTTAGAAAGTGAAACTGATCTTGTATCATCTTTTAGATTAGGAATATTTCCATTTAATATCCATGTTTTATGAAATTATTTCAAAGAAATTTTCTTTTATAAACATAAAATATTTACTAAAACTAATTTAAATGATATTGGACATTATTTTTAAAGGTTTAAAAATGAAATTTATTTTTATTTTCCAAATTTTTAACTTTTGACCCCCTTTAAAAAAAATTAGAAAATGTTTATTTTTAACATTTACAACATGAAAAAAAAAATTCAATAAACATGTCCCTTATTTTCCTAGAATATTCACTTATAATATTCCAAATTTTTTTTTTTAAACATATTTTTACAATTTGTTTGTGAATTTTTCTTTTTTTGAAAGATATTTTTAGTATGAATAGGGAAGTTTACTAAAATGTTTTTTAATAATCTTTTTATTGTATTTAAATTCATCCATATCAATAACCCCTTTTGTTATTGCATGCCACTAAGGATATATGGTAATGATAACATCCTTACCCTTTCCCTGGATTGATAATTTGATTGGAATGGAACCCATTACTATTTAATGAGTGAATTAAGAAATGAATGAATAATGAATATTGTTATGCTGAAATGTGAAAGATTCTAAATATTTTATTCATGAATGGAAAATAAACATTATTGGTGATAAAAGGTGATGCGGATATATCCTATATGAATTTTGGATCACCATTACAACTCATGATGAATTATTGAGCCTGATACAGCTAATGTGAAGTGTTGAGCCACATTATAAGACACAATTAACAGTTGAGACCTAAATATATTATATGAAGGGTGATCCTAATTATAGTTGTAAAATACATTGGTTAATATTCTATATAAATATAATAAATAAAGAGTGGGTTTACCAGTGAGGTTTATTTTTTAAATTTAAATAGAACAGAGTTATTTCTAAAATGATTTATAGAGAAAATGTTTGAAGAAACCAACACAGTTTATTTATGATTGGAATGGGTGTTTAGTGGTTGTTTTGATCAAATTTTACATCAAATATATCATGACTATAAAATACTATGATAATTGTCTTTTTTAAAATCTTTATGAATAGATTCATGATTTATGATCCATTTATTAATGGGTATTAATTATCATATGGCATGCTCAAGAATTTTGATTAGGACATATTTCCCTTACTCTCATCTTTTTCTGACGTGACATTCAATTATTAATGATTGAGTTTACTCGTACTGAGTGTCTGTGCTCACCCATCTTTTGTTTTTTTCCCATGTGGGGATTGAAGGTTTTAATTACGTTGTTACTTGGAATGTTAATAAATGTGATGAACGTAGTGGGAGATGATGTTGATATTTATGAATAGGCTATCCAAGTTATTAATAGTTTTTCTTAATTCCCTAAAACTCTAAACCTAAAAGATCCATGGGTATCTATGTGATCCAGTAATTCATTTTGATGTGGTAAGGTTTGTAGAGAACAAATTGGATCAAAAAATATCATTATCAAGTCCATAAATGTAATGTTAATGTTTTTAGCACTGAATCTAGGAGTGCCTATTGGGGGTTCTTATAGTTAGAATCATAGTAGGGCATAGAAAACATTTATGAATATGAAATTTTCATGAGTGGTTATTATAAGAGTTATAGACACCATCATGGGTTTATCAGTTTTTTATCATAAGTTCAATGTCTTATACACCCCCTTTTAGGTTTCACGGGATGGAAATTTAATCCTACTAATGATATTTTTGGAGCCATTTTATTTGGTTGAGGTAATGTAACTCTAAGGTATGACATGAAATATTATTTTATTAATAAAGGTTTGATTAACTAATGGACTCATGTATAATCATCATGTTTCTTTATTATGAATCTGGTTATTTATGGAAATAAATTGTACATTTTAGGGATTATATGATTATGGAATATACCTTTTGGGGTATATGACTTTATGAGTGACTAATATTATTTTGATACTAATGTGAAATTATTCTTAGAATAAAATGATACAAGAACAATCAATATTTTGGTTTTCAAATTTATTCATCAATATTTTGAAGAATTTTAAATGCAATTATCGATATAATGATTTAGTTTAAACATTGGGTAATAGTATTTAATTTTAAATATTGTTTTTTTATTTATTTGTATGAAGAGCTATTCAATTTTTTGAATAATATTTTCGTATGCCTGCTATTTTGGATTTATATATTGAAAAAGGTAAGTCTAAATATATTTTTATCATTTTTTGGAATTGTGTAACCCATTATAAGTTGATTCTAGAGCTTCAAGCATTAAAATATTTTCTTTTAAAACTATTTTTTCGATAAAAATATGATATTGTGGTGGAAATTGATTGGAGGATGAAATTATACATTTCAAGTAAGTATATTTACATATGTTCTTAGTCTAGATAGTAAAATAGTTCCTAAATTCGTATAAAAGTTTTTTGAAACAAAAATGTAATCCTATTACCATATTTTCATATAAATTAAAGGACATGTTCATGCCTTAGGGTTTATGGTTTTGTAGTATATAAATTTTTCCTGATTATTAAATATCTTTAGATCAATGATATTTTTCATCCTCCATTTTTTTTGGGACATTACTTTTTTCTTCCATGTCCATATCTCACTCCACACTAATTTTCCATAATTTTGATTAATAATATGGGTTCTTTTAGATTACCTTTGCATTTAACTTTCCCCTAATTAATGAAATCATGTTCAAATTTTGATGATGCGTTTTATTAAAGGGGAAAATGTAATCTCCCATGATTCTAAAGAAAACTGTATGTGATTTTTCATAGGACTACAAAAATGAAACATGAAATATTATAATATAACCATTACAAACTAGACATTAAATTAGTTGTTAGGAATAGATTTATTTAATTTATGAACTACATATAAATTTTCTACACAAAATATATGAACTGTTTTGTTATTAGGAAATAAAGAAACAATTTTTATTAGTTATTTTATTCGTCAAAAAAATCTTCAAAAAATATTTCTTTATATAGAAAATATTATAAATATTTTATAAAATTTTAAGAAAACATATTTTATAAAATAAATATAATTTTTTAAATAAGTATTTCAAGATTATTTTTTGGTTTAATTTGGGGGATTTTTAAAAACATGTATTTTTAAGTAAATAATTAAAAATAATGAGTTTTATTATAAAATAATAGTTTTTTAAATTATTTGAAATGTAAAATTATATTTTTAATTAGTTTAAAAATATTATTAGTTAATTTTTAATATATTTAGTAAAACTATATTTTTTATTATCATTTTTCAAAGTTTATTTTGGTATAAAAAATTCTTATACAAAACACATTTTTTTTTACAATCTGTTTATCATTGCATTTGGTGGGTATAATATTAAGTTAAATTCATCAACTTTAATGAATTAAATCATGAAAAATGGATTCCCTACTTGGACTCATTTGGTATAAATTTTAAAAATATTTCTCTTTTATTTTTAGCAATTATGAATATTAATCATAATAATTTTCTTACCTTTTAAAGGGTCGGTGGGGTAATTAAGGTTAACAATAATATTATATGGACTTTGAAAATAACCCCATTACACCCGTTAATTTTATTTTATTAGTATATTTTTTCCATAATTATCCAATGCCCAAATATATGACCATTTATTTCCATTTCATTATGATTTTTTCCTTTATAATATTTTATTTAAGAATTGTCAAAATTGTAATTCCCTTAGTATTATTTTCATTAAATTTTTTATATAGGGATACAAAGAAGTTATGTTATGTAATAAATAGTAATTTTAAATATAATTTATCTTTTTTCATATTATTTATTTACTTATATTTTCAAGTGTGGAAATAATTACATTAAATTCTTATGCAATGTTGACACAATACATATTCAATTAAGAGAAAATATTAATAAAAATTTAAAAGTAAAATAATTTCAATAAATTTTTCTATTACACGATATTATTAGATATAAATAACACATTAGTGAGGTTTCAAAGGATTAAATTCATATTTTATATATTTTTTAGTATTTATTAATGTTAATTTAAATGAATAGTTCCAAATTTAACATTAATGTTATTTTATCATCAATAAAAATTATTAAATAATTTAAAACTCAAATAATAATAATTTTTTTGGAAAATTGATTTAGTTTCTATTTGAAATATCAATCATTTAACATTTTTAGTCTAATAAATATTTAATTGTAGTTTTCTTGAACCCTAATTAGAAAATATTTTATTTCCATGGTAATGGTAAAAATCTGTTAAAATGGGTTAAAACAAAATAAAAGTTGTTAAACCATCAAATAAACTTGACCAACATTTATTTTATGAGAGTATTTAGAACCGTACACAAACCTGCTTCAAGATAAATTAGTTTTTATTAATTGAAATATGAAATTTATTTTAATTTAAATTATTATTTGTAAAAAAATTCAAGAATTCCCCTCCCATATCTTATAAAATACATATATTCTTCTTATTTCGTCCCACTTCAATAACCATTTATTTTATCCAATAACAAAAAAATACCATAATTACATCCCTCACCTTTTCATGTTGACCTTTTTATCTGAAAACCTCCCTATGAAGGCTTCTAGTGTAAACTGTATGAGTTTTTTTTTTGAAGAAGAGGTATAGTTATTAACAATGTGCTTTTATGTATTTTCTTTTCAAAAAATCATTAAATATTTTCCAACCATACTTAAATAATAACACCAATATCTCACATATATTTAAATTTTAGTTTTTTAATTTTATAACCTATATACATCACCTCTCCCATCAAATGAGAAACAAAACCATCGTTCAAGTGTATAGTGGACTATTGTCTTGTGAACTAATGTAATTTTTCCTCTATCACCTTCTATAATTTCTAATTATAATGTTGTATTTAATATATATATATATATATATATATTATCAAATTAATATTTATCATTATGAAATTATAATATAGCATCTACATTGTTTAAATTACTTTTACTTTGAATTATAACATTGCTCTTATGTACGTATAGACTAACACATCCCCAAAGCGATGTGATTCATTTATCATTGCCACGTTTATTCAATAATATATATAATTAACAATATATAAATAATATTTTATTTTGGGAAAAATTTTTCATTCCATTATGATAAAATAAAACATACCTTCTTCCATGCATGATTATTAAAAAAATAAAAACATTACTCCTGTGTATATAAGACCTATAGTCTACACGATTATAACATAATTTATTTTTCATGATCACATTTAATATTTTTTAAGGGTATAATTAATTTTTCAAAATTATATTTATTTCATGATTATTATTTTTTAAATTATGGAACATTAAAACCTTTGACTATAGTCAACACAATGAAGCTATTTCAAAATTATGAATAGAACATCCTAAAAACATCCAACATGGAATAAAATTACTAAGTAATTAAAAATGTAATTAAAATAAAACAAAAAAATTGTTTATGTATTTTTTTAATATACATGAAAATGTTTATTATAAAGTCAATTAATTTATAAGAATATATATATATATATATTGAATTTATCGGAAATAAATAGAATGTTTGAAGATGAGTTAAGGGGTTTTGTCTCAATTTAGCTTTATGGAGACATAATTTATTGAAATTAATATATTTTATTTTATATGGAGTATATAATTTCTTTTTTAAAAGCAGTATTATAAATCCATAATATTTTATGATATTTTTCATTTCATTTATAATAAAAACATCTTGGGGTATTTCAATAGAATTTTACCAGGTGGTAAAAGTATTCTTAACTCAATTAACTTTCAATGGGTTATAAGTCCTCTTCATTGAAATTTTTCATTCGTGATTATGTGTGATTTGATCTCCAAATTAATATTTTTATATATTTTTTTCTCTTGTATTTTCATTAGTTACATATAATTTCTTTATTGATTAATTATAAACTTATAGATATGAACTTTTATTGGAAGTTCTTTATCTTAATCTCATTTTATTGAGTCGTGATTCATGTTGTACACAATGATTTACTTGTATGGTGTTTTTACAACATAATTAATTAATTATAAAATATTGATTCATTTAATTAATTAAAATTAAATTTCCATATCATATTATTACTCTGAATTATTTTTTATTGAAATGCTACCGAAGTGGTAAATGATTTGTGTCGTAATCTCCTTTCATTCTGATATTTTTTCTATCAAAGGTTATTTTGAAAGAAATAAGGTTCCCTTACTTTATTGACCCATATTTATTTTCAAATCCAATATTTATTAATTTATATTACATTTTAATTATCCATTTCCTCAATTATTTATTAAATACACATCATGGAAATTGTTCGTATGTTATACTGAGCATATATCTTTTTTTAAATCGGTAATATTTCTATAACATAACCATTTTTTTATATTTTTTCATAAAATTTATTTTCTAAAAATATATTTATTTAGAATAATATTTTTCATGATTTATGGCCTTATTTTAAATGTTTTAAAATGTGAATTTTGTAACGTGTTACAAATAGTTCACTTCTATCTATCTTCTAAAACTATTTGAAAATAATATTTATTTTTATAATTTACAACGTTAATGAGTTTTCCTAGAATCATGAACATTAGTTTCCTCTGTGTATCCACAATATATTTCCAATTATATTTTTAATGAAAATTATTTTCACAATATTTTGTGATTTTTTTATGTGATGTTAAATTTTAAAGGTTATTTTCTTCATAAATGATATTAATAATATTCTAATGGTTTTTCCATTCTGGAATATTAACATAACATAAAGTTACATACACTTCACTAGAGATATGTTGTAATGATACCATGATTATTATTTCTTTGTAATGATAATGATATTTACATAAAGCATATTTCTCTTCCATGGGTTAATTAAATAATGAAAGAATAATGATTACTATTATAATGAAAACTAAATAATTCTCAAAATTTTATTCATGAATGGTACTTAGACAATATTAATTAAGATGGCTTATCCTGATATAACTTATTTAAAGGGTTGATAACTATTATATCTCATGATGAATGGGTTATCCTAATATATCTAATATCAAGGTTTGAGACCCATTATTGCTCTTGATGAAAGGGAGAGCCCGATATAAATTATTTGAAGGGTGATTTTCATTATAGTTATCTTATACAATGGTTAATGATCCTTGCCTTTATTGGAAAAAATGGGATTTTTCTAGTGTGGTACATTCAATGTATTTAAATATTATCTATTTATTTCTGAAATGGGTTTTGAAGATAATTTTCCAAGATTGACACATGTTTTCTTTCTAATTTCTATATGTTTTTATTGATTCCATTGATCAATATTGACATCATAAGTATAATATCTATATAAATATATGATTATTTTCTATTTTAAAATTTCTATTCCATGATTTGTGATTTATAATCCAGATATTTATAGTAATGAATTCTATTATGTTATGATCATGCACATTGATTATAGAATCAGGACCATATGCTCATCTTATCCTCATTGATAACATTCAATTGTTCATACTTATATTCAATCTTACTCAAATTTTTTTCTCACCCACATTTTGTTTTCTTTTTCTCCAGAATATGAAGAATTTTATTATACATGTTGATATTAATAATTTTTGTAAATAAGTATAACATAGTTAACAACGATGTTTATGTTTATGAACTACTTGTTTTTTAATCCAAGTTTTTAATAGTTTTCCAAAATTCAAGAACACGCTAAACATACAAGGACCATGGGTTTGTAAGTGATCATTTTTTTTATTTGGAATGGTTTGGATGGAAAAAATAAGGTCAAATTTAATGGTATCCAATAAAAAATGTAATTTTTATTAGTAGATCTAAGATTATGGGTTTGGGGTTCTTATAACTATGCGTAGAGATGGTTGAAGATATATGTGGGAAACATTTACAACATATAAATATTATTTAATCTATGAGGAATAAATTCCATTATTTGATATAACTTATTATTATTATTTTAATTGTTCTAGGGATACTTTATAGTTTTTAGATTCTTAATGTTTGGTTCCAATTTCCATAATCATTACTCTATGTTTGTGGAAGACTAATGTTCCCAGTCATTGTGAGGGAGGTGATTATAAAATAATATAATTTATAATGATGGGTTTCAAGGATTATAATATTTAATATATATCATTATGATAATCAATATTTTTGGTGGTACGGAATGATGATAGACAACATAGGGTTCATTAAATGATACCTCACATGTCTAAAGAAAAGAATCAACGATTTGTGGGTAATATTCAAAAAATTCTATTACTAGATGAGAAATTGGATGAGAGTATGATGTATTTCATGACTAATTTTCAAACATATTCTAGTTGTTGGGACTTTTTGTGGGTGGTTAAGGATATCCTAACAACGATTGATCCCTTATAATTGGTTAAGAAGTATTCTTCATATTAAGATCTTGAGAAGTTATACATCATGGGAAGTTAAAATATCATGTTGTACTTTCCAGTATGATATATAAAATGATTCAAAGGCTCACCTCATATTTCATGAATAATATTTAACAGGATTTAGTCTATTTGGTAATATTGAGAATTGATTTCTACTTATCAATAAATGGAATGTGTATGTATGGAATTTATTTTACAGAAGATATATGTCATGAATATATCTCTAATTTTGTTGGATCATTAGAGGATCACCCATCTTTTTACATATATAAATATTTAATTAGTTTAAATGAAAATATAACTAAATATTTATTTCAAAAACATGTTCATACATAATTTTAAAACTTTGTACCAGAAGCACACAAGGAGCTTGTGTCACATCAAGAAGCTCATAAAAAAATTAGAATAAATAACACATTAATTATAAGAAATTTTTTATTTATGAAATCTCAAAAAAAAATCCCCACTAAAAACACTAATAATAAACAGAGTAGTTCCATCACTACAAGTCTCAATCAATTAAGATCTAAAACTACTGATAATATCATTCCAGTTAACAAAGAAAATAAACATCTCAAACACTATAAGTAACCCAACACCATGAATGCTCAAAATATAAAATACTATCTATAGAAAACATCATAGGTTTATATAACCCTAATGACGTAGTAAAATTGAAACCATACCTTCCAAAGTAGCCTAAGAAAACCCATTTGAAATAAATTTTTACCAAAGATTCTCCACCCAATATAGAGGATGAAATAAAACCAATAAGATGAAACCAATAAAACAACCCCTAAATTAATCATATAATAGAATCTATAGAAAATATATCATGAAACCAGTTGAATGAAAATAGTCGTAGAAAAAAAAAGAAACATTAATATAAGAGGAATGGTCCAAGCCCAATCTAACCATAGTGTAGATAAATTCCAAAACTAGGAAAAACCCAATAAAATAAAATTACAATGATTTTAAGAGAATAAAATTAGAATGATGTCCTTTGAAAAACAATAGAACCGTTTTAAATACCCTGAAACTATTATCATAGGGTTGTCAATAACATTATTTTATTCATATTATTTATACAGAATCACATCTAGAAGGACTGAATAGTTTATTTGTTTTGATTAACTAGATACATACATGTAACCCTTATTACATTTGTTAATTAAAACTAAAATATGAAGAAAAAAAGTGATTTTCATCCTTAAACTCATTCAAACATTTCATTTTCATATAATCGGAAAAAGTTAACAAATAAAATTGGGAGCTAAGATTCCTAGTAAGATTTATATACAATAAAATCTATCTTGATTGAATAATGAATAATCAATATAGAAAATTAAAATAATCAAAAAAACATGAAATTTAATCCATTAATTTTTTATTCATGATATCATAAGGCACAAAAATTATATAAATTTAAATATATAGAAAACAAAATCCATTTATTCAATAACATGGTTCCAATCTGAATCCATAGAAAATTTCATAGTAAAAATATAATGGATAAAAATAAATGAATTATTAATGAAGTTAAAGCCTATATATTGGACATCATGTTTAGAAAAAACAAGATAACATTACCATCAACACCTTTTATAAGATATTTTAATCATTAGTGGTAATAACCCATTTAATTTGGACAACATATACATCTCATTTGACTACCAATGCATCAAGATGATTTTCTATATATAGTCCCCACCCTTTATTCGAAGACCAAAACATTCCTCATATATAAAATAATAAATTTAATCCATGAATCAGTATGCCTTATCAGTATGTATCTCTGTTAATTAAATGATACATATTTAACATTATTTACACATTTAATCAAACAAATTTCAAAGTAAACACTGTATATATAAATTGTATAATAATTAGAAATTAATCATACCCATGATATAAGAATTATGGATACTTAAGATAAATGAAATTTTCAATTAATAGTTGTTATAAATAAGTCAAAAGTTTAGTCTATACACCATAGAAAATAATTTTGGTACATAACATTAAAATATGCCTCAATGAATTAAAATTGAGGCGAAGTCCCTCACAAAGATCATATCATTAAACTAAGAATTAATAAAATGAATTTATAATGTGTATCCACATTAAATCCATAAAAGGGTAGGTACAATTTAATATAATAAAAGGTATTTTGACACATTAACATAGCATTATATAATTAATGAAGTAGAAGATTACCCTAATGAAATGAAATTTAGTTAAGAAATCCTTACATTGCACTTTTCTTTAATTGAATTTTCTTAAACCTCATGTATAAGGGGTTAAATAAAATTATTAATTACTACCATAATCATATATATAATTATTATATCTTATCTTATTATCTTATTTTATAACCCATTTGTTAATAATTTATTTTACCACCCTTATTTCAGTTGTTAATTTCCATTTTTTCACTTGCATGTTTTTTCAACAATTCCCAAGTTCATTTTTATAAGATATAGATGAATCATCTGTAGAATCATAGTAACTATATAAATATCATATTTAATCATTAAATACATTTTTATATCCGTTGTATAATTTTTGATACATAAACTTATTTTTATCTCTTCGTGGTGATGGTTGGTCGTACCTATGCACGTACAATGATATTATTATCTTATGGTGTGAAGGGGTAGGGGAGTAATATAATAAATTTATATAATATAGATAATTTCATCATCATATATATACATTATTTCTATAATTATAACCATACATGTATATTGGTGATGAAAAATAAATTACAACAATATGTGGAGATGGTAAGTCATACGTATGTACATGTTGTTCTTTAGTTCTTCTTAAGATTGATAAAATATGGAATATAGTTACCATATTGATAATAAAATATAACTTTATTTATAATAAATTATTTATTAATTTATTAAGGAAAAATAAAAATAATAATAAGTACAAGAATAAATAAATTTGAAATTTTTGGTAAGGATGATTACCTCTTCTTCGGCTAACTTCCGTTGAATATCTTCTTACATAATTTAGAGTCGGTCTTTTTTGAAAATAAGGACATCAATAACATGGATAATAATTTTAAGAATATAAATTAGTAGGTTTGTGTTCTTATAGAAATTTAAACATTCTATATATATGTCAATGAAGGTGTTCCCTTTCTAAATATAAGTTAGGGGTACATTTTAAATTCTTCAAAATATTAAAATGTAATAAGGACATTCCTGAGACAAAGACTAACAAATGGATTATAAATTAATAGGGGATGAAATTTTGAACCATATATTATCATTATTTTCATTATTTAATATTATTTGTATTTTTATATAATTCAATTAAATTTTAAATTTATGAAATTCCATCATTGTAATTTTTGATACTATTTATTACTTTAACATCATGAATATAAAGATAAAAAATTTTCATTGAAAAAATAATTTCAATATATCTCAAGTATAACATATTCATATATAAAATTCATTATTCACTTTAATTAATTGAAATTATATTAATTTTAAATTTTTTTAATATAATTTATTTGAATTTTCTATTAATTAAATAATCACTTCATCATCAGTGTGTAATTGTTTGTGGTTATTATTTCATAACAAAAAATTCAAATTAAATAAATATCATAGAGATAATTATTTTAGATTTAAAAATAATATTTATACTCAATAAAATATTTTTGGATAATAGCATAATAGAAATATTATATTTATTGAACACAAGTGTATGAAATGTTAGACTTCTAATTAAATAAAATACTATACTGGAATTAATTTCAACAATGTGGATATAAGGGATTTTAAGTTAGACCCATGAATTTTTTGTTTCTATAGGTAATCATTAAAAAAATTATTACAAGTTTTATAGTAATTTTCAAACAGTTTTCATATTATTTTTACCCTTAATTACTTGATTAACCCATTACCATGTTAGAAAATAGAGAGGATACTATTCACATTGAGAGAAGGGAACTATTTAATAAATTTGGGACTTCTGAATAAAATTATTTAATACATTTTTAAAAATAAAAAAACACAACATTCATAATTTAATTTAATATTAAACTCACAAAAATTCAATGACAAACATTTTAGTTGAAAAAAATCCATTTTTAAGATAAATAATATACTAATTCCAAAATGAGGTTTATATATGATTTAAAATACAAATATTTATATTATTAATAAATAAATATTACTAACTTTATATTTATACAAAATTTAAATCACTACATTTAATATAAATAAATTTATTGTTTCACAAAAATTGAAATTTTTCACTATTTGCATGAAAATCAATCATCTCAAGTAATTCAAAAAACAAAGCATGAGATAATTTGAATAATATGATTCAAAAAATATTAATTGTTTTAATTAAAAAAATCAAAATAATTTACAAAATATTTTAGAATATTTAGTCATAAAAAAAGAGCAAATCATTTTTTATATAGACATATTTTTTTAAATATTAAATTCCCTTTACTAAAAATCATGTTCTTATTCAAAAAAAAATAAAAAAAATTTATATTGAATATGACCTCCATATATATTTAATAATATATTTATTCTTATTCACACATTCCAATTTAACATCTAGGTAATAATTATTATATTAAAATAATAATATTTAATAGTATATCTTGTTTTTAAGTTCGATATTGCAAGCACCACAATATTTAAATTAAATTATATATATTATAAAATATCAGGATGTTACATTCTCCCCACATCCAATTAATTCAACCCTTTCAATTTAAAATTGTACTTTTTAAAATCAAAGGATTATATTTGAAAATTATTTTATGGGAAACATAAATAGTAGAAAGCATTAATATATGTACCTATTAAGAAGTGGGAACGAATAATGTGATGGTCACCAAGAAACTATGATTAAAAATATGATATCTATGGTGGATAGTGAGAATATAGACATTTAATATAAATATAACTATCAATTTCTAATAGGGAGTGATAGATAACTCGATAATGAGAATTTTATCTAGAAAAAACCATAAGTTTGTGATTTATTAAAAGACTATTAATTTATCAATATGAAAAGTAAACTGATAATGTGTTTATTCAAAAATATTTTTCCTATATGTTTGGATTTCTTTTAATATCTAGATAGATCACTCAAGAAAGTAATCTTAAATTATTTCACTACAATCCATAATAATAATATGATCTTCTTTTATTCTTTGATCTTTCTCCACATCATTTATTACACCATGAGATGGATATCCAAATTGAAATATTCTGTCAAAAGCACTATTGAGTCATTTGTTCAGCCTCAAAATATTTAACGAATCCAAATGGTTTAAAAAAGTTTTCTAATATGATAAATAATTCATTAATCTAAAAAAATAATAACTAATGTTTAAATTAATTCATTCCATAAGTTGTTAATCTTAAGACTCATACTACATAAATTTATCCACATTCAATGTCCCAAAATATAGATTGTAGTTCACTAAATTTCAAAAATCATATTAACATTATAATCCCCCAATAACATAATGTGCCTCTTATTTTCACTTTACAATAATGTTAATACATTGATCACATACTCTCCTAAAACATGGTAATAATTTGAATCACCATGTAACCTTAATGAAAAGGGGTATTCTTCCAAAAATAAAATATAAGGTTGATTAACATATTCCTTAAATGAAAACACATAGTAAACTCCTTCTACAATACCATTAAATTTCAAACAATTTTTTACCCCCACAAACTATCCCATAAGAGTTTCTTTATCATTGGTCACATATTTAAGTTTATCTTTCCTAAATCATTTTTTAAAAAGATCAAATTCAACTGAATAACTTTTATTTATTACTTATATTATTCATCAAAGACCTCTAAATACATAATCAAGAATTAATTTAATAAAATTCTTATGTATATTTTGATTATTATAACCAAAATATAATTTATGTATTTATAACATAATTCTTTAATTAAAATATAAAAATAACATTAATCATTCGTCTATATTATAAAAGTATTAATTATGCTTCAAATAATTACTCCTCCTTCTTTTTTATAAGTCATTCGTATTCTTACCATCTTCAAAAGTATAACCATTAATCATATAACATTTATATTAGTACAAAAATTTACCTAATTATTATACATTACACATTTAAAACATTCAACAATTAATGATACCTCATGGAGATCATTATTATCATCGTATATCAGTAACGAAATATTTCATTTTTCTAAGAAAATTAGTTGCATTTTGTCATTATTTTCCACTGAAGAAAACATCTTCCCATTCCTTTAATAAATCAAGTTGGGTGTTTTTTCTCCCATATTCAACATATATGAAAATTAATCTTCTTTAATCCATGGTCTCTACCTCCCATGATCTTAAAAAAGTTTATCCTTATTTTCATTGGTAAGTCCAAGAGTTGTTGAAGGTGAAAAAAATTAACATATATCATCATAAAAGATTAAGAATAATCAAAATATCATTTACACTAGTCTTCATCCGATTTGGTTACACATAAACAAATTTTCAATAAAATTATTAGCTAGCCCAATTCTTTCTAGTTCCACCCATGAAATAAATCCCAAAGTGTCATGTGATAAGAACTAATAATAATGGTAAATCACATAGTTATGATAAATATTTTATAAGAATTATAAATCATGAAACCATCTCAATATATGCATCCTTAGGTTTAACCAAGGATATCCGTGGGTTTTACCATATTAGGATATTATCCTAACATTAGAAGTAACCTCAAATTAAATAATAAAATCATTTTTCTTAACCTATATTTTTAGTAAATATATTTCCCATGGTTTAAAATATAATTTCTCTCATACCATCTAAAAATACACATACCCTAGTAGCCTAGAGTCGGTGGTTACTTTGTTTCTTTATCATAATTTATAATGAATCACATCTCAAATGAACAATTAGTTTAGTAGTATTTATGATCTAGAAACATAAATGGTACCCTTATTATAATGGTAATAAAATAATAATAGATAAAATGGGAAATTAATTTAAATCCATTAAATTATTCAAATATTTCATCATCATATTGTGGTGAAAAAAAACAATGGAGAGCTCGGATTCCTAGTAAGAGTTACATACATCAGAATCTATCTTGAATTAGTTAGGAAAAATCCATAAGGAAAGGTAAAATAATTGAAATAAAATCTAATTTAATCAATAATTTTTCAATCACGATAGGATTTGACATAAATATTATGTAAATTAAAATAAATTAGAAACATATGACATTTAATCAACACCATTAGGACCATCAAAATCCAAGGATAATATCATAATGAAAATATCATGGATAAAAATAAACAAATTCTTAATGAAGGAAATACATAACTATTGGACATCATGTTTCCCAGGAAGATAATACATTTCCATAAAAACCTTTCAAAAGATATTTTTATCTTTATGGGTAAAAACACATTTTGTTAGCAATCTTATTTGTCTTATTTGACTACCGATGCATGAAAGGAATGTTCTATATATGATCTTCACCCACTCTTCCTTATCCAAAACATTCCTCAAATATCAAATAATAAATTTAATTCAATAATCAGTATCCCTTATAAGGAATTTTTCATATTTAGTATAAGATTCCTATTTAACATTATTTCCCCATTTAATCATGTAAATTTCAAATTAAACACTACATATAAAAATTGTATATGTATTTGGAAATAATCTTATCAACAACCCATGATATATAGATATTTAATTGATATGAAATATTTAATGAATTATGATCTTAAATATCCAAAAAAGGTATGTATATACACTATAAACAAGAAATTAATATCATAATATTAAAATACACTACAATAAAGTGAGATTGAGATGAAGTCCCTTAAAAATATCATATCATTGACCTGAGAATTAATAAAATGAATTTATTAGGTGTATCCACTATAAATAAATATATAACAATTGTAAATACAACATATGTAAATCATAATTAATTTCACAACAAATATTATCCTGGAATAATTAATGAAGTGGATGTTTATCGTAATGAATGGAAATTGAGTAATGAAATGCCTAACCTTGCTCTTAAATTTAATTTAATGTGATTAAAACACCAATGTAATGGTTTAAATCATGTTATTAATTAATACAAGAACCATGTTCATTTTTATGATATAATATATTATCCTCTTATATTAATACTTTTTATCAGTAATATTAGTTTCTACCCTTATTTTGGGTGTTAATTGCATTGCTTTCTCTTGCATGTTTTATCATGATTGTCCTGGATATTTTTCATAGCATATAGATCCATAATCAACTAAATTATATTAATATTATAAGTATATTATCTAACCTTTAAATAAATTTTAAAAATTATTCATGTATTTTATATTTGGAAAATGAGTCGTGTCTCTTAATGGATATGATAGGTCGTACGTACTCACAAGGGATGATATCATTCCATTAATGAGTGAAAAGGTTAGGGAGTGGATGATATAATAGATTTAAAAAATTTATAAAATTTCATAATTATAATATATATATATACATTATTAACATCACTATAACCATCCATATAATGTGGTAAAGAAAAATGAATTACAACACTATGTGTAGGTAGTAAGTTGTATGCATGCACGTGGGATGATTTCATTTTTCATAGGTTTTCTAAAAGGAAGAATATGGTTGAAACATAATTATAATAACATATTAGTAAATTTATTATAAAATTTTTATTAATTTAGTATGGAATAAACTTCTTAATAGTAATTATAAGAATAAATAATTTTGAAAGAGTGGGTAAGGATGATTACCTACATTTCGACAGACTTCATATGGATATCTTCTTAAGGGATCTAGTGTTAGTTTTATAAGAAGTCTAGAACATCTAGAACATATATAAGGAAGATTTGATGATTAATTTTTAAGTTTTAGAAAAGCTAAAATTCTCAATGTGTTGTAAAAAAGTTGTGTAATGGGTTTTATTTTATAATTCAAGTGAGGGGTACTATTGGAATTTCTCAAAAATATTAAACTATAATAATGGTATTCTAGATAAAATGACTTATAAATAGCCTATAAAAGAATATGAGATTTAATTTTAGACTCTATATTAACACAATTTTTATTATTTCATATTTTTTATGATTACATAATTTAATAAAATATTATATTTATGAAATATAATATTTGTTCTTTTTTACAGTATTCATTACTTTGACATTAAGAATATCATGATAATTATATATAATAAAACCAAGACTTTGAATAAATTAATAATATGTCATATTACTCTATAAAATTCTTGGATCACATTAATTAATTCAAATTATATTACTTTTAATATTTTTAATGTAATCAATTTGAATTTTCCATTTGTTGAATAATTACAACATGAACATTGTGTAATTATATAAGGTAGTTACTTGTTAAATAATTATTAAAAATAAATTACCATGATGAAAATAATTTTTTACATTTCAAAATTATATTTATAGTCTAATAAATATCTAGAATTACACCATATTATAAATATTATATTTATTGAGCACAAGATTAAGACATGTTTAATTTTAATTATATAAAACTCTATAAGGGATATAATGTAATAAAAAGTGGATCCATGTGGATATAAATTCAACCCATGGATGATTTTGGCCGAAAATCATCTTAAAATAAAATTAGTATGTGGTCTATAAAAATTTTATAACCCTTATCTTATTATCTTTACGCTTAATTACATGATTTACACATTACTATGGGAAGAAAAAAAATCCCAAAGTTACTATTCATATTTGAAAAACATAAAAGGGAAATACTTACAAATTTTTTACATTCTCAATATAAATATGGTTTCCACTTTTCAAAATTAAAAAAAAATCATATTTTAATTTAAATTTAATCTTTCAAAATGCTACAAAAAATAGTTTTATTGAAAAAAATGGATTTTTATGCTAAAAATGTATATATAGAAATATATGGTGTATGGGTGATTTAAAATGTTAATAATTATATTATATATATATAAATATTAATTATATTAAATTTATATTAATGTAAAATATTAATTAAACGTTCAGTATAAATAAATTTATAATTTTATAAAAATCAGTAATTTTCATTATTCAATAAAAAATATAACATCTCATAATATTGCAAAAACATCACTGTGAGATTATTTTAAATTTTTGGCTTAGAAAATTATTTTTTTTTTATAATAAAAAGTATTTTATTTTCAAAAATTTACTATAATATTTATTCATAAAAATAATGAATCTCATTTTTGATGAAAATATTTTTTTGGAAGATTGAACTGGCATTACTAAAAATCTTGTTCTTATTCTAAAATAATAACAAAAATATTTTTTTAATATACAATGTTTATATATTTCAAAATATTGTTATTCATATTCATACATACCAATTTAACATATTATTTATAATGGTCATGTTAAAATAATAATTTTTAATAGAATATCATGGTTTTAGGTCATTATTGCATGAACCACAAGATAACAATTAAATTTTATATATTAAAGAATATTGGGATGACAAAAAAAGTGTTTATATAATTTTAAAAATATAGGTGGCATGAAAAACACAAAATATAAGAAGACTTAAATATCAAAACAAGCAAGAAATTATTAAATCCACCATCTATTACGAGTATATACAATAAAGAATAACTCAAATACAACTTCATATAAAATTTATAATTGATGAAGAATTAATAAGAAAATTTCCTCAAGAATATATATGGATCCATAAAAACACAACCTGATTTATAGGAAATGTAGGAGATTCTTTCAGATCAATATAAAATGAGGCCTTAGTCATTAAATCTAGTTATATATTATATGTCAGCTTCACAAAAATAAATTAAATGTAGAATAAAAATTGAATCTCTAAAATTGATGTGCTCACAGAACATTTAATACTAAAAGGGAAATAATGATAATCATATCCTCCCTCATGGTAGGTGATAATACTTTTAAGATAGAGAATATAAAAATTTATCATAATAAGTAAACAGAAATACAAGTTTTCATAAAACATAACATATTCTATGAATATAGAATACACCTAAATAAAAATTTATGGAATACTAATTAAAAGGTAACTTATTTCAATACATTCTATATGAATCCATATTAATTAATAAAAAATTTAATGTGATATTACACAATAATACCTGAGTGATAAAGAGGGTTTATAAACTATTTATATAATTTTTCTATTAAAACCCTATTCAACGTCCGATTAGATTTTACTAAATTGATCATTTAAAAATAACTTTTTAAATTTTTCAAAAAATAACATGAAGAAACATATACAATTTCAATTCCTTTTTCAAACAAAATTCATGACATATATTTGAAAATAATGTCAAATTCATTTATCCACATTCTATACGTGTTCAATATCATGAATAATTATAAAAAATTTTAACTTTTATAAGTTGTTTTAAATTACATATGAATGTAGAAATTTTAATCAATTAAATTCAATAATTAAAAATTAATAAAATATTGTAGTTCTAAAAAAATATCAATTAATATTCAAAGTAGAAGACCATATTCAATATTTATTTCAAGGAACACAATATGAACAACAAAAAAGTGACCATATAAAAAATAAAAAAAAAAGAAATAGGCATTTTTATTTTATAATTTTTTACAAAATTATTGCAAGAAGAAAAAATAAAAAATAGTTAGTAAATTTTTTGTACTCTTGATAAGAAAATCAGCTCATTGGTGTTATCTATATATTCCCTTCCACAAAAAAAATAATTATCACAAGTAAAAACAAATAAGATATTAATAATAAAACCTTAAAGTTAAAGTTATAATGTCTAGAAATGTTAAATTCTTCCTTTAAGAAGATCTCCTTCTATTGTTATTCTCGAAATGTCCTATTCAATTTTACACAACATAAACACCAGTAAACTAAAATGCACATCATTTGATCACCATAATTAAATTGAATTAAATATAATTTCTGAAAATAAAACTAGAAAAATTTGATGTATCAACCTCTAGTAAATATATTGAATAATAACATTTCTATTATAGAAAAAGTATCTATATCAAACATAAAAATACAAGTCCAATTCTATCACGTGAGAATCAAAATTAGTCTCTTTTTCAAAGCACTATGAAATCTATTTTTAATATCAATATTAATTTATTTATACAACCACAACACAATTATGGTATATTGTAAATAAATAAAATAATAAGTATAAATAGATAGAATGCTCATTTTATGTTTTTTTATAGATGGATTAATAAGTTTATTAATGATAACCTAAGGCTTCCCAATATACTCTTTTTTTACTCATTAATTCATGATCATTACTTATATCACTTAAAAACATTATTATCTCTCAACTTCCCAAGTTTTTTCCCGGATTCATGGTTATCTAGTGAAATACTTGTTGAGGCATCTTTCATGATTTCCATCCAAATTCATTCCAACAAATTTTACTTCTCTCACAAATAGAATGAAATCATACGTCCATTATTGATCAAATCTTCCATATTTCCTTTAGATACTATAATAGTTTAGATATGTAAGGGATAACATGGTGAAGGATATTCCCTATTAATAATGATCATTTGGTGAGATACATAGTTTAATTCATCATCTAACATTATCTTATTTTATTTATTCATGTAGAGGAAACCAACTTTTTTTGTTTTTATATTGATCTAAATTTATATTATTTTTATTTATTTTCCCAAAATTTTGGGTCATTATCAAAAAATGTCGATTCTATGAGATTTATCATCAAAAGACCACCATAATTGAATTAGTTAAACAAAAAACCATTTGAATTTAATAAATAGTTGTTCAATCTTAAATATTTATAAGAGATACCATATTCATTATTACTCAACACAATACCTACCACATATTAGACAATATTTAGTTTAGTGAATTTGATTTGGTAAATTATCCCCGGGGATTTAGAGAATATTCTATAAGTCTATATTGGACTATAAACTAGGATCAGTTTTAGAATATAATTAGTAAAATATAATGTAAATTATATAAATACAATATAGATCATGAATTAATGATCTATTAATATAGCTTCATTTTTTTGGAAATAAATGATGTGAATTTTTTATCCTTCGAATGTAGGATTCACCACCCAATCTATATTTTTTATGTGTAGGTTCATAGGGAATTTTTTAATTGATCCAGGATGTAGTAAGATTAAAATATTCTAAATATTTTTATCCTGGATAAATTAATGAATCAAATTCCATATTTATTTTGGATCCAATAATTGACTAAAGCATCTTTACACTAAATTTAACATCTACTATAGTAAGTTCAACATCATGAGAGATCCAGGATAAAATGACATTTACGAACATTAAAACTGAGTAACTCCATCCAATTCCATTAATGATAGAATTTGTAATTCATTTTTAGAATATGAAAAACCAAATACTACATGAAAATTATATTAAAATAAATGGATTTAGACTTGATGTTATAGCTAAAAATAATGAAACATAATGTACATGTGAACCAGTAGTTTAGAAATATAAATTATATTTCTATTTTTATATAAATCTATGTTAGTATTCTAATAAGACCCAATAAATTAAAAATTAAATCACTTATTCCCCAAAACCCATTCTTGAGATATTAAATACATTATGAAATATAAACTCATTTAATGATTAGTTGATTATGTTTTCTAAGACATCATCAACAAATATATATAGATACACTACTCTCTATAAGTTTTATAAAAAAATTATAGGTTATTTTACAAATAATTTCACATAAAACATTTCCATTCATATAATTTAATTGTTTAGAAGTTACATTATAATAGTAACATAGGTAGGTGATAATCTAGGAAATCAAGGATAAAAAATGGCCAATTAAGCACATTTAGTGAGATATTTTATAAAAATTGTTAATTATTATAAATCTTTCAAAACCTTATCTAATTTATTATTATAAGAAATAATAATTTTCACATTTTATGGAAATCCAAATTTTAATTTGGATTTCCAATAAAACTAACAAATATAATGAATATATAATAATAATAATAAATATTTTTAAATCATATATTACCTAGAAAATCCTTAGAATTATTGTAATTATTGAAAGTGGTTTAGAAAAATAACTCAGAAATAAGTAATATGAAAGACATAAGCTAAAAAGACATATTATAAATCATATTCTTTTATGTTTTTCAATTAAGGATCCAAAATGTTCAATAAGATATGGTGCATGCTAAAAAATAATTTATAACAAAGAAATATTATTAAATTAATTTAATGTCATTTGTTATTCTTGGATGTAAGGTTCTTATTATAATTTGTTTTTTTTAATTTATAAACAAAAATATTTTTTTCATTAAATTTACAATGAAATTAAAATAATATTTCATTCAATTTTTGAAAAGAATTTATCAAATTATACTATAATTTTATATCATTTAATAACATTAATTAATAAAATTAACATTTATGATAAAGATTAGGTCGGGCATTAGTAGAGATAAAATATAAGAATGTGTGATTTAAATACATAATTTATTAACGAATATACAAAAATAATTATATGTTTATATGTTTTAAAAAAGAAAATAAAAAAAGAAATTTTATTTACTAAACCGTAGTAACATTACATAGTTCTTAAATCATCTAAACTTAAACATGGAATATATGTGTAGTTAATAATGGATTATTACTATATTTTCATGTTCAATTTAGCCCTAAATTACAATTTGTACAATATTTTATATTAATAAATCAAACCGCCAATATTGTTTCTACAAATTAAATGATCATTAATTCCCATGAGATTATTGTTAAATAAATTTATTAAAAATGTATAAAAATTTTACATTTATTTTTTATAAAATTATGGCCTTGCTATCATGACCAAACTCAATCCATTCCTAAATCATGAACCTCTACCAGTCTGCAATATGTCCTGAGGTATCTTCATGATTTACCTGGTATGAAGACAAGCACCAAGTTACTCACATTTCAAAGAAAGGACATTTATCTTATCCTTGATATTTAAACAACCACATGAAAATAGAGTATACAACAAAAAAATAATGTATCATATACACCAAATATAAAATTTATAACCACTATCACCAATACATGAAAGGACTTACATAAAGACGGTATATAATAATCTTAATATGAAACTAAAACAAGTCTTAAACAAAAAACCCCCATCTCCATATCGCCATTGGTCACTCTCCTCATTTAATTTAAACCATCCCAAGATAAATCCCCACACAATAATAGGAAAATTGAACCCATTGGAATCTTTTAAAAAAAACATAAGTGTTTTATAAACCAAATGGTGTATATAGGGTGTTAGTGAAATTGTGTTCAATAGGTTCCCTATAATGTAGTTTGTCATACTCCTTTCAAATGAAATTTAATTTATTAAATTTTGTAATATAATCATAAAGTATATTTTCAATAGTAAGTAAATTAAAACTAGAACAAAGTCCATAACAATTTTATAACATTTCCTTTTTATTTTCATTAATTGAAAACAGTCATAGTAAAAATATTTCATTAAACAATTCCAATTTTACATAAACACATATTTAGAATACATTTTCTAAAAAATATAATTACACTTTTAAAAATGAATCAGAACAAATTTCAATGAAATAATATTGAAAATTATAATAATAAATTACACCACTAAAGAGACAAGAATAAACAAACAATACAAACAAGATTTGGTTCCAGCCTTGTTAATTGATGTTTGGGAAACAACAATTCCTCTCCTGATTATCCTCTAGTATCATAGTTAAATAAACAAGTTGTAAGGAAATATAATCTTATAGCTTTCCAAATGAGTGAAAAAATATTGTCGTGTGTTGAAGCCTATAGACTATACACCTAAATATCTATCACCAAGTAGGATCATGGGAACACAACACTAGCCCATGCCTATGTCACAACACTAGGGACATTAGTAACAAGATATTACCTAGTGAAATATTTGTATATACCACTCACTCGGATCCTATTATTCCAATGAATGATGAAAAACATATATGACTAATAAATCAAGTTATATGATAAAATATCAAAAATAAATTCCACCTCACCTCCAATGCTTTCATAAGAAACAACCACTTTTCATTACATTTAAATAACATTAATTGAACTCCCCCTCTATGAGACAATCTATAGAAATAAAATTAATTAAATATAGATAAATATGGATATACATATATAATATTATAAAAACCATTTAATGGGGTTATCTGATCCATCTCAAAAACATTCTTGAGATGTTGACATCTTAATATCCACTCGAAAACCATTTCTAATTTTTTTAGAACCATAATTGAAACCAATTTAGTGATTATTTATCAATTTTTTAAAACTATTAAAACTCTAATACATCAATCTTATTTTTATTTTATGACCCATATTGTGTTAAAGACACTAAAAACCCAAACTTTTTCATTAAATAAGTCATTAAAATAGTTCTATGAAACCTGTAAAATTACTATTTATTTATAAATAAGAAACCCAATCAAAACGTATATTAATCCAAGTCGTAATTGATTCTATGTATCTGTAAACCCACTTTAACTACCACATATATAGTTAGTCTAATTAAAAAGAATATGTTTAAAAAATCACTAAATGTTGTTGAAATTTACCAAATTTCAAAAGGAAACCATCCTTAGATAAAAGGATACCAGTTATATATGTCTTTCACTCACTTAATAATACTCCAAAAAGAAGAAATAAAACATTTTCAAGACCAATGAATCCATAATTTTAAGTGAGAACCATTCAAAACCTTAATCTCATTCTAGGAATCCCATAGTGTTTTTAGAGGGTGACGAACCAAAAAATAATTTTAGAGGGGAAAGGAGAAGTGAAATAGGAAAAAAAACTAGGGAAGTTGAGAAGTTTCTATGAATAAATACATTAAAAAGAAAAGTTTTAGGTATTTAATTAAATTGAAGAATAAGATATATCTCCTTCACTTGTATGGTAACCTCAGAAAACTCAATTGAGAGGGAGAGGGTTAAGATATAAAGGGGTAGGGTTAGACTAAGAAAATTATATTTTTAATAAATTTGGAAGTCGCACATTAATCTCATGGTTTCTAAAACAATGTACATACAATGTAAAATGGATATTTTAGGACTATAAATATATTCACATGATTTCTTTAGTTCTAATAACAATGTGGAAACTATGCACTAAATATCCCCCACATATGGACATCCCCAAATTCTCTGTATTAGGTGTACAATATTTTCCCTTACTAGAAACACATGTTCAAAAATGAGCTAAGAATGATCTATATATGGGAGACACACACATTTTCTCTTAAGTGGTGTGAATAAAATGGTATTCCATAAGTGTTATATTTATTTTTTATCTTCCATGTCTATACTAACTTTGATGGGATTGTGAACTAACATTTCACAGAGGGAAATATGTTAAAAATTCAAAATTAATATCCCAAAAACACACAAAAATATAAAATTATTTCAAATAATATATAATAATTTAAAATACACATACATTGTGACATTAGGTGGTATTAATTATCTCCACCATTACATTTTCAACCATCTTATTATCCTAAATTATAGTGGATGTCAATAAGAGGAATGATAAAAACTATCTTGATGGGATCTTAAATAATTAAAAAATAAAAAGAAACATTACCCTTTAAAATGAAAGAATAAATATATTAATTACATGATATATATCCATAATAAATTCATCCACCACCAAGAGAGACAAGAACTACAAATTGAAGACATATTATGGCACTTCTCAAAATATAGAATTTCTTAAAACGTTGAAATAATGGAGGAAAAATCCATTAAACAAAAGGTCGATAATATGATTGAATTTCATAAATTATCTGAAGCACAAAAAAAATATTTCTTCTATGAGAATCATCAATTAGATAACTCTAAATCCCAATTAAATAAAAAACCAAAGAAAAAAAAGCCACCTAAATAATATTTATCACCAATATCAACCACATATCCTAAGAAAAAATAAAGAAGAAAATACACCAATAAGAACAAATATAGTCTTTAAATCAGGGTCACAATACCTAATGGGTGAATTTGTACCTCAAACCTAGCACCATATCTCTAAAAACCCAATGAAATAAAACTAGAACCATCAATTTCTAACCATCCGAAAGTAAAAAAGCTATCATAGTCATCTGAGCATGGGACCAAAGGTTTCCCATAGTTATACCATCCTTAATCAAACCTCAAAAAATGTATATATTAAAATATATATTATAAATATTAAACCAAAATAATTGTATACCAACAAATATATTTTCTATTTTCATAAAAAAGAGAAAAATTTAGAAAATACATCATACATACTAACTAAAACCTCCCTAAATATATTACCATAAAAAATAATGTTATATCCCAAACATCTCATTCCAACAATTCAATGTAAAAAACCTATTTATGTCGATTAAATGGATAAACATATGATAAGACATCATATATTTCATGAAATATATTATATATTGCTCTGGAACTCCAGATTGGAAACACATGAGATACTTCCCTTCCATCGAATAAGATTGGCCCTAAAAACCCAAAGTTTTTAGACATAATTGTTATAAAAAAAGAACATGATATGTCTGTGATTCTGAAATCAATTACACAATATTAATATAAAAGAAAATAATAAAAATATTCAACTCACTCAACAAAAACATTTGTAAAAGGCTACCTTGAAATTTTCAAATCACATATAAATTTGTAAATCACAATTCCAAACATCTGATTTCATTTGAATTTAATAAAAATTTTATACTATCACAAACATTTTACACCTTTGTTATAAATCCATTAACTTAAATAATTTAATATAAAAACATTACAAATCTTCATTCTCAAAACAATTTTACTATTTTACTTCAAAAAAAACACCCTCATATCTATGAATTTTGAAATTCAAATAATATTTAAAAAATAAAATACCCCAAAATATCAAAATTTTAGAGGAAATCGGAAGATCCCATATCTAATATCATAAATATTTTTACAAACACAAAACTAACCATAAAAATATATAAACAAATAAATAAGGAATATTAATCCTAGTTTAAATCAAAAATATTCATTCCCCTATCAAAACTCTCTTAATATTGCTCACACTAATTATAGACACCATTGAGGTTAATCTAAAAAAACAAGCAAAAGAACATTTTTAACAGAAATATTACTACACATTGTTTTTTCACATGGAAAATTTAACCATGAATAAACATTGTAGAAGGTCATATCAAAGTTAAAAAACAATTTTGAATAGCCTATTTATGGTTTAATAGAATATATGGGGTAACATTTATAACCGTGTTCATTCACTAATTTTTCCTCTGAAACTCAACCTGAACACAATTTACCTACATACACATCAAAAATCAAAATAACATCATAAAATATCAAAATAAATCAATTATAGCCAAAATCAAACACAAAATCAGTGATCAAATCCGTATTATGCATGGAAGATCAAGGTTCCATGAAAATAATAGCTGGATAAGAACTATTCTATGCCCTCTACCTAAGTAAAAAATGATGATCTGAATCTCCATTCTTCCTAGATCTACTCTTTATTTCTTGATGGTTCTATAACACCATCTTTTCGGGACAAAACCCAGGAAACCCAAACCTATAATCTCATACTAGTCTGAAATTGGTCTTAAGGTGCGTTCTCAATTTCCCAGAGCTAGAAATTAACACCAGGGTATTGAGAGGAAATTAAATGGGTAGTATGTCACCTTGGATATCATTATATACATAAATATATATAAACATATCAAAAAATTGTACATATAAAATATAAATTAGAAATAATATAAAAAAATAATTTGGAAGATCATAAATATAAATATATAACAATAATAATAAAAAACATGAGCATTAACATCCAAAAAACAATGTGAAATAAGACTTGAAACCAAAAAAGAACCATTATCTATGTATAGACCTAGAACATGCTTCACATATCATCTTAAATATTATAGAATAAATATTCACCTAATAAAAGGAAAAATAAAACCCTAGGAACCAGTAATAAATCCATAAGAGCTACATACAAAAAATGGTTCTTATAGAGTGTGAGCGTAACAATTCCAAATAAGATCTCAGATAGGATTTTTTTTCCAAGACTCCAATTAAATTTTATCTATGAAACATTCAAAATTAAATTATAAAATAGATTCATTTATTAAGTGATGTATATGTAGTACCAATTCCATAAAATTTTTATAACTACTCCATTTTATTTTATTTATAAGATAACAATCACTTTGAAAACATTGCATCGGTGGAATCCCCTTTTACAAAAAATTATTTTAAAAATCATTTTCAATAAAAATTATAAATACCTTGTATTAATTATATGACTCCAATTTCAAAAAAAATCTATAGAGATGATAAAAATCAAGTATCAATGAATCATGTCACCAAAGAGACATTAATAGCTGAACAATACAAATAAGTATGGGTGACAATCATGTCAATTAAACTAGGGTAACAATAACAAGAAGTTACCCATATATATTTCTTAGGTATAATGTGAAAAAATATATAAAGATAAATTAATCTTATAAATTACCATAATTGGATCGACTACTGAATATATTTCATCCAACAAAAAACAAACCTAACTAGCATACACAAAGCATGATCTGAGGAACACCCCACTTGTGTTGGACTAATGAACAACTAGGGGAAACTATTTGTATGATACTATATAATAGATCATAATTCTAGTAATATCACTCAGTTTATAGTATACACATGATAGTAATAAAAAATTGATGAGAAATCATGGTATCCATATTATCAAAAATTATAGCACCTGAATCTCACCCCACCACTTACTCCCTTATAATAAAAACCCATTTTTCATTAAATTAACATCAAATTAATATAATTCCACCTATTGGTCACTATCTATCACAATAAAATCCAGTAAAAAAAGTTCAATATGTCCATAAATACATTATAATATAAAAAACATTTAAATACACTAATTAAGCATTCAATAAAACTAACACAGGATATAGAATCATTTATATCCACTAAAAACCATTTATAAAACATTTTTAATCTATCAATTTGAAACCATATTATAAACCAATTTATTGAACACATACCTTTTTTTAAAACCTTTTAAAACATTGAAACATCACTCTCATTTTTTATGATTCATACAGGTTTACAACCATTAATAGACCAAAATTAATCGATAAATACATCATAAAAATTTTATAAATTCCTTATCATTCAATCATTCGTTTAAAAGTAAGGTATCTGATAAAAAAATTCATTTCAAATTTAAATTGACTATAGATATTTTAAAATGAGCTCTATCTACCACTTATAGATTTAATAAAAAAAATAAGCCATCTAAAAACACCATGAAAAATATAACATGGAAAATAAATGAATCACATAAATACACTAACCATAGTTAATTGAAAATAGAGTCAAAATGAATCTTCGTCAATGGATAATAATCAAGCTATAAGGAAGATGACCTAAAGAAGACAGTGTCACTCAAAATTTGTAGTTGGGTTTAACCCTAACCATGAACCTGGCCTAGTAATCTATTAGGGATAATAGTGGAGTGAGTTATCGCAAATAAATCGGAGTCGATGGGATGATAGGAGTGAAATAATAGAGAAGAAGGGAAGCGAAGGATTTAATGTGAATAAATACAAATAAAATTGTTGGATAATGGATTGGATTCAGTAGGGCAAGAAATGAGACAACTACCTCATTCATGGAAGGCTTAACCAAACCATATAAAGGATGAAGGTTGTAAAATTATATAAAAGGAGGTAAGGGTATAATTAAAAAATTATAACTTTAGTATACTGGTCAACTCACATTCTTACAACTTGGTTAGGAAAAATATTCACTAACCATGAAAATTGTATCAACTAAGAATATAGAATTATTCATATGATTTTGGCATGGTTTCTTATAACAAAAAAAATAATATGTTTTTTATACAACTCAAATGAATGGGTAACCTTTAACAGTCTTCCCTAGCCATTTTTATGCTTAAAAACTAAATGTTTTAATAGAAAATAAACTAACTCGGTACCATTTAAGGGTAACATGAATAGTTTCTCATAATATTATTACCTTATTAGTTATATATATGGATCAAACACATGTTTTCTATTAATTATGGAATGGCAATGTGAAAACATTTTATAAAGTAAACCTCATAAAAATTTAAAATTAAAAGCATTAAAACACTCAAAAAATATAGAAGGATATAATAAAATATATAATATTCATCAACAAAGATAAGTGGGTGTTAAAAATTCTTTGACATGTATTTCAATATGTTAAATTAAAGAATATAAATACCATATTTTTATTGAATATATTTTTGTGGATTTACCAGTACACATAAAAAATAAAAAATTATATCTTTAGAAGTAATACAAAATTATAGATACAATTATTAGAGTATAAAATATTCATAGAATTTTGATGATTTAGGATAAAAATAAAAATAATTATATATACCCATCATTGTGATTGTCTGGACATAAGAAAACCTGTGGTGATCCAAAATCATTCTAGTTTAAAACATTGATCATGTATCAAACTCATTAATGATGGAATTTTATCCAAAACCTTTAATTTAATATTTCATGGATCTAAAAACATATTAATTTTCAAAATAGATACAATAATGATAAAATATATAAAAAAATTCAATACAATAAAAATAATCTTTAAAACAATTGGAGAAAAGGAAAATTACAATACTTGATCAAATTTTATATTCAAAAAATTAATTTTGGAAAAGAGCCAATGAAAGAAGTGAGTACTTTTAAAAATACATAATGTATTAATAATTAAAACCACTAATGAAAAAAATAAATGTATTCTCAATACCATTTAATGTCAAACTCAATTACTGATTTTTTATAAGATTTATAAATATAATTTTCTGACCTAAATAATCCAGCTAAAAATATTAAATCTCCATATCTTCATCAGTAATAATTATTTTACCAATGATAAAAAAACAATTTTGTACATGAATAAATGACTGTAAACAAATAAGGATAAAAATAATAAATTATAATTTTAAATTAAAATTCATTACGTTGGTTTTATAAATACAATGTAAATAGGTAATGATATGAGATTCTAAAAATGTTGCAATGTTCATCCATTATGATAAACCTTAATAGAGATTACATAAATCATTCCACAAAATATTAAAAAAAAATACCAAGGGGATTTAAGGATTCCAAATACATGCTTTTGGGATTAAATTATTTTCTAAGGCAAGTAAAATAATATAATCTATCAATAAAAAAAATTTATGTATATTTCAAATATAAAAATAAACATAAAAAACTAATATCTATTTAAATATATCAATGTTTATGACAGATATATAATCTTTCACAATATTTTCATTAGTGATAGTCACTTTTTAGAGTGATTATTTAATGGATTTCTTATAAAAACACAATCCACTAAAATATATTAAATACCTAATATTTTAAAATATATTATTATTCAATTAAAATATAAGAGTCTCGTAGCTTTATTTACAAGAAACACCAAGTCTATGTGATCTGTGATATAGTAAACAATTATAAGATAACTGTTAAATTTTTGGGTATGAATAGTAACTACAAAATAATATAAAAAATATCTATAATGTTTTAAAATAATTCAAATTTATTTATCAATTCCTAATCAATAACTACTATATTTTCAGTAATATCATTTTATTTTGAAAAAATTGTTTTCTTAAAAAAAATGTTTTTATTGCTTTTATATGTTGGATAATTATAATTAATTTCTTATATTTTTGGAAAATTTATTCTAGGAAAATAGAATCATTTATAAAATCATCATTTCAATATTTTGTAATGGTGAATTTATAGTATTTTTCTAAAACGTTTGATCTTTTAGTGAATAGTGAAAATACAAATTTTATTACAAACTGTCGTTTATTTTCAATTAAAAGATATATATTGTTCTTAATTTGATATTAATGTAATATAAGACTCATTTACATTTTAAATATTATAATTAATTACATAATAATCATCATTATATGTGATTTTGGTATATGTTAATTTTTTGGGCTTAAAACACATTTTTCTGAAAACTGTTTTTATATGTCCAGTGTGTTTAATCTTAACTAAATAAATTAATATCTACTTCTTAATAAATTTACTTATATTCATAGATTATATATTAAATAATAAATTTTAAATATTTCATTAATGGATTTTAAATTTAAAATAAATTAGTTATATTGTGATTTATGCTTAAATATTCATTATACTAGAATGAGTTTTTATAACATATTTCATGATTATTTAAAATTCAATTCTTAAAAATAAATAAATTTAATATGATAAAATGGATTTAATTTTTTGAATAATCATAGTTAATAAAATATAATATGATGAACTTAATTTTTGGTTCTAGTGAATGAGAAAAATAGTAAACATCTATTACCACAGATAAGGTTAAAATGAGTTAACTATAGGGTGAAACCAATAGATTGGGGTTGTATTTCCATCCACATCTGTATAATTATTATATAATAAATATATTTTAACATTAAATTATCATAAATTAAATTAAATTTTCTTTTTTATCAACTTCAACATGAAATTTACCTTATATATTTGTAACGATTTAAAACATTCCTTGTATGTCCCACCCCTCACTTATAATAGAGAACCTCTCACCATCTTTTATTAACAGTAGTTTTGGATTTTAGATTATAATATACATTATCAAAATCCTTCATATAATCATTACCTAAATCCTAGATATTGTTTTCTTTACCCATGACTTATCCTCTAAGGATCAAGTTATAAGCCAGATGATGTCCTTCAAATAAGTGGTACAAATCTTAACCAAGATCTTTCATTTTTTTATACATACACCATATCAACAAAAATTATCAAGAAATACATCATGAATAATGTTTTATAATAATAATAAGTTATTATTGTGGTTATTTCACAATGAATTACCACCTCTTATCAATCAAATGGGAGATGAAAGTATCGTTGTTGTGTACATGTGGACTACCTCCTCCACGTAGGGATATAATTCACTTTCCATCACCAGGTTTATTAATGGTTATTAACATGGGTTTAATATTTATATATGATATACATGAAAAAAAATATTCTTATGTTATTATAATATCATATCCACCTTCTTAGCATTTATAAATTAGTAAACTATAATGTGGCTCGGGTAAACGTGTGGACCACCACCTCCACAATGTGATTTAATTTGTTTATTAGTTGTTATTTTCATGGATGATTTAAATTATTGAATTAATAAAATTTTATTATAATTATTATATAATAATTATTACATAGAGGATAATTATCATATTCCTTTATTTAGTTCTATCTTTTTGGTGGGTTAGGGCACGTTCTCGGAATTTTGAAGGAAATAAGTCTGCAAGAGTAACAGTTTGTGCGGAAGATAAATATGACTCTTTATCTTCTATATTTTTTTATGTCTAATGATTATTTCTTCCAATAGTATGTGTATTTTTTTCACCAACCTAGGTGATGGGTCTTTCTTGATTTTTCAAAGCTATTCTCTCAGTATGGCATGAGCTCGGTCAACTTTCATTCAAGTAATTTTGTTATATAACTTCTAACCACATCTCACCGAAACCTCTTTCCAGTCACCCCTTTCTTCTAAATATAAGAAGGATAAAAAATTAACTTGTGTTATGTAATTATCCAATATCACTTTTATATAATATCCCATGATTCAGAGAATTTCATTAAATATGAATCAATCCCATATGGTATGACCAAGCCTCATATAGAAATGCATGTAGTCGGGATGATCAGTGAGGTTAAACTCATTAGGATTCATGGGATATGGTAGCTTGATTAGGAAATTCTCATTGGATGTATGGTAATTTGTTTTGGAACTTCTCATTTTATAAGAATTAAACCTCATTAATCCATTCAAAAAATTGCAGGTGTCCTTAATCTCGATTTACTTATAGTTAAATGTGATTTTATTATTGTTACCACTCGATTGGATGAACTAAATGATTCAAGGCCTAACCAAGTTCTTGAATGGGAACTATTGTTGGTTTGAGCGTAACAAAAATAGTCCTTATCTTACCAATCCTTTTTCCCTTTAGTAAATGCATGGTCAGAGATTTATCCTAGATCTGCTGAATGGAATATTCTGGCCTTAGAACTATTTTCAAAAACTCACAAAATCCACATAAGTACATCATCAGATTCATAGTTGTGTGTAGGTAAACCATTTGATATATATACTAGAGTTCCAACAATTAATATCATGATATAGAGTTTTTGAGTTAATAGGTTAACTCATTCCATCTAGATATGAGGATAGAAACCCTCTCAATTTTATGTTTCTAGACGTTTGTGAGGCCAAAAATTATCATTTTTTAGTGTATAGATAAACTGATTAAGGAATTAGTGACAAGTGTCTTCACATCCTATAATAGATCCCAGTAGAAGGCTGTTATACAATACAATGGATAGATTCATCAGGGTCAGTAATATGAATCTCAGCTTGGTCACCTCCCATTGATATTGGGGGAACATCATCGGGTTGTATTAGGAAATGAAGTGTGTCAGATATTTTTCAAGATCTCTCACATTTTCAAATGTTGAGAAGGATGGAATGTCAAAAATGTGTGGGGGGAATGTTTCATCCACCAATTATAGATAAGTATTCTTCCCCAGATTCATGGGTGTGTTCTACCCTTCCATCAATTCCAATTGAGAAGGTATGGATTAAATCAAATTATGTACTTCTATATGAACCACAATATTAGCCACCTCCCACCTACAAGAATTGAGCAAGGTTTTATGTGGTGTCCCAATTTTCATATATCATTTATTTTTTTATCTCTGATAGGGCTGAATGGTCTCCCTGGTGGGGAGAGGTTGTCACCATAATAGTGGGAAGTTGTGATCATCATTAAATACCTCAATCATATAGACTATCATCTAGGATCTAGAGCTAGCATGACACTCATATGTTGTTATTTTAGGAATATTTTTTATTTAATGATTTTTTGGAGGATGGATATTTTTCTCTCTATAAAGACAATACCTTGGGGGAATTATACCCCTTAGTAGCTCATTGATGAGTTATTTGAGAGTTTATTTCTCATTATCATATTGTGGAATCCATTCCTTTGTTGAAAGAATTTTGGAACTTCTGGGTGGTGAGTGTTCTATAGTCACACCTTTCCCATTATCAATGGTGGTGTTCTACCATTGAGGAGGAAATTCAATGTTTAGGGATTCCAAATTCTATATCCTCAACTAATTTTTTTCCTATAGCCTCAGTTAGTTCATCCATATCACCATACTCTCAAGGTATGATTTTTCATTGTATCAGTTTGATTTTTTATTTATATCCACATCATATGTTGTGTTCATGGTGATGAAATACATTGAGGTGTATTGGGAAATGTTAGTTATCCCATTACTCTCAACATGATAGGCTGATTCTATACCGCTTTATCCCCCTTTGTAAATTTCATCAGGGTAATTTCTATAAACCTTGTTCATATTGGACCATTTTGGATAAGGAACCTTTCAAGGATTGATTTCCTTCATTATACATTCCACTAGACTTGGTCTATTTATAATTACTTTATGTCATTTTCATGTCATGTTTGTCGAATGGGCCATGAATAGTGAAGGTTTGTCTTGCATCATAAGGAATGGATGTGATGTCAACCATTGATATTTAACATAAAAATTGGTGAAGGATGATTCCTTATGAAGTTATGATAATAATGAAAATTCACCCATCCCTACGTGCTAGGCTCGACTAAGGGCCGCTATTGGAACTTATTCATCTTTTTATTAAGGACTTGATGATTCCATTCATGGTTTTCAAGATCCAAGAGATTTAAATTGAGATATAAATTATTCATTCCCTATGGGATGGGTTTGATAAGGAACCACCACAAATTTCTCTATGACCCATTTTGACAATGGTTAACTATGTGAAAGCTATTGAGATAAAAATTCACCCATCTCTATAGGCTGGGGTTTTTTTAAACATCTACTTATATTTAATAGATATTCTCAAGTATTAATGGCCTTGGTGGTTGATAAAGTGGTAAATATTCCTCTATCCTTGTGTCCTGGGTTCTCTTCTGGACATATGTTACAGAAGATGCAATTGTCACCTATTTGATTTGGCATTATTTTGATCGTGTATGAGCTGGGTGCCATGGTACTAATGATAGGAGTGATTTTCTACACTGTTTTTGGGTTGGCCACTAATTTCGGTTAAAATTGTGAAATTCATTCCCATTGTTTCTATTTTCTCATCTTAAATGTCTATTTACAATCCTCCCACTCCATTGGCAATGAAATTACATGTTTAAATATGGGGTGTTTTAATGTATTTACCAACTAGCATACACGTTAACCAGTCCCTTGATTTAGTTAGAGGATATGAAATCACAGGATTTAATATCTTTGCGGTTCTATTGTTCCAGGTATTAATTGAAGTACATCACTCCATAATTTTTCCATCCTCAAATACAGATTACTGATGATGCTTTAGTGATAAGATTTCAAAGATTGGTGGTGCAATGGTGGAAATCATTTGGTAGGTTTATGATGTGTTTTTTCAGTCTTGGGTCCCAGGATATTGATATAGTAGCATGGTCTATTTGAAAATATAGTTTGTGTATGGTTTTAAGGAGACCCATGTATTCTAGATAGTGAGGTTTATATCCTTTAAACACTAATTAGTTACACATATATTTGGATGTAGGTAAGAATTCTCTCATTCTCTAGCTCATCTGGGATATAAAATTCAAGAGTGGTGAGGGGCCATAACATGTTTTGGTATTTTTTATAAATCTCCTCATATAAAAATTTCATCATTCTATTCATCATATTTATATCCCTCCACCTGGTGAGACCACAAAGTTTTCTTCTCTTGGTCACCAACTGACTGTGGTGAGGTGGGGTTGATAGTTGATGGGTCAATATATATGATTAATCCTGGTATTTCAAGAACATCCCTATACCAAGGTGTCTAATCATCTTGAACCTCTCTATATGGAGGTGTATGGGAAAGGGAACGATTTCTATATCTGATGGATATATCATCCTTGGGAGTTTTATGACAGTGGATGTCAGGTGTATAATCCATGTAATCCCTCTCCACACTACCATAAAAAAGGATATCGAGTTAATGATTACCTTCTTATTTGGTTTAAGTGTCGAATGTCCCTTGAGATGTTGCAAATATGCATCAAATAGCCTCAAGGAAACTGTAATTGAGAAGTTCAGGGATATGAGCCTCATTTTGCATCGTGAATGAAATATTCCAACCTTAATTTGGGATTTCACAAGGGATATGATCTTCTTCCATGTGGGATATTAGAATATGGTGATAACCTTATAATATTGCAGGGATATGAGCCAACTCCTGTGAATCTATTGGAATATGTTTGTGAAATAATGTATTATTAGAAGGAATATGAGATGACATATGGATCATTTAAAGATTATTCCAGTCAATTCATGATGAAGTAAGGATATTATAACAGTTCAGAAATGCATTCTCTTCTAGAATATATCATTATGCCTGTAAAATCTGAGTTGGGATATGAGCCTCCTCTTATGTTTCCTCTGAGGGATAAAGTTTCAATCATTCAATGACAGAAGTAGGTATAAAATGAGGAATTTCATTTGCTAATGGAATATACTAAGTATATTTATGATAATGTATATGATCATACCTCAAGTCATGTTTCACCCTCACTCTGTGATTCTCAGTCAGAACTAGTATATGAGCCTGGTATAGTGCCTTTCTAGTATGTCGTAGCTTTTTTTATAGGAATTTGAGCCAATCAAAAAGGCATGTGCCACTCTCACATGGTGATCCCCAGTTGGAATGAGAATATAACCGCAGTCCTATATTTTTTAGTATCCATCCAATATTTTTTGAAATGAATATCATATTCTTCTTAGTAATGAATCACTCTCAATTAGTGATCCCTAATTGGAATAGGGATATGAACATGGTCATATGAGTTTTTAATATTTCACCCATCTTATTCGATAAATATGAATTCATGTTTTAATGAATGTGCCACTCTCACTTGGTGAGCTTCAGTCAGAATGGGGATATGAGCACGACCCTATGAATTTTGAGTATGCCACCAATCTTTTTCAATAAAAATATGAGCCTGTACCAAGGCATGTATTGCTCTCACATGGTGATCCCCTATTAGAATGAGTATATGATCTCAATTCCATGACTTTGGGGTATGTATCCATTTTTTCAATAGGAATGTCCACTTGTCTCATTGAATGTTCCACTTTTAATTAGTGAGTCCAGGTTGGAGCAAGTATATGAGCCCGGTCCTATTTCTCATTCTTTTTCAGAACGTGGTGATAATCCTCCAGGATGAGAGCAAGAATGTGTGATTACTCTGGAGTAGCCACCAATTCATACTAGTCATAATGAATTATTTCTCTAGTTATAAAGATAGATATATGTTCATGTCCCAAAATCTGTACCAATAATGGAATATTATTGGGTAATTCTTTAGTTTTTTCTAGAATATAGTGGCACTTTATAAATGTGTGTGTAGGGATGTAGGCATGTACATTTTTAGTCTCAAATATGTGCTAGAAGATATATTTGATTAAATCAGGGATGTAATCCCTATTCTATCCTCCTTGTTTCATCAGAATATGCTGATGGAATTTAGGTAGGGTGTAGGGATATATTCCTCAAACTTTTTTTTTTGGAATATGGGAGAAGATAAGATCTATGGGGGCATGAATATTGGAATACCGGCTAGATACTATTGTCAGATGTCAGTGGGATTCATTATCATAAAAATGGATATGATCCCACTCTCATTTTTTGACAATATTCAGTTCCCAATGAGACTTCCTTGGTACCAGTTCCTGAGTACCAAAGGTGGAAAAATGACTGGTGGTTCCCTCAACAGGTGACTAAGGGGCACCAGTGGTATGATTATAGTGATGTTTGTTGATAGGTACCCTACTCGGTGTATCCGAAACTAGAATAAATTCATATTAAACTCATTTATCCACCACCTTAATAAATAAAGGTTTATATTACCACACTATGGGGATAATATTCCAATGTTATTGGTGTTGGCAATAGGAACCACTGGTTTAACTACATCATTCCCTAAATAAGATATAATCATCTGAATCATTGTATAGTGACCCTTATATGTATCCTTGAGGTTGAAGATCATAAAATGTTAGTGGTATTCCCTAACTATCACATTCGCAACCTTAAGCTAAATGTGTTTGGTTTGTGAGGTTGTTTTGTGACCCATAGAGACCAAAGTCATATATCAGGTCCCAGAATAACCACTCGATGAAGAAATATCCTCAAATTAATGTGTTTTTTGGGAGAACATCATATAAAGTCACAAATATTACAATGAAAAATATCCCCAATAAATTCATCATCTCATGTGTGAAACATGCTCAATCAGTTATGCAAATGTAACTCAGTTGTCCTTTCTTATTCCTATGTTTTACATTTTCCTCACCTGGACATGTCACATTGAGAATGGCCTTTTTTCCTAGAATCCTTGGTTATCAAGGATTTCATGTTGAGTATACCATTTTTTATATAGGTGATGCAAACAGTAATTTATTGACTCATGGTCAACTAATCATTTTTACTATTTGATAGTTTCACATCGAGTATATTAGTTTCATTTTAGTAGGAAAATGTGGGGTTCCCATGGATTAGAATACAGGGTCTCCAACACCTATAATGATTCATTTATTCTATCATTACATGTCTTCATACTAATTTTATAATTTTTTTCCTTTGTAGGGTTAATTTTTGGAGTTCATGTATGGTTTCACAATTGGTTAGGTCTGGTTCTCCATTTTCGTTTCATATAAACTAACAACAACTATCATGTACACAACAAGGTATAGATCTGATTTCCATAGGATGTTTTTCTTTTGGGGTTTCAAGAACAAAAAAATCATAGAAATTCACATTGGTTGAGAGGATGAGAGGTTGGTCTCATCAATCTCTTTTGGGGGAATTGTTTTCTATTCTGGGAATCTATAATTGGTTTTAAATATGTTCAATAATATCTTCCTAATCCAAATATGGGATGGTTTACCCTAATAAAATAGTTGTCTATCAAATATTTTTATGTATAAAGGGGAGGTATATTAATTATTCCATTGGTATATATATGATGATCTCTATTTATTTCCTATCATTTATTAGAAATGTGTAGCTGCCTATACATTGAATCCATTTAACCAGACACTCTGATGTTTTATACCCTCTAGGGAGGAAATAAGTATTTAGAGGATGAAATTGAACCATCACAAGGTGTCTTATAAATCGTATTTATAACCAAAATCCTAACCCACATACTTTATTTAAACCACACAGTTTAACATCATGAATAAATGACATAAATTAGGTCACATAGGCACCATGTATGGAGATAAAACATTTGGAAGGCTTCCTATATATCATTTTTCTAATAGTAATAAAATTTATCTTATCTAAAGATTCCCCCAAACCGTGGATTGGTGGTGACTGATAATTAATTCATGTTAGGGTTATTTCCCCTGGGTTTACCAATAAGATAATCCTTCTTGTACACGCACCGATGAGAGTGCCCTTATATCAGGAATCATACCCGATCACCAAATATGGCTGAAAAATGAGGTTTCCCTTAGTTGGTTAGATTCATGATGTGAGTAAAATGATTGGTTCAAATACTTATGCTCATGCAATACATGAGTGGTGTTACAAATAATGGCTAGTAAATGATCAATCTCATCACATATGGATTGGGAACATATGCACAGGGTATCCATTATGGGGTGTTTGGTATGGAGCTCAGGGTTCAGGGGGAATCTTATGTGTCCTATTTATTGTATGAATTAAAGTCGTTATATTTCAATTAGATCGTAATCTTCTGATGGATGAGGAAGCTTGATGGACTCGTAGGAGAGTTTGGGTGCCATGGGTTAGAGCGTATGAGACAAAGATAGACTTACACCAAAGTTAATTCCAAGTGAGTTTGGTCCATTAGAATTTATTCTATGTATCCTAATTATAACATGATTAATAGACAACATATTTTAATTGGGGTTATACCTTAATATGTCTACTAGACAAGGTTATCATAACGCAGTGTGTTTGGAAAACATGTCATGAGTGTCTGGTTGACATGTCACATGTGTTTTTCTAACAAGGTTGAGTGCATGATTAACATGTCTAGATGTTGGTCTAAAATGGCTAAAATGTCTCAAGTTCATTCACATGATTTAAGTGGACATGTTTTATGCCTTCATCATGATTATCCTTGAATGTTTGGAGTAAAATTTCATGACTCTATTGACACATCAGATGGCCTTCATGTGATCAATGTAGGCATTTCCAATGGTGTCATGCGATCTAGGATGGAATGTAATAAGGCTATATCATTAATTGAAAAACATGTCTTGACAGAATTAAAAGACATGGTAAACATGTACAATAGACTTCACAAGACTTTTTTCACATGATGAATGAAATTTGTAAGACTTGGTCTACATGTGTCGAGGACTTCTCAATACTTGGGTGACATTTCCTAGAATCATCGCATGATCTATAAGGTTCATGTGGAGCCCATGATGACTTCTCAAGAATTTTATCGTCTTCATCTTAATGTAACTATTCAATATTTTTCAATCTTATTTCAAATTTTCCTCAAGCTTCATCAAGAATTATCTTTTTTATGTTTCTCAGGACCTATCCAACACATGAAATTTAATTCTTATAATCTGGTTATACCACCATAAGTCCTTCTCAATATCTGTGTGTGGTTATGTGAAGTTTATATTCATGTTTTTTATCCCTTAGGTCATTCTGTAGATTTTTAAAAGGTGTAAGACCATTCAGAAACAAGGTTTTCTGCTTTAAGAAGTCTGCTCTTCTGTGCCCCCATATGTATTTATTGTTTATCATGTCTTTTTTGTGTGTCATGCAGTGTATTTATAGCCCTCATGGACCCAATAATACCATTACATGAAAAAAATGTATATTTTTTATATGATCTAGAGTTAGTGGTGGAGTATCATATCATACGCTTCACATGATTTTTCTATGGGTTGTTCAAGGCATCACATGTGAACTAACAACTCTGAGAACACTCTAGCATCAATATATTTATCAGAACCACGGAATTTCAAATGGATTTCCCATAATCATTTTTACATGTAAGATATAATATTCACCCTTGATATTAAATGTCTTATATTCTTCATGTGTCCAATATCCCTGTGTAGAGGCCTTTGTGTGATCGAAGAAGATTTGTATGGTGTCATTTGTTGGATTAATATGGCATTTCAAAGGCCTTTAAAAATATCAGCATGGATAATCAGGGGTCAATTATAAGATCAATTTTGGATTTTCAAAGGGAATTTTTGGGATAAATAGAGATCACAAGAGACGCATTAACCCTTCAAATAAAAATCAATGTATCTTACATTTGTGAGAGGATTTTAAAATTTTCAACCTTTTATTCCATATTTTGAAATACTTGAAGCTTTGTATCATTTGTTTTCTATCATGGAATCCAATGATTAGTATAGGATATTGATATAGTTTGCGATCATTATCATGAATAGTCAGTCGGTTATCTATGATGTGTTATGTGATTAATGTTGGATCTCTTGATGTTGTGAAAACATTTCCATTAACAATACCTCTACATGTCTATGAAGTCAAAGAAAAATCAATGATTAAATGGAAGTTTACTTGTTCCTTCTTATGATGAAGGTTACATTCCAACATTCTCTCATGTTAAAAAGTCAACATTTTTTCATCGGGCATTACAAGGTATTGTTAATCATATAATCACATCGCGTAAAAATCTACAAACCATTCAATCACATGAATCATAGAATTTTTTACACTTACATTTTTTAGGGGATTTGGGTGATTTTAAAAAGTTTATCAATTGAAAAGTCTCATGATCTAAGGAACTCATATAGAATCCATCACATTATCATCAGTGATAGTATGAACACCATTTCAAGAATAGGGGGTCTGTCAGAGGGGATTTAAGTGATCAAAAATATATCATGTGTAGTTCATGATTTATTATCATAAATTTAAAACGGGCATGTGATTTTGTGTCTACCAATAGTTTAATAAATAAAAATTATTCAGAATCTTGAACTTCATATTGTCATTCCACCCCTTCTTTTTTCTGGTGGAAATATTACCTATGACTCAAGTATTTCTTTAATCCCAGAATTTCTCATGCTCATCTGTTGGAAATCAATATTCATGTGCCTATTTAATTGTATTAATATCTTGTAAGATTAATTTAATGCTCAGGTCAAAAAAATTAAAACTTTTATATTAGGGGGAAATTCCATACAAAATTCTAGGAAAATACATTTTATGTCAATGAAGTGTGGTTAACCTAAGAGTGGATCCATAATGGGAGTTTTATATATTGTTTTTTAGGTTTCTTAAAAAAATCCTATGAAAACTAATATTTTTTAACAAGTGACACTTGTGATATCCTATACTGGGAGCCCCATGGGGTAAACGAATTTACACCATCTATAAGGGAAACCACACCCCCACCCCCAATCCAAATAAACTACACAATTTGGTTTTCTATATACTCCTTTATTTAGGAGATATAAAAGATTCATCAAAAAAATTCATGATGATTATCAATATTATATTAATCTTAATATTTATTACTTAAGAGAATCTAAGATGATTAAAAATATAAAATGAATTGGTGAAAACCAATAAAAGTATTATAAAAATATTCCAATTTTTTGAAATGAAAAACCATGGTTTGATAGAATATCAACATCACTTCTCATGAGGTAAATATTTATTCAATTAATATGTACAATGGATTTATTAAAACTTATCTTTCTTAGAAATTTACAAAAACATGACTAGAGGCTAAAATCAACAACATGAGTTTAACAAATCCATCAAAAAAATTCTGAAGATATTTCCAAATGGAAATTTTCTATTTTTTTCATTATATAGTTAACCAGACTCAATATACGCAAAATTGGGCTATGTATTGATTATGGAAAACTCATGTCACCACAACCTCCCAAACCATAAACTATATTATCTTCTAAATTTAATCTATTGGGGCTCTATAATAAAGAATATCTCAGAAAAACCCTAAACAAAAAAAATTATACAATCACATGATCTTCTTTATTCCTTGGATGTTTTATCCCTATAAAACCATGGTACACAACCACCCAAGAGAGGAATATCTTATTTTATCAAAAAAAAATAATGAGATACATATAATCATGAAGATAAATTTGTGTAGGTTTATAATCCTAACCAATACGAGTCTTTGCATACGGTAATACTCAATGGTCACTCATCCTTTTAGAATGAAAACCCCTAAACCACTTCAATAATCCTTATAATGATTTATTACTTGGTCTACCTAGTGAGGGAGATCTTCACTTTCCACATTTCACCTGTATTTCCAAATGATTATTATATTAAAACAACCCATATACCCTCGGTCCATTACTAATCAAATTAATAATATATCATAATGACTCTAGTATAGTTATAGGGAATCATGCACCTTCGGTCCTATATTTGATTAACTAACTTCACTTACCCAAAATAAAAATGCATAATGTCGCAATATTATAAAAAATGGTAAAATGGGAATTATTTTTCTTTAAACTCCATGAAAGAATCTTTTGGAATCCCCTATTTCATTCTAATCTATTATAGGTATTCATCTACTTCTAGAGAGAATATAATAATGTCAGAATTTCACTCTAAAAAATATAGTCATGGTAAAAACTAAAACAACAATAAAACCATAACATTTATTTTTATCACACAAATGACTATCAGTTGGATAAATATTTTATGACCAAAACTAAATAATTCTATCTATTTAGATGACATTCCCCTATTTTCTCTAGACCCCTAATTAAAACCTCCCCAAAACATGAGGAAAAATGATCCAAAATATCTTTACAGAACATTATCCATAGTAAAGAAAGAATTCCCATTCGATGGGAACACCCATTTTTTTAGTACACCACAATGATGGGTGTGCTCCACTAGGGTGCCCCCCAATCCGGATTTGTACCCATTAATTTAATAACGATACTAAGAAAATACCACTAGAAATAAATGATAAGAAAAATATTCTTATATAAACCAATTAACTAATAAAAATATTGATAATCGAGCTCCTCCTTTATCATCTAGACATAGATTACCTGATTAGAAGTTTCAAACACCACACCACTATTACACCTCATTGATACATTCATTCCCTATGGTTTTGAATTCATTAAATCTTAAAACTAATCCATAATTTTTTTCCATGTTATAGGTGGTTAGTACATATATAAAACATTAAATATAAGAATAATAAAATTCATTAAATGTCAAACAAGCACCTCCCAAAACTGATACAAGGAGGGATTCAGACTATATACTCTATGATTTTCCCAAGTGTTTTATGAATTCCTCTTAAAAACACCTGATATTTATCTCTTGGATGAAATTTGAGGCACGCATTATTGTCTCATCATGGGGCTGCACTGGTTTGCTCTTCATTCACCCTTAAATAGAATTCAATCATAATTATACATTCATATGTAGTGAGTTCCCACCTAGTGACAAAGAATATGAAAACATACTAACCATCTAATGGGATGTGAGATTCAATTTCAAGAGGGATAGCTTTTATCAACAAACCAAGGGGGGTCTTACTCACTATTGAAGGTGAGACCTAACTAACTTACTCAATCACTAGCATTTTAGATAATATAAATGGTTAATAAATTTAATCAATGGAATGTAAAAGACAATCTAATATCTACCATGAATGAATCAAATGAATTTCAACTTTCTCCTCTAAGGAAAAACTCTTATTACACAGGGGTTTCAGTTAAATATAATCACCAATAGCTGAAATTGTCCTCCTAAAAAGGGCCTATATGGGATATGTATTTCTATATCCAACACTTTAACACAAAATTCTAGAATAATAACAATGTAATCTTCCATCTAGTGTGTGGTTTCACGAAGTGAGGAAACAAATTTCACAGAAAAGTAAACCAATTTATACTAAACCATAATTTTCAATCTCATTCATCTTCCTAAAACTACAATTTTCTAAAATCCATTTTTTATTTTTAAATAACTAGAGGTTATGACATTGAGAGGTTATTATATAATCATCTATATCCATATACTTTTGTACCACCAACTTACCCAAAAAAAAAATTTCCTACTAGGACACTACCTTAAACTGGAAAATATCTGATTTCAATGTTGTCATTAATATGGATATCAATCCAAAAAATCCTTCTTGTAGTCCTTGATAAATTTAATGGCCTATTTCTAAATCCTTGGTGTATCTAAACCAATGATCCATCATCTACCTAAAATATATTATTCATAATTTATATTATTTCCGATACATCGTGATGCTCAAACCTCAAAAACTGCTCATCGAATAACCAAAAATATCATATAAGAGTATTCCAATGGATCTAAATAAAATACAAAGGATCTTTATAATATCACCCAAAATTATAATTTGATAAATAATTATTTAATTGTTAAATATTAAAAATATCTTAAAACTCAAGGTGCATGAAAATTCATAGAGACATGGCCTATGGGTAAACACTATGTCCAAAGGTTAACATGTACCTAAAAAAATTAGAGATAATATGCTATAGTGAAATTATTTTATTACACTTGAGGAAGCCCTTATACATATAAACCTAAAAATTATTTAATTCCAGACCAGAAAAAACTTAACTCTCTATATCCTCACCTACTTTAACCATTTTCATCCCTAAAAAGAAACAACCATGGATCCTTAATTGGGATTCTCAATAAAAAAACCCCATTTAGAGAAAAACAATCCTTTTAACACTCTTCCTTCATAATATGAGGTCTTATCTCTAAAAATTATCACTAGACAACTACCAAAGATAGAAATATCTTGTTTCATCACTACAGACTATCTGATCCTGCTATTCATGAATCATAACCAGAGTAGGAAAAAGTTATCACCATATATGAGTCATTCCAAACAATTTTATGAAATGATCAGACATACATTTAGGATAAAAATAGACAATTTAAAACTAAAATTATCATTATAGTAGTCTTTTTACATGTAAAACTACAGGGAGTCACTTCTCTACCCACCATTAAAATGTCTTTTGAGGGTTTTTAGATGAGGAAAACCAATCAACACTTCACTATACCATTGTGCACTTCATAAATTTTTCATACTGGAGCTAGATGATTTTCAAGGAATTATTCTCCTCTATAACAATGTCATCTTCTCCATCATCTCTTGTCTCCCACAATAAAACACTAATATCTTTATTTCATAGAACAAATGTAGAATGTACCTTTTTCTTTTATCTCCATACAAACATATATGGAAATCCATTATCCATATCCAAATATAAAATAGGTATTTATCCACTATTAGATATATCATGGTATATTTTCTAGTTCTATTTCATAAAAGGTATATACCATAATATATGAAATTACAATAATAGCCTAAATTTTCTCAGCCTCACACTACAACCCATCAGGATCCACAATATAAATCAATCCAAAATGGATGGACTATGATTTTTATTTAAGCCTTCTATTTCATCTCTATACCCCAAGATAACACTTTCCAAATCACAGTCTATAATGATCCTCTACATCTAGAAAAAACCACCTCCTTCACCACATATACTGAGTTTCTATTTAATGGTACACCCATTATGATATGGGGGCGTTAAAAATAGAAGGTTGTGATCCACTATAGAAATATCTACTAATTTTTTACATTTTAATATATAATAAAGACACCAAGAGAATACCACCATTGATTAAAGGTGATAAAAATCTCTATATCATCATAAAAATAATCTAATATAAATCTTAATTATCAAGTTTTCCCTCCATCATTCAAACATAGTGTCTCCTATTTTATAATTCAACCACCACCTCACTATTATGCCACATTGATCTTGTTATTCATGACAATTAAAACATCAAAAGGGCTAACTATTACACCATAAATCTAGAATGCGCAATATGAAAGGCTATTATATAGTCATCACTCTAATAAAATTACTATATAAATTTATTATGTGCCAAAAAATATCCTCCCTAAACCAATAAAAGGATTGATTTTTTCTTCATACAACATAGACTCCATAATGGTATTGACCATTCAACCTAATAATACAAATACACTATTTCCTAAATTCTTGTTCAGGAATACGTGAGTCTCTTATTGTTATAAAACCATTGATTTCCCTTTAAAATCATTTTTAATTCCATCACATTAAATGCAAGTGAATTCTCATTCTTAGATATAGTGAATAAATCCATGATTACTATCTAATGGATAATCAAACTCAACATGAAGAGGGTAATATAAACTAGTCAAACCTAAATGGTCTTGCTCACTAATGAAAGTAGAACCCACCTCATTTAATTAATCTCCAGGTCCTCTTGATACTAGATATGTATAACCAATTCATTCAAAAGTATGTACCACATAATATCATATCTTACATGTTGGAATCTCATGAATATCCTATTTCTCCTCTATGGATAAACTCACTTTTCTAAATGGGGTTAGTCAAATAAAATCACCATCAGTAGAAATTATCTTCATTACAAGGGTTTATCTAAGAGATTTAAAACATTTCCCATCAACTAAATATATATGAATTCAGTTATAAATCACTCATTTTATATCTAGCATATGGTTCTATTAATTTTGGTTTAAAATCATACCTTGAACTACACGCTTTGACACCTGATCATAGCTACACATTGTGTGTATCATCATGTAGCTCTTACTATTATCACTCTACAAATGATAATAAAAAAACTAAGGTGGTGATAATGAGAGATGATCATTGATTCTTCCATATCAATTCAATCATACACCATGTTGTTACCAATAAAACCCCCTAACAATAAGGATAGTGGAATCAATAGTAAAATATATAGTTTTATTGTTTTTTTATTTCTAAATCCATCAATTAAACTGCTCTAGTTGTGATTAGTTGAAGGACATACCAACTTTCCATGACGGGGTGTATCCTAAAAAAGAATCATCTATCTTCCAATGTTTTATGAAGGATATTTTCCATTGGTCATGCTTCATGAAAAACCCATAACCCAATTTCTTTTACTTAAAATATCTACTATAACACCTAAACTCATACAATATAACCATGAAACATTTCTAAGAACACCTCATGAGGTCAGCATGCATCTTCATGTACTCAAACATGGTCCTGCAACATTATCAATACTCTAATATCTTTGGATAATACTTCATTATGGTAAAGGGATAAAAATCCAACACTGGTCTAAATCTCGTTAAGGGTTAAAGAAAATCACAATCTTCTCAAAACTCATAGTGTCATATAGGATGTTTTACATAAAAATCATCATATAGTTTGTAGTAGTCTAAATAGATGTGAATGCTATTATAAAAGTCCCACAAAACCTCTATCTCTTGGGGACCATGATATTCTCACAAACCTATTAAACCCCTATCATTTAAAAATATGCATAAAATCCATATTATAAGAGATTTAATCCTACATAGTAATAACTACCATGTATCCTATAAAAATGATATAAACTATGAATAAAGAGGATAAAAACTACCTAAAATTTTAGGGAAGGAAATATCATAAATTTGTCACTATAATAAAACCACATATCTCACTAATATAAGGTGAGATGAAAAAATTAAAATTTTCTTCATGGCCCCACCTCTACACAGTAACATTATATTAATAGGTTTCAATACTAATTTTATTTGATGAACCCACAAGTATTATACGATATACAAATGACATGACTTGAGAATGACCTGAATGATTGTAACTGAATATTATATGAAGCATGTACCAACCATGCTAAAATTATGTTTTACATCTCTGGGTGGACCAACAACTTATCATAATCTTTGAAAAGGGATCCACTAATCAAGTCACCTTTTTTTGTATCCCTAGTTGAATAACTGAACTCTGGACCCATTAGTATAATTTCCATAAAATACCAAACAATTCCTCACATAAAAATTCACTATAAACTCATACCTTACGACTGAACCACTTCCATACCGCTCTAAAATTATAGAAAATGTAGGGACCCACCCAGTTTAGAGTCGATCAATATATGCCACCCAAATATTTCCTTTAATGGAATTGGAGATGATGACTATAACCATGAAAATATATGATATAGTATGGGAGGTCTAAGACAATATCAACATATAATAGAAACATATCTATAACACATAAAATAACCATCAACACTAAATTTTTGGTTATATAAAAAACTAGACTATATAAAAAATATGAGTGTGATATAAAATACAAGAAAATTTTCATTTAGGATAATTTCAAGGAACTGTGCATCTAACAAGCCTCAGTAGCTGGTGAATAGAAGACATTGGAAATATAATCCTTCCTACGTGTAATACTTAATAAATATCAATATATAATGATCACTTATGGTTTTATGTACCATTATGCTCCATAAATAATCCCCAAGAACCCCCATACATTACTTCTGAATAAGACACGCATGTTCCACATCCACTAAGACCATCTCTAAACCCTCTATCCTGTATACAAAAACAAAATATGAGGATTCAAATCTCTAGAAATGGTGACTATATAACATACTTGGTATGACACCCTAAAATAAAAAATAAACTAAAAATACATTACAATCCAACCTTAGAAACTAGAATGTAGTCTAGAGTAAGAATATAAATGATATGATTAGTTTTACCACTAAAAGTCTAAGGTGTGAAAAGAAGTCATAGTTATCTAGACTCATATCCCTAAAGGTAGAATTTCATGGAAAATAGGTATTCATATATAATCAAAACATAGAATAAATTTGTTGTATATATCCTTGTAAACATTTATATCCTGAAGTAAAAAAAATGGATTCCATAAGAAGATACAATCCTAGAAGTATTAGATCTTTCCAACCAATCAAAATTCAATATTAGTACTGGAAACCATAATGGTTGATATTTTCCTCCCAAAATATTAGGCACATTAGTTGATGGAGTAACAAAACATACTTCCCACCACTTCTATTCCACTAAATTAGAATCCTATAAGGGAACTCACATTTTGACCAAAGATATATACCAGTTGGGGGAGTACAGATTCCTACTATCATGACTACCCATCTAGGATAAAATCTATGTCGCCACTCATAAATTTTAGTCGGTCACCCATACCTATCCCTAGAAAGGGTATTAACTGTGGGGGTAAATGGACCTAGTGGAAGAACTCTTACCTATTTGACATCTTAAATGGGGGAGTGGTAACAAATTTGTTGATAAAGGACCCAAATAATGAGTATATAGAGTGGCTACTAACCCTACATTGATGTGGGGGACCCGTGTCCCACTATAAACTCGCCATCTTAGGGTATTATCCTTAAGGATTATTTGATCTCTATTCATAAACCCCATCATCATCCCTATATAGATAAATATACAATATTAAAATCATCATGTTGTGTCTAATCACTAATACAGAAGAGAATAACCCCCATAACATTCCATGCGAAAGGAGAAACATCACCACTCTAACCACCTAGCTAGACACAATCATGGAAAAAAGATGTTTTTCATGTTATAGGGGTCAATCCTAAAGTGGTTTCAAGGCAAGACAGCTTCCACTACTACTAATGAGTCTAAAATCATTGATACAAAACCATGACACCATTAGGGATACCTTGTCCAACTATTCTTCATATTTCTATCAATTTATGGAATCCTTCCCATGATGTAACTATAAATATGATATATTTACCCATATTATTACTCTTATATAATATGTTAGAAAAAAATTAATATTAGAAACTATAATGTCATGGTTCTCCTACACAACTTTCTAACCTCAATTTGTCTTCCGGAACTCGCATGAAAGAATCATTCAACAGACCATGATCCTTTCTAATCCATCTAATCTTGTAATAAATCCATTCTTTATAGAATATAGATCAACCCAAAGTAAAATTAAAAGAAACTGGTTTTCATCTCCATTCTTTACTCTAATCGTACCAAACACTTTGTTGAATGCCCCTTGGATCGGCTTTGTTCCCCTTATATTAAATCCTCATCCATGCCACCAGTCGAAAATGTACTGGAATTTATTATCACAGTACACCAATCACAAAAATTATTTTTTTAGATTAATAAACCAAATATTTACACCATTCAGTTATCTGACATCATCCTCTTTAAATCTTACATTCCATGAACATTAATTTTACATCCAAATTCACTAACTACAAGACATGAATCTCAATCACTCATCAGTATTAATCTGATTCATCAAACCATCAAATTCAAATATGGTTGGTCTAAAAAATATACTAAATTAGAATATAATAAGGGTAACAAAAATTGAGATTTCATCTATCTAGAATGATGGTCTAAGAATAGTTAACTAAACATTGATCTGATAACCACGAAGAATGGATGTAAATTAGTGTGGGATAATGTGTATTTATGTATGAATTAAAAAATCATTTAGAAAATTAATTTTTGAAAGTAGTTCATGTATAAAATTCCACTCTACAAATTGAGAATAGAGGATATATATAATCGTTATCTCGTGGGGCATCAGTTGTTTCTTCACTTGTTCATAATAACCATGGATAGGTAATCATGTATGTCACAAATCTGGTCCTAATTAAATCTTGATCCATCCAACAATCAATGATGGATCTCATTCCCTCTCCCAATCTTGGGTATTTATTATTAAAATGTGGATAACCCTAGATAGAATCCCCAATATGAGATATATAGTGGTATTTTAGGGTATTCACATATAAAACCACAAAAATTAAATATTATTTATTGAATTATACCTATTATGACCTATCTTAGTTTCATTAGTGTTAAAGTTATTTACTCTATATGTATGACATAACCCATACTCAGGATGAAAACACAACATCAACATCCCAATATGATGATATGCTTAAGAAACACAATCAATTTAACCTAAAACACATAAATCCTTACTAAAACTATCAATATATTCTTAATATATATTATTTTCGATCTTACACAGAACTAGATAATTATTAAATAACAAAGATAAAATATAAAATATATTATATAAATTTTCAAGTAGTTTGAAATGAAAAAACTATTGTCCCTATAATGTCATCATCTATACTCGCATGATATATATTTAATAAATAAATAAAAATTTAAAACCCGTTAAACACTGCATGACTATGAATTCCTTGAGACTTATCCTAATTGTAAAATTTCACCCTGAGGATAATAGTAAAAAAATATGGTTGATATGGATTGAATCATATTGGTGGAATATGGAATGTATCAAATATTTTCAAGTAAATAAATTTTGATAGTAGCTCAAAATAAACATCTACATTTTTATTATATAAAATTTTATATTCTTTTTTATGAGACTACTGCATATAATACCTTGACCATGAGGTTTTTAGCACCATATTTTTCCTATTACATTAAATTTTATATGTAACGCCCCGACCCTAGTTACCCAGAGTCGGTGCATTATTACATAACATTGGCATGATCACAAGAAAGATCAAATCACGAAAGACCGATTGGTTTATTAGCCTCGGAAACACTAGATATATTCATAAGTTTTACATTACATCACAAAATAAAAAACTACTACAACAACATAATGTCTCCATAATCCACACTCATATCCCCACATAATATCCCTGCAGGTCATTCATAATTTACTTCTTCATTTCCTGGGAAAAATAAAACATAGAAAAGGGGTGAGCTCATATTCCCAGTAAGGATAAAAATATAGTGGAAAATTTCAAAAATAAGAATAAACATTTAAGGCAATGTATAACTAAAACAAAAGCCTTTCAAACTTTAACTTTCAACATTGTATGGCATAAATAAAATGAAATAATGCCATTTACTCATTCACATGGATATTCTACTAATCGAATAATCACATGCAAAATCACTAACCACTTTCATAATGTTGGAATGCATAATGCTAGACTATCATAACCACATAGCCAAGGCCTCGTGCCAAGACTACAAATAATATTTTGTCAAGGTCTTGTGCCAAGACACTAGTTTGTCTCATGAGACCTACCGATGCATCGAGGAGCTATAGCGGGCTCCACCCGTCACATATTAAGTCCAATGCATTCCCATATGAAAAGGTTTAAACATAACATAAACATTCGTATTAAAACTAGCATACGAAATGTTAATAATTTCACCATAAACTATTAATGGTATAAAATTAACACATCCACAGTCAAACATATCAAAAAACCTTTAATACAATATAGAAGTTTTGTATCATAATAAATCAACTTCAAATAAGCGTAAAATCCATCAAAAGATGTTGACATAGATGAAATCAAAACATTTTTTAGAGAAATATCTCTTTCTATTTTTGAAATCATTTAAGAGCCATATAAAATAAAACATTTTCTTGAAAATATTCTTATAATCTTGTAAAAAAAGCTTTGAAGATTTTATAACGGCGGAAAATAACCGCACCCGCCGTATAAGTTAAAAAAACATTCTTACCTTAATTCTGTCGAAAAGGTTAAAAAGGACCTTGTTTTGAAAACGACGGAAATATTCCTCTTATAAAAATTCAAAAAAAGGTATAAATAACTTTAACCCATATTCTTGTAAATAATAAAAACGTTTTGAAATACATTTTGAAGAAACATGGATGTGGATGATAAAGAAATCCCAGTAGATTATTACGTATAAACAACCTCGGATAATGAAGAGATTGTGAAATAACCCTTACCTTGTACTTTTCCTTGGTTGGGGTAGGTTAAACTCCTGTATAATGGTGAAATAATTATTATTAAATTATACAAGAATCATATACATTAATATGATATCATATATGATCTTTTAATATTGATTTGATAATAATATCTTAGTATTATCGTTGTTTTCGGTGTTAACTTACTTGTTTTCTTTTGTATGTTTTGTTACATAAGACATGTATGTAAAGGATAGGTTGTATATTATTCATATCCATAATGATATCAAGTCCTTAAACATCATTTTTTAAATCATCAAATGATAATTATACTTGAATGGATACGATGGAGAATGAATCTCATCGCGTTCGTGGAGACGGTAGTCCGTACGTACGCACGAGCGACAATATCATTCTTTTGATATTAAAATAATATATAAATGGATGGTATATCATATATACAGAATCATTAACATGTTATATTTATTATTTACATGAGTTACACATCATTATTATACCCATCCAAATAATATTATATTGAATAACAATTACACCACGACGTGGAGACGGTAAGTCGTACGTACGCACGTATGGTGACATGTTATTCAAAGGGTGGATAGAATACTGAATATGGTTGTACCATATTTATAAAAACATCACAATATATATATGATACTGCAGTTATTATTTTAGAATGGTAACAACAAAGGAAGAAGAAGTGGAAGAAGAAAGGAACTTGGAAAAGGGTGGTGAAATCATTACCTCTTCTTCGGGTTCTTCCTTTTGATTTGATCAAAAGGGCTCCATAGGTTGGCTTTCTGATCAAACTAAGGCCTCTAGGTTGTAGTGAGGGAAGTTGGGAGAGTATTTGGGCAGATTTTAGCCAAACCAAAAGGCTTTGATGGTGTGTAGAAATGAGAATGAAGAGTGACCTTTTATAAGAGGGGTGAGGGGCACCTTTGGAAAAGATAGAAATATTAATTTATAATAAATTTATATTCGGTTTCTAATGGCTCAAAAGTTTATTATTTAAACTTTAAGGTGGGTATAGGTCTAAAACAACTCAACCAATAGAATTTAGACAGGTTTGGGTACATATATTATCATTATCTTTAAGTATTAACTCTAATTTAATTAGTTTCATTTTTACAATGTCTCTTTGTAATTTTATATAATATGGTTAATAAACATACTATATACATCCAAGCGACCCCCAAGTGGTCCATTAATGATTAACCTATCATTATATAAGTCTCTTGGCCGAAAATTAGATTTTTAGGAATTTAATATCAATTAATAACATAATATTTGTTTTAAGAACTTCTTTATGTCAATTTTGACAATATTCAATAGTTGATTTTGTTGAAACTCATAACAGATTTATTACTTCGAAAAAAGTCAATTAAATCAATCCTAATATATCATATTATCCTAGAAAATTATTTTAATTCATTAAAAGTTTCATATTATATTTATTTGGGTATTTATAATATCACCTATTTTAATTTTTCACTATTATAGTAATTACTACATCATCATTGTGCCATAAATAAATTAAATTATTCAATGTCTAAAAATTATAAATAAAATATCATTATGTAGGAAATCGTTTTATCTTTCTAATGAATATTTATAATCTAAAATCCAACATATATAACCCTATGTAAAAATTGTTTTGCTAAAAGATATATGCTTGTATCATTTTTGTATTCATTTTAACTTAATTAAAAAAAAGTGTCCCTATCACCTACAAGTGGCCCCATGGGGTCCCAAAATCGACCCAAAGATGACTATGGTCGAACATGTATCAACCAATAAGGCTAGGACACGTTTTAGGGTAATTTAGTATTATTATAATATTATTTTTTAACCCTTATTTACCAGATTTATCATTAACCATGGTAAATAAAATATTTACCACAGTAATTATTCAAAATATCTAAAAATAAAAGTTACCTATTTACATAATTTGGACATCCTGATTCCAAATATGGAATCCATTTTTCTAAACTCAAAACATAGAAGTGGCAGAAATTAATTTAAAATTAATTCCTGCTGTCAAAACAAAAAGCGTGTTTTTAAGAGATAATAACTATCAAAAGATTGACACTTGTTTATGTTCGGTTTAATTGTAAAATTATGTCCAATGACCAACATTATATTAAATGGTAAAAATATATTCTAAATATACTTTAAAACCACTAAAATTCATAATTTATCATTATTAATTATTTTGATTAAAAAAGTTGTTTTTAATTAAAATTTAGTAATTTTCACTATTCATCAAAATATTAAAGTTATCCGAAAAGTACCAAAATTTCATCTTAGGCTAAATTAGATATTCCGAATCAAAAAATGAAGTCCATTTTGAAATATAAAATATATATAATTTCAAAAAGTAGGTATTACTATTCATAACGGCTAGTTTGATTGGTTACGGTGTGTTAGAACTTGGTGTTACGTACAACACACGCTATCACATTATTCAAAGAGAAGCGTATCGTAGAAGCTTGGGGTGTTACATTCTCCCCTCCTTCAAATAATTTCGTCCTCGAAATTTCTATAATACTACCGCATGAAAAGACTCGGGTGGTTTTTCATCATAAGTTCATCGGGTTCCCACGTTGCCTCTTACATCTTATGGTTTCTCCACAAAACTTTTACCAGACGCGTCGTCCGGTTTCTCAGTACTTGTTCTCTCGTATCAAGAATCCTGACGGGCTCTTCACAATAAGAAAGATCGGGTTCCAGTTCTAATTCCTCATAGGTGAGTACATGCGTTGGGTCATGTATGTATTTCCTCAACAGAGATACGTGGAACACATCGTGAACTTTGGAGAGACTTGGCGGCATTGCCAATCGGTAAGCTACAGCCCCAATTCGTTCTAGAATTTTGAAAGGTCTGATGTACCTGGGACTCAATTTAACTTTCTTACCAAAACGTATGACTCCCTTCCATGGAGATACCTTCAGGAAAACATGATCACCGACTTGAAATTCCAAATCCTTCCTTCGATTATCGGCATAGCTCTTCTGCCTACTTTGAGCTGCTTTGATGTGATTTTGGATTACTTTCACCTTTTCCACCATTTCCTCCACCAGTTCTGGGCCTACAAGTTTTCTTTCACCAACGTCATCCCAACAGGTTGGTGTACGACATCTCTTTCCGTATAACGCTTCATATGGTTCCATCTGAATACTCGAATGGAAGCTATTGTTATAGGAAAATTCTACCAGTGGTAAATATTGATCCCACATACCCTGAAAGTCAAGTGATCAAGATCTCAACATGTCTTCTAAAGTCTGAATAGTCCGTTCTGATTGTCCGTCTATCTGAGGGTGGTAAGCAGTGCTCAAATGAAGTTCAGTATCCAAGGATTTCTGAAGACTTTTCCAAAATCTTGAAGTAAAACGGGGATCACGATCAGAAACGATCGATAGGGGTACTCCATGAAGTCTCACAACTTCATTAATATATAGTCTTGCAAGACATTATAGGGGTAGATCTTCTCTTATAGCAAGAAAATGTGATGACTTGGTAAGACGATCAACAATAACCCATATTGCATCGTTCCTTCTAGGAGTCTTTGGTAGCCCCATGACAAAGTCCATCGTTATATTGTCCCATTTCCACTCCGGTATGGGAAGAGTTTGCATGACTCCTCCAGGCTGTTGCCTTCCAGCTTTCACTTGTTGACAAACCATACATCTTGACACAAAATCAGCAATCTCCCTCTTCATGTTGTCCCACCAAAAATGTTCTTTCAAATCTCTATACATTTTGGTGCTCCTAGGGTGTATAGAGAAATTGGAACTATGAGCATCATCCAGCAATTCCCTTTTTAGATCAGGTATATCGGGAACACAAAGTCTCTTCCTGAATTTCAAAATTCCATCTTCATACACAAAGTCTCTCAATCTCCCATCATTCACAGCTTTAATCTTCTTTTGAAATTCTTCATCATCGATCTGAGAACTCTTAATCCTTTCTAGTAAAGATGGTTTGGCAACCATTTGAAAAAGCATTGATTTTTCACCTTCCCTGGTTATACCCATGTCCATCTTTACTAGATCCATGAAAATTGGATCCCTTTCAATTCTAATCATGTTCAAAACTCCATGGTCTTTTCTACTCAAAGCATCTGCCACCTTGTTTGCTTTCCCCGGGTGGTAGTGTATCGTGCAATCATAATCCTTGAGTAATTCAAGCCATCTCCTTTGCCTCATGTTGAGTTCTTTTTGTGAGAAAATATACTTCAAACTCTTTTGATCAGTATAAATCTCACATTTTCACCATAGAGGTAGTGCCTCCATATATTCAAATCAAAGATCACATGTGCTAACTCGAGATCATGAGTAGGATAGTTTTGTTCATGAATTTTCAACTGTCGTGATGCATAGGCAATAAATCTATCATTCTGCATAAGGAAACAACCAAGTCCTTTCTTTGATGCATCACTATAAATAACGAACCCATCATTCCCCGATGGTAGATTCAATATAATATCATTGACTAATCTTATCTTCAGTTCTTCGAAACATTCTTCACACTCTTTTGTCCAAACAAATTTAACCCCTTTACGTGTGAGCTTCGTTAATGGGTTAGCCAATCGGGCAAAATTCTGGACGAAACGTTGATAATAACCTGCCAAACCAATAAAACTACGTACCTCAGTTATACTCGTAGGTGCTGGCCATTCTTGGATTGCATTGGTCTTAGAAGGATCAACAGAGATTCCATCTTTAGAGACAATATGGCCAAGAAAAGAAATCTCATGAAGCCAGAATTCACACTTGTTAAACTTCCCATATAATTCATGCCTCCTCAGAGTCTTCAAGATAATGCGCAAGTGATTTTCATGATCTTCATAGGTTTTGGAGTATACCAAGATATCATCAATAAATACCACCACAAATTCATCGAGATACTCCTTGAAAACTCTATTCATCAGATCCATGAATAGAGAGGGTGCATTAGTCAATCCAAACGGCATTACAATAAACTTGTAATGCCCGTACCTGGTTCGAAATGCTATCTTCGGAATGTCTTCCTTCTTCACACACAACTGATGGTATCCAGATTGAAGGTCAATCTTTGAAAAGTATTGAGCTCCATGAAGTTGGTCAAATAAATCATCAATGCGAGGTAGGGGATACTTGTTCTTTATCGTTATAGCATTGATCTCCCTATAGTCGATACATAACCTCATAGATCCATCTTTGTTTTTAACAAAAAGAACAGGGGATCCCCATGGAGAAACACTAGGGAGAATAAATCCTTTATTACTCAACTCCTCTAGTTGTTTCTTTAGTTCGACTAACTCTACAGTGGCCATTCTATAAGGGGTCTTCGATATAGGCCTTGATCCAGGAATCAAATCAATGGAAAACTCAACTTCTCGTTCTGGAGGATGTCCAGGTAAATCTTCCGGAAATACATCTACAAATTATTTCACAACAGGTACATACTCTATTTGAACATTCCTTTCCTCACCGACAGTTATTTCATTCTCTTCCTCCCCAATAATTGAATTTAGTTGAGCTATTGAGGGTGGATCTAAATAAGAATTTGGTGGTGATGATTCTGCTCTAAAGATAAGGTGTTCCATATCATTATCATCAGTAATCGTAACCTCTTTCTTCTTAAAATAAATCTTCGCATCATAGTCCGAAATCCAGTCCATACCGAGGATTATATCAAACTCAATCATAGGTATGACGATGAGATCAGCAGATAAAGAACATTTATGTGCTCTAATGGGGACTGATTCAAAAAACTTTGTTGCAATGATACTTCCCTTAGGAGTTTTAACTGACAACTCCCTTATTAAATCAAATTGGAAATATCTAATTTTCTTAGCAAACTGGGAAGATATGAAACAATGCGATGATCCAGAATCAAATAATGCATTTGCTAAACTTGAGGAAACCATTAAATTACCTGCCACCACATCTTTCGGAGCTTCTACCTCAGCAGTAGTGATAGCATAAGCCTGGCCTTGATCCCTTGGCCTTTTCTGAGGTAAGTTCTCCTGACGCTTAGGACATGCATTTGCATAATGCCCTAATCTCCCTACAATTATAGCACTGAACGTTGGTAGCTTCCTTCTTCCCCTTGAAATCACGAGCTTGGTGGCCTTTTTCACCACACTTGTAACAGACTCCCATTCCCTTCAAGAAAGTACCAGGATGTTTCTTCCCGCATTTACCATAGGATGGATATTTAACCTTTCCCTTCTTCCCCTCATTTCTATTCCCAGATTGATCAGCAGGTCTCTTCTTATCTTGCTTTTCATTAAAGTCATAAGACTTAGATAATTCTTTTTCGCTCTTGATAGCACATGAGACAATGTCTTCGTACGACGAAAAGGATTGTGAGACTAATGCTCGACGAAGAAATGGTTCTAACCCATCAAAGAAATGATCAATCTTACTTCTTGGGTTACGTATATAATCTCCAGCATACCTCGCTAACCTTGTAAAGTTAGCCTCATACTTTGTGACATTCTCATCCTCCTTTTGTCTCAGACTCAGAAATTGCCTTTCCATATCTGCTCGATGGTCGCGAGGAAAGTATTTTTCTAAAAATAGATCTTTGAACTCCCTCCATTCCATATTTGATACTTCATCATCTTCCTTCATGTTTTGAATCAATGACCACCATTGATCAGCATCTCCAGTGAGGCGGTAAACTGCCATGATAACTTTTTCCCTTTCACTGCTCCCCAAAGCCTGAAATATTTTCTCTAGGGAATTTATCCATTGCTCGGCTACTAAGGGATTTGTACTCCCATTGAACGTTGGTGGTTGTTGCCTCATGAATCGATCTAACATTGATCCTCCACACTGTGGATCAAGGTGCTCCATACAGGTAAGGTTATTATTCATAACCTGAGTAACTTGTCCCAGTATGGTGATTAGCTAATTGGCACCAGTTGCATCACCAGCCCCACTATAATTATCTTGAGCAGGAGGGAAATCCCTACATGGAGTGCGTGCATTGATACGGTTTCCATTTCTTCCACTAGGCTCCATTTCTTAACAATGGCATAAACTAGATCAGTTTATGAATCAAAATACATAATCCCATACTTATAAAACACTTAACATAAATTGAACTATTAATGGATATAATCCATAATCATAAAAATGTTTTCTTTGAAGAAGTATATACTCATAAACCCTTAATAATGATTTGTAAAGAAAATTAGAGTTATCCTAAGCATATCCCTCGGGAGTGTCGTAACCAAGAGTGCCGCAAGGCCCGTTGTCGTGCACCAGTTCCCGTTCGAGTCTAGCTCAAAGCGGTTTTTTCGGGTTTTACCCCTAGGTACATCTGTGCCAGAGCCTCCTTTACCTGCTCGTATCCAGACAGGGATGTATTGCTCAGAAAACTCACAAAATCTCTACAATACCATAATTCTAGGAAGTTCTTCTATACTAATCCTCAAATTTCATCTTAGGTCTACGTGCTCTAATCAGAGTTTATCTAAATCTAGCTTCCAAGGTTTGTACTAAACCTCCCTCTGATATCAACTGTAACGCCCCGACCCTAGTTACCCAGAGTCGGTGCATTATTACATAACATTGGCATGATCACAAGAAAGATCAAATCTCGAAAGACCGGTTGGTTTAGTAGCCTTGGAAACACTAGATATATTCATAAGTTTTACATTACATCACAAAATGAAAAACGACTACAACAACATAATGTCTCCATAATCCACACTCATATCCCCACATAATATCCCTGCAGGTCATTCATAATTTACTTCTTCACTTCCTGGGAAAAATAAAACATAGAAAAGGGGTGAGCTCAAATGCCCAGTAAGGATAACAATATAGCGGAAACTTTCATAAATAAGAATAAACATTTAAGGCAATGTATAACTAAAACAAAAGCCTTTAAAACATTAACATTCAACATTTTATGGCATAAATAAAATGAAATAATGCCATTTACTCATTCACATGGATATTCTACTAATCGAATAATCACATGCAAAATCACTAACCACTTTCATAATGTTGGAATGCATAATGCCAGACTATCATAACCACATAGCCAAGGCCTCGTGCCAAGACTTAAAATAAGATTTTGTCAAGGCCTTGTTCCAAGACACTATTTTGTCTCATGAGACCTATCGATGCATCGAGGAGCTATAGCGGGCTCCACCCGTCACATATTAAGTCCAATGCATTCCCATATGAAAAGGTTTAAACATAACATAAACATTCGTATTAAAACTAGCATACGAAATGTCAATAATTTCACCATAAACTATGAATGGTATAAAATTATCACATCCACAGTCAAGCATATCACAAAACCTTCAATACAATATAGAAGTTTTGTATCATAATAAATCAACTTCAAATAAGCGTAAAATCCATCAAAGGATGTTGACATAGATGAAATCAAGACACTTTTTAGAGAAATATCTCTTTCTATTTTTGAAATCATTTAAGAGAAATATAAAATAAAACATTTTCTTTAAAATATTCTTATAAGCTTGTAAGTAAAGCTCTGAAGATTTTATAACGGTAGAAAATAACCGCACCCGCCGTATAAGTTAAAAAAACATTCTTACCTTAATTCTGTCGAAAAGGTTAAAAAGGACCTTGTTTTGAAAACGACGGAAAGTTTCCTCTTATAAAAAGTTAAAAAAGGGTATAAATGACTTTAACCCATATTCTTGTAAATAATAAAAACATTTTGAAATACATTTTGAAGAAACATGAATGTGGATGATAAAGAGATCCCAATAGATTATTACGTATAAACAACCTCGGATAATGAAGAGATTGTGAAATAACCCTTACCTTGTACTTTTCCTTGGTTGGGGTAGGTTAACCTCCTGTATAATGGTGAAATAATTGTTATTAAATTATAAAAGAATCATATACATTAATATGATATCATATATGATCTTTTAATATTGATTTGATAATAATATCTTAGTATTATCGTTGTTTCGGGTGTTAACTTACTTGTTTTCTTTTGTATGTTTTGTTACGTAAGACATGTATGTAAAGTGTAGGTTGTATATTATTCATACCCAAAATGATATCAAGTCCTTAAACATCATTTTTTAAATCATCAAATGATAATTATACTTGAATGGATACGATGGAGAATGAATCTCATCGCGTTCGTGGAGACGGTAGTCCGTACGTACGCACGAGTGACAATATCATTCTTTTGATATTAAAATAATATATAAATGGATGGTATATCATATATACAGAATCATTAACATGTTATATTGATTATTTACATGAGTTACACATCATTATTATACCCATCAAAATAATATTATATTGAATAACAATTACACCACGACGTGGAGACGGTAAGTCGTACGTACGCACGTATGGTGACATGTTATTAAAAGGGTGGATAGAATACTGAATATGGTTGTACCATATTTATAATAACATCACAGTATATATATGATACTGGATTTATTATTTTAGAATGGTAAAAACAAAGGAAGAAGAATTGGAAGAAGAAAGGAACTTGGAAAAGGGTGGTGAAATCATTACCTCTTCTTCGGGTTTTTCCTTTTGATTTGATCAAAAGGGCTCCTTAGGATGGATTTCCGATCAAAATAAGGCCTCTATGTTGTAGTGAGGGAAGTTGGGAGTGTATTTGGGCAGAGTTTAGCCGAACCAAAAGGCTTTGAAGGTGTGTAGAAATGAGAATGAGGAGTGCCCTTTTATAAGAGGGGTGAGGGGCACCTTTGGAAAAGCTAGAAATATTAATTTATAATAAATTCATATTCGGTTTATAATGGATCCAAAGTTTATTATTTAAATGTTAAGGTGGGGATATGTCGAAAACAACTCAACCAATAGAATTTAGACAGGTTTGGGTACTTATATTAACCTTATCTTTAAGTATTAACTCTAAGTTAATTAGTTTCATTTTTACAATGTCTCTTTGTATTTTTATATAATATGGTTAATAAACTTACTATATACATCCAAGCGACCCCCAAGTGGTCCATTAATGATTAAACTATCATTATATAAGTCTCTTGGCCGAACATTAGATTTTTAGGAATTTAATATCAATTAATAATATAATATTTGTTTTAAGAACTCTTTTATGTCAATTTTGACACTATTCAATAGTTGATTTTTTTGAAACTCATAACAGATTGATTACTTTGAAAAAAGTCAATTAAATCAATCCTAATATATCATATTATCCTAGAAAATTAGTTTAATTCATTAAAATTTTCATATTATATTTATTTGGGTATTTATAATATCAACTATTTTAATTTTTCACTATTATAGTAATTACCACATCATCATTGTGTCATAAATAAATTAAATTATTCAATGTCTAAAAATTAAAAATAAACTATCATTATGTATTAAATCTTTTTATCTTTCTAATGAATATTTATAATCTAAAATACAACATATATAACCCTATGTAAAAATTGTTTTTCTAAAAGATATATGCTTGTGTCATTTTTGTATTCATTTTAACTTAATTAAAAAAAAGTGTCCCTATCACCTACAAGTGGCACCATGGGGTCCCAAAATCGACCCAAAGATGCCTATGGTCGAACATGTATCAACCAATAAGGCTAGGACACGTTTTAGGGTAATTTAGTATTATTATAATATTATTTTTTAACCCTTATTTACCAGATTTATCCTTAACCATGGTAAATAAAATATTTACCACAGTAATTATTCAAAATGTCTAAAAATAAAAGTTACCTATTTACACAATTTGTACATCCTGATTCCAAATATGGAATCCATTTTTCTAAATTCAAAACATAGAAGTGGCAGAAATTAATTTAAAATTAATTCCTGCTGTCAAAACAAAAAGCGTGTTTTTAAGAGATAATAACTATCAAAAGATTGACACCTGTTCATGTTCGGTCTAATTGTAAAATTATGTCCAATGACCAACATTATATTAAATGGTAAAAATATATTCTAAATATACTTTAAAACCACTAAAATTCATAATTTATCATTACTAATTATTTTGATTAAAAAAGTTGTTTTTAATTAAAATTAATAATTTTCACTATTCATCAAAATATTAAAGTTATCCGAAAAGTACCAAAATTTCATATTAGGCTAAATTAGATATTCCGAATCCAAAAATGAAGTCCATTTTGAAATATAAAATATATATAATTTCAAAAAGTAGGTATTACTATTAATAACGGCTAGTTTGATTGGTTACGGTGTGTTAGAACTTGGTGTTGCGTACACCACACGCTATCACATTATTCAAAGAGAAGCGTACCGTAGAAGCTTGGGGTGTTACATTATAGATACAAATATGAAAAATATTGATAAAAGTGTAATTGATAGAATTTTACATTGATTACCAACACTCATAAAAACACATCATTACTTCTAAAAGGATTTGAGAAAAATATATTTTTAGGATAATGAGAAGAAGTTATAACTCTTATATACTATATGTGTACAGAAAAACACTTTCTCATGTTGATGAATATATAAATGAATTATTTGGAAAATTGATTTAATTTTTCAAGATGTAAGAGATTGATTCTTGAGTGGGAATAAATATCACACCATAATCCTAGTGTCATTTTATTTTATTTATTTTCTTTAATTTCATGGTGTTTAATATATTTTTTGATGTTTGAGTTTAGCAAAAATTTAGTTTTTTTGTTTTGGAGGTTTTAGGTTGCTTTTGGCCCTATGCACGGTTACTGTGCACAGCTTGGGAGGAAACTATGTTGATGGTGAATCCAATGGGTTTTTTAAGTTCATTTTGTTCTTTCCTAGTTTATATTTAATGTTCTTCAAGAATTGTTTCCCAACCTGTAAGCATTAGTGTCTTAGAACCAACTGGTTTTACTTTTATTACATGGATATTTAAAGTATTATTACATATTTTTCATTGTTCTACATGAATACGATGTAATAATGTCCTAGAGTATTTCATGCATTGATATGGTCGTGGTACTTCCCCGCTATGATGAGAACCTTTAAATTCTATAACAATATTCTTAAATATAGTTCTCCGGTAGAATGACATACTATGATGGGACACATAGCATGCATACCGTCAGGTGCAAGTATTTGTGAGCAGATGATACATCCTCTCTTAAATTTCACACTTAGTAATATCCAAGATAAGAAATTATGTGACCAGACCCACTAGTAGGAATTTTTCATATTTTAGTGTCATCAGATATTTATATCTGTGAGAATTTGTAATGATCCATATACGTTAAGATTATCATTAATATTTTTCATGACTCACCCACTTGGATTTACTGATGAAAACCATCACGTAGACAGTTGGCGGGAAGTAGGGTACATTGGGTGCATCACGAGTGGCGTGTTATTAATGGATAAGTTGAGGAAGGATTTGTCCCTTCCAATTATGGAAGTTGATATCTTGTATCTTTGATTGAAATATAACTGTTGTAGGAAATTCCATGTCCATGGTGTAACGATGAGTTTATTTCAGTTTGTCAAAGAATGACATATCAAGCATAAAGGTTCATGACATTATCCTTAAATCTGCTTGATTAGATATTTCTACCAAGGTATTATATTACACAGTGCGTGTTTGTATATGGATGTCGTTGTTCCGACATTATGTTCTTTCTCTTGGGTGGATTGACCCAATTCTAGACAGTACTCTTGGACATTTGGCAAACCTGCCTAATGAAAAAGAGAAAGAATCCTAGAGGGTCACACTGTCAGTGTTTTTGGGGGTCTCGGTTAAATTTTATATGAATATTATGAATGAAAAAAAATATTATTCTCAAGACTGTGGAATAATTATATTTAAGATAATATTATAGAATAAATCAAATAAAAAATATTTATTTATTTTATTGAACTTTTAATAAATATTTATTTACTATTTTGTAAATAAAATATTTATTTAAGATAATTAAATAATTGTTTATTTATTCAGGTGTTCGATAAATTGAAGTGGAGTTTGAGCAGACCGAGGTCAGTCTTATAGTAAAATAATTATTTGCAAGATAGTAAATAATTTTTTAACGAGTTGGCACAAGTTGAAATAATAATTACGCTAATATTATTTTGTGACGCCGAATTTTATTTTATAATTCTGTTTTGTGCAAGTTGGTAGGCCTTGAATAATGACTTGGTATTATTATTATGTACATGTTTTTCCTCCATTTTTATGAATGTATTTAATTTTTGATATGAAATTAAATATTGTAAATGAAATACCATGTATATAAAAAGAAAAGTATGCCTATTGTGCCACACAGCACATCACACGCCTGGTGAATTGAGAATTGTTAATCCAAAAAAATTCTCTCTCGAATCCTCTCCTCTCCCCTCTGAAGAATGATAGACATTCATCATCGCCTAAGAACAAGCGATCAATAATGACCGACAAGAAGACACTCACTTCGCAACGCTAGAACCCGGAGAACAAGCGATGAAGATCGGAGGCCATCGGAGTACGTGTGGATCACTGGTAGAGGTATTCTAGTTTGGATCCTTACAAGTGCTATGAGATAATCTGGAAGGGACATTCTGAATGATCAACTTCATCAATGATGAATAATATTAATGATCCAAGTATATTTTTCTTTATAAAATTAATTAAATGAATTATAAAAATGATGTGCAAGATACTCACTAAATGATTCGGGCCTCTTTATTCCTTATCTAAATATTTGATTATATTTTATGAAGACTGGCATTCATCATTATATTGAACCCAGAGTAATAATTAATCGTGGTAAAATTCAATGTTGCGTGCTGACCCAACCATGATTATGCTGCGCCCAGAACCTTCAAGTGGTATCAGATCGGTTATATCATAGATTATAATTATTTAAATATTTCATTGATGACTTACACATTTAATAATTTAGTTGTTTCAATTCAAGTTAATCATTCTTAAAATTTGAATCTTGAGATATATTCCTCCTCATTCATTTATCATTCACCTTACAGAAATGATATTCTCTTTTAATTTTGATAAAAATAAAATAGATAATGTCGTCCTGAAGTGCCAAAGCATCCTAGCCATACAACACTAGAACATAGGTCCTATATTCGGCAATACACACCATGTATCTATGATTCAATTCATAAAACCGGTCCACTAAACCAAGCATTGTGTTGGAGTCTTTCTAAGTCTTAAATGACTCTGTGTGTTGACCAGGAATAGGTGGCACACTATTTCTGTATTACACATCGTTTGGCCCAAATGGACATGGCGTGTAGTCCCTTCGGGTTAGGGTTGGGTTGTGTACCCCGTACAGAGTGAGCCCGACTAGATACTTTGTAATGAGAAACTACCCAGCATGTGGCCAATTGGACACACTGTATTCTCCGAAGGTTTGTGAAGTACACTCACTTGTCGTTTCCTTAATCATGTTCTTCAGATGGACGGTGAACAATAGTACACACCGTGTAGTTGGAACTACACATAGTGTACTCATTGAAATTATATAGATTTATTAAAATTTATTATTATATTATACCAACCCTTGGGACATGTACCATTATGCGGGTATAAAGCTGACACACAACATGTGATATGTGTTTCATATATATGTGTTTAATTTAACATATGTGTCATGTTCATTCCTACTCATTAGGTAGTTATGAATAGGAATTCACCATGTTTTCTCAAAGGTACAAGTTACGTACAAAGATAATTTTAAATGAAATTATTTTTTTAAAATTATGATGGATGAGAATATAAAGGAAATTCATAAAAGGATTTATGATAAAAGGATTGATTAATTAACGAATATATTTAATTGATTCGATCATGATTTATCTTAAACAAGAACGATTAAAGAATTGAATGCTAGTTTTTTCTATGCGTAAATATTGTTGCATGTATGGATGATCATGAGAAATACCAATACCTTTGTATGCAGATGGTTTCTTTTAATTTATCTTTTTGAATTAATTTTTATGGCCTTTGAGCCTTCTCCTCCTTAATATTTAGGGAATGCATGCGCAATGTTTCTTTTATCTAAAACCCCATTTTAATCCTCACTAACATGTGAGTTAAAAATGGGTATATGTAATGGATGGGAATCCCAAGCTAGTGTAGATGGTTCAAGCTGGAGCCAAGACAAAACCAATCCCAGGAGATACAGAGGTGGACATGTGGAATCTATAAATACAAACCCAAAAGGATCAAGGTGATTCTCCCCTAGGTCAAGGTTAGTTTAGAAACCTATAGATAAACTACCCATTTTAAAAGCTCATGATCATGCCATGTACATTATTTTATATCTATCATTTTCATGGTTTATCATTATGGATGTGTTGTTACAATCGCATAATTAATGAATTAAACAGGCATGCAAGATAGGAATAAAATAAACTAAACTTGTGCATAAATATTATCAAGACATGGTTAATCACACAAGTAAGTTCAACATAATATTAATAAGCATGTGATAATAAGAAATTAATGCATAAGAGATAAAAATTCATCAAATAAAATATTAAGTAAGATCAAGCCTTTTGTTACTTGATTATGGGAAAATTCCAATAAAACTATGTTTTTGACTAACCATTGTTGAGAAACTTACTTTTATACGGGAATACCTTATGAACGATTTTGGGTTGACATAAAAATATTACATCAAGAGGAGTAACCCTTTCTAGACTTGGTGTAATATTGGAGGAAAGAGTTGAGGACATCCAAAGTCATATTTTTAGGACTGGGGAGTCCACTCAACAGATCAAAGAGTTGCAAGCCCACAATTGTCAAAGACCTGCCTACCTAAATACCTATAGAATAGCTTGACCAACACTTATTGGGGTTATGCGAAGGGGAATATGAATCCTAGTAACTAGATTGTCATGGAAACTAAATATTCTAAGTTCAATGGTGAGGGCCATTATCACATGATAAAATAGTTGGAGACTTGATAACATTTATTATTTCTTTTAAAATGTAATCAGGAAAGTACTAATGATCTGCTCTTTTAATTGTAGAATAAAAATGAAAACCTCGTCAACCCCATTATCCTTGTGATCAATTCTGGATAAAGACAACATCCTCACTGACATGAACTTCTAGGAATGGTTTAGATGCCTTCGGGTAATCCTATGCGATGAATAAAATTTTTACATTCTAGAGTCAGCATTACTTGATCCTCCTACCAAAGAGGAGAGTGATGAGGATTTCCTAGTCTATGAGAAACATATGAATGACGTGGTCAACATTCAGTGTTTGAGGTTATCATTAATATCTTGTGACCTCATGAAGTCTCACGAAAACATGGATTCTTATAACATGATCAAGTACCTCTGTGGTCTTTTCTGGGAGAGATAAAGACATGAAAGGTTTGAGATCACTAAGGCACTCTTTCAGAGTAATCTTGGGGAAGGTTCCCCAGTAGGGCCTCTTGTATTGAAGCTCGCTGGCTACATTGAGTTCATGTATGTTCTAGGGTTTAACATCCCCAAAGAACTGGGCACCGATCTCATTGTCGCATCACTCCCTCAGAGCTACTCTAAATTTTTTGTCAATTTCAATATGAACTACATTGAGAAGTCTCTATATGATCTTATTATCCTCATTCACCAAGTGGACAAAGATATGAAGTGAGAAAATCCTTCTCTCCTTATGGTGAATGAGAGGAAAGGGAATGAGAAGATATTTAAGGCCAAAGAATCTTCACAGCCTTCCAAGAAAAGAATGATCAAAGGGGAGGAAAGGGAACATGAGGCTGTTTTTTCATGTGGAAAGAAGGGCCACTAGAATAAGAACTGCACCAAGCCTAATAAGAAAGGTGAAGCGTTCGATGCATTTGCTATCGAATGCAATCTATATGTTCCTACAAATTGGTTATTAGAAACAACGTTTAGTTCCCACATATGTATCCAAATAATGGAACCGAGTAGATTCAGTAAGATTGATTGAGGGTAGGTTATTCTAAGATTAGTCAATAGATCCAGACATGTTGTTGTACCTGTTGGGGACTACCACATAATGTTGATAACTGGGATCATCTTGGTGTTAAAGGGTTGTTTTTATGTGCCTTCTATAACCAGAAAAAAAATTTATGTATCCAGACTTGATATAGATGGATTTTTTTTCAATTTTGGAAATGGATATCGCTTCTTCTATAAAGATGCAATTTATTTTGGTTGGGAACATTTATACAAAGGTCGTTATGTGTTGGATTACACAAACCAAGTAATTGAAATCGATGGAAAATATTCTTCACATGAATCATACCACTCCCAACATTGGAATCACCGGCTAGGTCATGTAAACGATAAATGCTTAACAAAGTTACCTCAAAATGGATATTTAGATTTTTTTGAACTAAAACCACTTGGCGTATGTCATGCATGTTTAAAAGGAAAAATGACCAAAGACCCATTTGGTGGGAATGTTGAATGGGCTAATGATATTCTTGAATTGGTTCGTACTGATTTGTGTGGACTATTTTCAGTTGAAGCAAGGGGTGGTAACTCATACGTCATAACTTCTATTGATGATTTTAGTAGATGTGGATATATCTAGTTAATGAGGTATAAGTTGGATTCCTTTTATAAGTTCATGGAACACAAGAATGATGTTGAGAACCATCTTGGTATGAATATTAAGAAACTACGCTTAGACCAAGGTGGGGAATATCTTAATTAGGACATCATTGATTAGTTATGAGATTTTGGGATTCTATCCAAACTCACTTCTCCTTACACACATCAATGGAATGGTGTAAGCAAAAGGAGGAACTAAACCTTGTTGGACATGTTGAAATCAATGATGATTCATGCAAGTCTTCCATTATCCATTTTGGGGTATGCGTTACCAACAATGGAACATATACTAAACCGAGTAACAATTAAATTGATAAATGGTCTTCCATATGAGTTCTGGAGGATAATAAACTCCATGTTATCGAATTTACAAGTGTAGGGTGCTGAAGATTTTGTTAAGGCCTCTTCTGGTAGAAAACTCACACCCCAATGCACAAAGTGTACCATTATAGGACACCCCAAAGAAACAAGGGGATATTATCTATGAAACCCCTCAGAAAAAAAGGAAATAGTTGAAAGACATGCCATTTTATTTGAGATTGATCACATCTTCAAAAGAGATAGTGGGAGTAAGATAGACTTCAATGAAGTCAGGGCTCAAGGTACACAAGAGTTGGTACAGGAACAGATTCCACAAATAACTCCTAGAAGAAGAATATGTTCCAGAGACACAAGTATTGTGTAGGAGTAAAATAGAAGTTATAAAATCAGAACAGTACAATTTTCTAGTTATCGAGGCTGGTGACTCATTGTTAGCTGATAACAGTGATACTCTAACCTACAAGTAAGCATTAAGTAGAATAGATGTTGCCAAGTGGAAAGAAGCCATGAATTCTGAAATGGATTCCATGTAACAAAACCAAGTCTATATTTTGGTAGATTATCTAGTTGATGTTAAGCCTATTGGTTTCAAATGGGTATTCAAGATGAAACTGTACATGGAAGGACAATTCAGTACCTATAAGGCACGAATGGTTGCAAAATTGTTTAAACAGCCTCAAGTAATTGCCTATGATGAAACATTCACACTAGTTGTAATGAAAAAATCTATCAGAATTATAATCTCCATTCATCTTACCTTGACTACAAGATTTGGACAATGGATTTCAAAATAGCATTCCTTAACAGGAACCATTAGGAAGATGTCTACATGACACAACCTAAAGGGTTTGTGACTCCATAGGATTCCAATAAGGTATGAAATTTTCATAAATCTATTTATGGATTTAAGTAAGCTTCTAGGTCATGGAACTATCATTTTGCTGAATCGATAATAGAATTTTTTTTATCAAGAAGGAATGTGAGCTTTGTGTCTAAAAATGGTTTATTGGGAGAGTAGTCATTTTTTTAATAGTATATGTTTGATGACATATTACTTATTGGAAAAGAGATACTAGTCTTACAGTCTGTTAAGGAATGGTTGAATCAATGATACTCCATGAATAACTTAGGAGAGGCAGCGTATATTCTTAGGATCAAGATCCACAATGATAGATCCAATAGATTTTTGGGCTTATGTCAAAGTACATACATTGATAAGATACTAAAGAGATTTATTATAGATCAATCCAAGGGGGATTTGTTTCCAGCATCACATGGAATTCATCTTTCCAATAAAAAATGTCCACAGACACATGAGGAATGAAAGATAATGGCAAGTAATCCATACACATCAATTGTTGGGTCAGTCATGTATTCCATACTATGTACTAGGCTGGATGTTTCCTATGCATTGAGTGTGGTGGGCAGATATCAAGCTGACCCAGGTGACCTCCATTGGATGGCAGTCAAGACAATCCTAAAGTATCTGAGGAATACTAAGGATATGTTCCTTGTTTATAAAGGACATGAGGAACTAGTTATCATAGGATATGCATATGCTAGTTTCCAAACTTATCGTGATGACATGAAGTCACAAACAGGATACATCTTCACATTGAATAAAGGTTCAGTGAGCTGGAAGATCTCAAAGTAGAGTGTGGTCGCAAATTCTATAGTAGAGTCTGAGTATATTTCAGTTACTGAGGTAGCTAAAGAATCAGTTTTAATGGAAATCATAGTCTAAGATCTAGATGTGATACCTAGAATTAAATATCCCATAACACTGTACTGTGACAATACTACCGTAGTGGCTCTCCCAAAATATCCAAGGTCACATCAATGGATGAAGCACATACATTGTAAATATAATCTCTTGAGGGATTTTTCTCATAGAGGTGAAGTTGTATTGAGAAATATTTCCACATAAGACAATGTGGTGGAACCCTTGACTAAATCTATGACTCAGCAGAAACATGATCATCATGTGATGTCAAGCGGACTGAAAGTCATAGCCAGTTGGCTCTAGTCCAAGTGGGAGTTTATAAGAGTTTGAGTCCTAGAACCAACTGGTTTTACTTTTATTACATGGATATTTAATGTATTATTAAAAATTGTACATTGTTCTGCATGACTATGATGTAATAATATCCTAGACTATTTGTTTCACTAATAAGGTCATGGAAGTTCCCCATTATGATAGGAACCTTGAAATGATATAACAATATTCTTAAATATAGTTCTTCAGTTGGATGACATACTATTATGGGACACATAGCATGCAGACTGTCAGGTGGGAGTACTCATACACAGATGAGACTTCCTCTGATGAAGTTCACACTTGGTTATATTTAGGATAGGAGATTATGATAACAAACCTACTAGTATGAATTCTGAATGTTTTACTGTCATTAGATATTTTTATTTGAGAGCATGTGTAATGATCCTTAGACATTAATATTATCATAAATCTGTGTCATGACTCACACACTTTGATTTACTAACAAAAACATCCACATTGACAGTTGGAGAGAAGTAGGGTACGTTGGGTGGGTCACGAGTGGCATGTTATTAATGGATAAGTCGAGGAAGGATTTATCCCTTCCATTTATAGAATTTGATATCTCAGTCCTTTGATTGAAATACAACCATCACGCAAAATTCCATGGCCATGGTTTAACGATGAGTTTATTTCAATTATTCAATGAACAGCGTATCAAGCATAAAAGTTGATGACACTATCATGAAATCTTCTTGATGAGATATTACGACCAAGGGATTATATTATTAAGTGAGCATTCATATGTGGATGTAATTTTTACGACTTTACGTTCTTTATCTTGGGTTCCCTGACCCATGGCTAGACATTAATCTTGGAATTTAGTCAATCCCTCCTAATACCAACGAGAAATAAGCTTATAGGGCCACACACTAAGTGTTTTTGGTGGTCTTAGTTAAATTATATTTGAATTTAATTAATGGAATAAATATTATTCTCGTGTCCATTGAATAATTTTATTCAAGCTAAAATTATTGCATAAATTAAATTAATTTTATTTATTTATTTTTTTGAACATTCATAAATATTTATTTACTAGTTTGTAAATAAAATATTTATTTAAGAGAATAATTTATTTATTTATTTATTTGGGTGTTCCATAAATGGAAGTGGAGTTCGAGCAGACCAAGGTTGGTCCGGTAATTAAATAATTATTTTCTAGATGGTAAATAATTATTTAACTAGTCAGAACAAGATAAAATAATAATGACCCTGTTATTATTTTGTGACGAGGTATTTTACTTTATAATTCTGTTTTTCGCAATTTATTTAACCATGAATAATGACACAATATTATTATTATGAGCATGGGTTTTCTCTATGTTCATTAATGTATTTAATTGTTGCTATGTAGTTAAATATTGTAACTGAAATTTCATGTATATAAATAAAAAAATAGACCTATTGTGCTACACACCACACCACATTCCAGGTGGATTGAGAATTGTTGAGCCAGAAAATTTCTCTCTAGATTCATTTTCTCTAACCTCTCAAGAACAAGAGACGTTATTCAATGTCATGGAACAAGTGATCAATAATGATTGACACAAGACACTCACTTTCTGTGATAGAACCTAGAAAACAAGAAATGTCGATCGGAAGCCATCAGAGCTTGTGTGGATCACCACTAGAATAATACTATTTGGGATCCTTATAAGTGAAATGAGATATTTCAGAAGGTCCATTCAGGATGATCAACATCATCAATGAAGAAAAATACCAAAGTTCCAGGTATTATTATTTATTATGATATTAGTTAAATTAATTATAAACATTATTTGAAAAATCCTCCCTAAAGGTATTGGGAATCTTCTTCTTTAGCTAAATCATTGATTGTATTATTTGGAGACTAGCATTCATCGTCGTATTGATCCCAGAATAATCCTTGATCATGGTAAAAATCAATGTTGGGTGTCAACCCAACCACACTTCCCCTGCACCCAAAACCTTCACAGCCCGTATAGAATAAACGAGTAACTATGTAGCTTTTTGGTGGGGTAAGAGGTTAGGGTAATTGATTGTGATTGGTTAGTAGAAATGGTGTGGAAAGAATGTGAGAGGCTTTATCATTTGTAAATTAAGAAAATATCACAATCGGAGAATAATTTATCATTACTTGTGGCCAACCCTTGAAGTTGTCCCCTCCTTCCAGTACAGTTCATATGATTTGCACACAGTATGGAAAACTATGTTGAAAAACCATGTGAATTACCAATATTCATAAAAAAATTGAAATTCCATCTTTTTTACACTTATGTTTTAACCCCAATTTGGTCCCTTTCAATATGTCAATCTATAAATACTAAGGGAGCTCTCATACCCTTATTTCTTGGCTCTCCTTCCACCAATGATAATCCTCCATGGTTTTTATGTGAGTTTTTCTTGGTTTTGGATCATTTTTTCCCTCTTCTTCTCTCACTCTCTTGTTTTCTTTTTTCTTTAGGGCTTGGTTCTTTTTTAGAAGAACTTTTTGGTGTGGTTTGGATTGTTATGGTGCATTTCTTGATTCTAGAGTGTGTTTGTCGTCTTTGTGGATTATTTTTTTGAACCCCTAGATTTTCATTTCATTCGCAATCCATTAAAGATTCATTTTCAGTCCATTTACATTACTAAGCATTCCATTTAATTATTGAGTCTTCATAAATAATTTTTCATGGTTCTATTCATGCTTTTGATATGTTAGTTTGACTTATTGTGTAATTTCTATGTTTTAAATTTCATGAGAAATAGGTTTTCAAAGTTTTACCTTATTTATAAATATATATATATATATATTCCTATGAGTTGTTTGATAAAATACAAATTAGCCTTTTTAAAATGAAATAGAGTACTTCATTCTTTTTTCCTTGGTTGGGTTTTGGTAATTAGGTTTCCCTTTTCAATTATTATTGCGGTGTGGTTGTGATACCTCTTTATGGTTAAGTGCTCTTGTGTGGGTCATTTTAACTGGTTGTAATAATGTTGGTAATTCTTTAATAGGATCATTGATTATTTTAATGTTCTTCCATATATATACCATTGGATGTGGGAATATCAATATGTGCACGAGGTTCATATATGTAAATGCACATATGCCTAAAGGGTATTCAATAAATATGTCCCTCTTGATCCCTTGTATTTCAAAACACTCTTCCTCTACTTTTTCCTTCCCTCTACCACTTAATATCCCAAATGGTTCTTCTAAACACTCCAAATTTCTTCTAAATATATTGTTGGTTTCCTACTAAAATCATATTCTTTATTTGAATGGTGCTTTCCAAAAACCATGGCTTGATTATGACCTTGATATGAAAATTGGTAACTAAATGACATCCAAACCCAGTTTGGATTCTTCTGAGTATGAGTTATATTTTCATTATGGTTTTTAATATGGTTTTTGAAATGAAATGTATTATTATTAGAAATGACCTTGTAATTATAAATGTCATGTCCTATTTCATACATTTGGAGGTTTTTTAAAGTGGTTTTAAACTCATATTACATGTAGGCCTAGTTAAAACTTTTAAAAGTTTATATATATGAAGGGAATACCTATGTCCAATGTTCTGATGAGTGGACCTTCACATAGATGTTATTAGGGATTAGGAATGGCATGTACAGTGGAATCTATGAGATATTTTTAATTATAATCATTTGATGACATACTCATTCACCTTTATACATTTATAATTGTATTCGTGTATGTTATGTAGAGGGTTGAGTGGTGATTACTTTCTAGTCCTAATTATATGGATTAGAACACCCAAGGTAGAGGTTATTCCATGTGAGATTTTCCACTGTCAAGGTAGTTTAGAGTGTCCATGATGGTTATTTACTATTGAGGTGTACCATATATATGTTGGTGGGTCCATATAGAGTGTATATAGGGACTAATTCTAGGTTTATTAAAGAAATAACCATGTTTATAAATGTATTTGTTCTTTCTTAATTTTTATAGAACTTTGGTTATTTTTTTGCCATTTCTATCTTTTTAGACTTGTATGTTTCATTTATTTTGGGATCCATTATATTTTCCCAACATCTTGTTCACAATTTCTATTTTCCATTAATTATATTATTTTGGTTTTGTTTTCATATCAGAACTCGGTTATTAAAATTGAATTTTTAAGGAAAATATGAGTTTTTCCTTTAAATATATTAAAACCCATATTTTCATTATATGTATTTCACACTGTCGTTTAAGGACTATTTTAGAAAATTATATGTACAGATTCTGTGTTTCTTATATACTAAAAAGTTTTATGCACAAAACCTACTTGTTCTACTTGGTGTCTGGAGACTCAATCACATTTTTCTTGAGTCATTAAGGTTTCCTTATGAATTTTACATTATTTATGTTTTGAAAATCAAAAACACTTTATCTCAAGGAAACATTCATTTCTGATAAGATTTATCTTTTGAAGGAAAATTTTCCTTCCCAAGGAAATTTTCTCCCTATCATTGTTTTCATTGTTCATGATTTAGTTTCACTAAACCTAAATCTTTTTATTTTTAAGTGTATGATTCAGATTCATTTCTAAAACCTCAAAATCCTATAAATACATAGATATAATGAATCATGTTTTCAGGTTCTAAAATTAAGATTCTTAATTCTCTAAAATTCAGACTCTGAATTCTATGAAATTCAGACTCAAAATTCTATGAAATTCAAACTTCATATTCTTTGAAATCCCGACTCTGAATTCTCTGAATTCAAATTAAAAATTCTCTGAAATTAAGATTCTGAATTCTTTGAAATTCAGAATCCGAATTCTTTGAAATTACGGTTCCGAATTCCATAGAATTCACACTCTGAATTTTTTAGAATTCTGACTTCAAATTCCTCAGAATTCCAGTTCTGAATTCCTTAGAATTCGGACTCCAAATTCCTCAGAATCAGGGTTCTGAAGTACTTAGAATTCAGAACCCAAAGACTATATAATTATGAATCAAATTTCCTTGAAAAAAAAATCTTAATATTCATGAAATATAGATTCTTGAATTACTTGGAATTTATACTCTGAATTCCTTAGAATTCAAGTTCCGAATTTATTATAATTCAGACTCCAATGTCTATAAAATTATCATTCTAAATTCCTTGAAAAATAGAATCTGAATATTCATGAAATATAGATTTCAAGTTTTTTTTCCTATGAATCCTAAATTTATTCTTCCTTAGACTCTGAAAAATATAATTATTTGAGAACCCATATTTAACTTACCACTATTATAGTTATGAAACGATATCGTGCATTTTTTTTCAAAGTAATCGTTGTTTGAGTGACACATGTATAGGTCACTCTGATATTCAATGAAAAATATGACAATTGCGGAGGGAGCCAACCCTTGGAGAAATGCTTATAAATAGGAGTGCATTTGAAAGAGCTCAATAATGATCTAGAACTCTAGAGATTACATGATGTTGAAGTGATTTCTAGAGAGAGAGATACTCTCATTCCTTATGCATACTGATCATTTGGTTTATATTACTTCACGTGACTCTAATTGTTGTTGTGTACAATTGAGGGCTTTCGGGGATAGGAAGGTAGAGGTGCCGACTACCTTAATTTTCGAATAATTCTTTGATAAGGATGATAGAGGTGTCGACTACCTTGAAGATCAAGGGTTATGGGGATAGCAGGGAAGACTCTGATATTCCAATCGAGGGATTACCCTAGTGTGGTTAAGATATACTTTCTTTAATTTATAAATCAAGGTACCTTTATCTGTGGTTGTTGGATACACTACTCTTTTGGTTAAAAGATTTAATACTTTATTACTTGTATTGTTTCAAGTTTCTTTTCCACTACATTTTGATTAATAGAGAATGCATAATTATCTAATTCTTTCTTGTACTTGTGTGCTCTGATTAGTAAGATTCAATACACAATAAGGTAGAATCCTTTCCCTTGTAAACCTTTCTTAAGTTTCATTTTTTGAATTATATTTCTAAAACATATCCAGATTGTAGAACTAATTGGTCTTGTGAGTTTACCTCATTTAAGTTTTTTAAACATATAATTTTTTATATCAACCTTAAAAGCTCCAATGGAATTTTTTTAAAAGTATACAATTCACCCCCCCCCCTCTTGTATATTGATAATCTACATCATTATTTAGATCCTAAAATTTGTATCATAGGAGGAATCTAAAATACTTATATTCACATATAAGTTTTTCTTTCTCATTTTTTCATTGTTCTATATTTTTACTTCTTAGGATTTTTATCCTTGTTTACAAATATTTGTTATTAATAAGTTTATGTGGAATGATATTTTCTTATAGATGGCAGGAATGAATGATGGTTCGATTGACAATATTAATCCTAAAAGACCACCTATATTTTATGGAAATGATTTTGAATATTGTAGATATCATATGAAGACTTTTTTTATTAATACTATAGTAGACAACTTTTTTATGCTTACTAGAGATTACAAGATTCTTAACAAAGAAGTCAGAACTTTTACTAATCATAAAAATTCATAATATAAACTAAACTACAATGTAGGCAATACATTATTTTGTTCAATGACCATGAATATATATATAGCCATATTTCTTCTTGTGAAGCTACAAATTGTATTTGGAAGAAATTGGAGGTTACTCATTTTGGTACATCCAGGGTTATAGAAACTAGAAGAGCTATTCTTAGAGAAGAATATTATGGATTTCTATTTCCTTATGGAGAACCAGTGTGCAAGGTACAACATATTTTTATGACTATTGTTAATATTTTACAATCCATGGGTGAAAAAGGATTAGATGATGAGGCACTTTTGGACAAGATTATAGATATCATGCCTAATGAGTCAGAATCTAAGAGAACAGCTATTGATGAGAATAGGAAAGTATCCCAGATTACACATGATGAGTTTTTTGGAGTTTTTCTTCAACATGAGATAAGAATGAAAAGATACGATGATATAAATAAGAAGATGAATGAAAACGGAAGTGTAGACTTTACAACTACTAAAGAAAAGACTCTTGAAAGGGTTACTATATCCAAGTCGAAGAAGATTACTGCTTTATCTAAATCAAGTGAATCTGAACATTCTATAAATGAACTAGCTAATATTGCTCGAAGGATGAACAAGATAGTTCGGAAGAAATACTTTCGGTATAGATATAGGAAGAAAGAAAGTAAGGACAAGAAATACTCTGAAGTTACTTATTATTAATCCAAGAGAGTAGGGCACATAAGGCCAGATTTTCCTATGCTTATGATAAATGATAGAATGGAAAAGCATTCTGAGAGAAATAGAAAGAAGTACAAAAAATTTAAAGATAAAAATGTTTTGAAAGCTAATGACACCGGAAGTGCCAGAAGAGGAGACTCTTCTGATGAATCCTTCAAGTATGAATCTTTTGATCAGAAGAATATTTGTTTACTTGCCATGTTACCTATTGAAAATCATAGTTTAATGGACAAGGAACACAATACTGAATTCCAGACCAATGCGTCCTTGAATGATAATTATAATAGTAGTAAATATTATGAATCATCAGATGAATAATATTCTTCTGATTAAGTTAATACTTTACCTACTTATGAAGAAGTTTCTTGGTTTTAAAAGTTCCTTGAGAATGAAAATTCTAAAGTCAGGAAAAATATTGATAAATAAAATTTTAAGATTTCAATTTTTAATAAATAAGTATTAGATCGTTCTAAAGATCATGATAAAACAATTTGTGATTTTAAAATTTATTCAAAAACCCTTGAGGATGTTAATTATGAAATGTATAAACAATAGAAGGATTTATAAAAAGTAATTTCTAAGAAAAATGTTTTAGAGACTAACTATAGTATTAAAACAAATGTTTTTTAGGATAGAAATTTAGTTATTAGATTGAAGTCCGAAATATTTTCCTTGAGGAAGTGTATGTCAAACATTAACTAGGGTAAGGAAAACATTGACAATATGTATTCCCAAATTTGACCTCTAAGGAGAAATTATGGATTTGGTTATACTCATTCAAAACTGATTTTTAGTAATAATTATTTTGTTCTTCAAAGTACTCTATTATGCACTAAGTTTCAGTGTGGTGGGCATTGGGATGAAAATTGTTCCTTAAAAAAAACTCATTCTGTTGATTTTTATAAAGATTATTTTTCATAGAAAATGTGGGTTCTTAAAATTTTTCTTTTTGATGTTTCCGGATCCAAGAAATTTTGGGTTCTGAAAGTCTAACACTCTTATTTTCAGAAAAATAAAGATAGTACGAATAGAAATACATGGTACATGGATAGTGGATGTTCTCGACACATAAATGGTAACAAAAACATCTTTGAAATTATTATCAAGATGAATGGAGGAAAACTAACCTTCAGAGATAATGATTAGGTAGAAATTATTGGTATAGGTAATATTGTTTTTCAGGAAAAAACATTGATTTCAAAGGTTTTATTTGCTAAGGGTCATAAGCATAACCTTATTAGAAGAAGTCAATTATGTGATGAAGGTTACCTTTTGAATTTTAGGAATGAAAAGTTTTTATTACACAATTCCAAGGAAGAGTTTATTCTTTCTTCCCATAGACAATAGAATGTTTACACACTAAACATAGAAGACCTTAGAAGTTAAAATCTACCCTTTATTAGTGCAATGGAAGACCATTCTTAGTTATGGAATAGAAGTTTAGGAAATTATAACCCTAGGAACCTATGAAAACTCGATATGAAAAGACAAATTAGGGATCTACCTGAACTTTGATTTGATTCTTCAAAAGATTTTGATCCTTGTCAATATGGAAAGAAACATAAATCATTTTTTAAATCAGTTAGTGAAGTCTCAACCACTGATGCATTATAGTTGGTGCATATGGATCTTTTTACTCCAACACAATCTGGAAGCATTAGAAGCAAATATTATGTATTTGGATTATTTGATGATTACACTATATTACATGGATCTATATTATAACAAAAAAATCTGAGTTTTTTTCTTATTTCAAAATTTTTAGAGGCCAAGTTAAAAAAGAGAAAAACCTTCCTTTGATAACTATTCAAATTGATCATGGAGGATAATTTCCAAACTATTATTTTGAATTTTTTGGTGGTAGAAAAGGAATTGCTCATTAATTCTTGACACCAAGAACTCCTCAAAAAAACGGTGTTGTTGAAAGACGAAACCGAATTCTTCAAGAGATAACAAGAACCATGTTGAGTTAATATTTAGTAGCCAGACATTTCTGGGCTGAAGCTGAAAGTACTAATTGTTATACTATGTATCACTTTTTTTATTATAACTTTTATTAATAAAACTTTTTATGAGTTATGGAATGTTAGAAAACCTTGACTTTCCTACTTCAATGTTTTGGGTTGCAAGGATTTCATTCTGAATACTACAGATAATCTATAAAAATTCAAACCAAAATATTATGAAGGGATTTTCTTAGTTTACTCCAAAACTTCTAAGTATTATAGAGTTTTCAATAAAAATACTTATACTGTTGAAGAAATAGTACATGTTAAATTTGATGAAACTAATCCTTTTTTTAAATATCCTCAACCTACATCTTCTGATGTGTTTTCAAAAAATGATCATCATCCCTTGATTAAAGATTCTTCTAATAAGGAAAATGTTCATGAAAATGTTTCTGAAGAATTTTTCCTAGAATATTTCCTACCATATGTTGATGAAAAGGTTTTACAAAACCCAAATTAGTTGTTTCTTAAGAATCATTCTGGTGATAGTATCATTGGTGATGTAAATCAACCAATAAGGACTATAAGTTATTTAAGAAATGATGTAGAACATCATTTAATTCCCAATTAGAACCAAAAAGAACTGATGAAGCTTTAGGTGATGATGATTGGATAAATTCTATGCAATTTTAGATAAATGAATTTGGAAGGAATAATGTCTGGACCTTGGTTGAAAGACCTAAGGAAACTTGTATTATTGGAGTAAAATGGGTCTTCTAAAATAAATGTGATGAGAATGGATTCATAGTAATAAATAAAGCTATATTTGTTGCTAAAGTCTATAACCAAGAAAAAGGATTAGACTATAAATAATCATATGCTCCAGTAGCTAGACTTGAATATATTTGTATCTTACTTGCCTTCACGGCTTTCTTTAACTTCAAACTTTTTCAAATGGATGTTAAATATGCTTTCCTTAATGGTTATGTTCAAGAGGATGTTTTTGTTGAAAAAAATCCTGGTTTTGAAGATACAAAACATCCTAACCATGTTTTCAAAAATACCAAATCTTTATATAGAAATAAACAAGACCTTAGATCTTGGTATGATAGAATTACAGGGTTTTTTCTTCAAATAAATTATGTTAAGGCAAATGCTAATCAAACCCTTTTTATAATGAAAGATAATAAAAATGTTTGGATTAATCAAATTTATGTTTATGAAATTATATTTGGTTCAAATCATCAATATTTAACTAGTTCCTTTGTGGATCTATGAAAATATTAGTTTGAAATGAGTATGATGGGTAAGTTAACATTTTTCATTGGTTTTAAAATTTCCCAAAAACCATATGGAATATATATATCACAACATAATTATATAAAATATCTTATTAAAAACATTTATATGACAAAACTAAGAGTATATGTACTCCCATTTGTACCAAAAATTCACATGATCTTGATGAACTTGGGAAACCAGTAGATTAAACATCTTTTAGGGGTATGATAGAAAGTCTACATTACTTGACAGCTATTTTTCCAGACTTAATGTTTTTAGTATGCTTATGTGCAAGATATCAATCCAATCCTAAGGAATCTCATTTAAAAGAAGTGAAAAATATTTTTCGCTACTTAAAAGGAACTATGGATTTAGGACTCATTTATACTTCTAGAAATGATTTTGTTTTAAAAAAAATCATATGATAACTTTGGTGGATGTAAAATTGATATGAAAAGTACATTAGGAACATTTCATTTCATAGATGATTCATTAGTTTCCTCTTCATGAAAAAATTAAAACTCAATAGCACTTTCCACTGCTGAAGAAAAATATGTAGCAGCTGGAAGTTGTTGTGCTCAAGTGATGTGGATGCAACACACACTCACAGACTACGGTATAAGTTTTAAAAAAACATAAATATTTTGTGATAATACTAGTTCCATTATATTAAGTAAAAACCCAGCACATTTCTCCCATGCAAAACACATAGATATTAGGCATCACTTTCTTAGGGATCACACACAAAAATGATATATCATTCTTCAATTTATCAGAATTCAAGATCAACTTCATGATATTTTCAAAAAATCATTACCCTCTGATAGATTGGAATATATTAAAAAGATGTTAGGAATGATAACTATAAGGTAATCTACAATATTAACTTCATGTTGAAACCTATCTCCTTACAGTAAGAAACTCTTTTTAGTAGGGGGAATACTTTTGTTTAAGTAGTCTAAATTTTTTTATAGTCTAAATTTTTCATAGTCAATTTTTTTCGTAATAAAAAATTTTCGTAATCAAAATTTTTTTTAATCAAATTTTTTTTCGTATTCAAAATTTTTTAGTCAAAATTATTCCTAGCCAAGATTAAATTTCCTCATAACGAATAATTTTCTTCTCAATCTAGAATGTATATTTTCTATCCTATGTTTTCGTAATAAACTTTTTATTTGTTGGTATTTTTATCTTATTTAACAAAAATTTTCAGATTCACTTTTTCTTAAATCCAAATGTTTATCATAAAAACCTCCAAAGATCATAACCTATCAAAATCCTTCATCCATTATCATGTCAACCATGATATTTGATCAAAACAAATTCAAACATTGGATCAACCGTGGAAGTTGAACTGTCGCTTCAATCGCCTATAAAATGCACCCTCGATGGTTTTCCCACATCGGGTTTTCAAGCTTTCGCATGCGGAATTTATGTCTCTATACTTAAGGCCTATTCAAATCTTCAAAATATTCCTCAGTTCTGGATGTCTACTGAAGCCTCTCCTCAGAAAGAAATTTCAAATGATAATGAAATCTCTAAGTGGAAGATATACAGGGAAAGGTTGGTCAATACGATGGTTAATGATAAGTATGACCTTATAATATCTATGAAAGTCAAGTTGAATAGTTGGGAGATTGTATGTGCATCAAAACCAAGATCACATGATCCGGTGTATCCAGAGTTGATGGTAGAGTTTTATGAAACAATTAGAATTTTAAATGAAGGAGGGAAAGATAAATTTTCTTTCAACTATTATGGAAAGACCTACTCTCTTTCATACAACAAGGCGGCGACTTTGATTGGTATTCCTTGCAAAGGTGAATCATAGTTCTATACACACAAACTACCTAATTAATCTAGATCTTTTGACTAGGATAAGTAAATATAGTGTATTGTCTTGAATGGAGTGAAGACTAAGAAGATCATTTATCTCTCTACAAATTTGTGGACTCTTGAATTATGGGTTTAAGGTTTTATAATTACAATAAAAGGGGACAAGGATACTCTAAATAAGTGTGATATATATATATTGGATTTCTTGGTGAACCTCAAGAAGATAAACGTGGTTAAGTATATCTAGGTGACGATTCAAAATATCAAAAATGGAAATATGAAGTCTCAGATTATCATTTATCCAACAATTCATTCAAATATTATTGTTCATTGCCTTAAGTCATTCAAAATCTCATGTAGTTCCAAGCCTAGAAATTACAAAGTGATATTGCTGAGTGATGAACCCTTAAAGAGAATGAAAATTAGATTTTCTAGTGAATTTGGAGAATTATATGATCTTTCTTAAGAAGAAATAAAAACTTTTTCCAAGAAGCTGGAAGTGGCTGAAACCTCTAAGAAAGGTGGAAGGAAGAGAAAGACTAAGGAGCCAGAAGAGAAAAAAAAAGCCTATGGCCAAGCAAACTCAGTCTGCACCACTGAATCCGAAAAAGAAAAAAAACTTATCCAGATGATGTAGTGGCTAAGTAGAGAGAAGATAAGAAGAACTATAAGGTGGGGGATACTATGTTTGGGTTAGACCCTACTGAGGGAAAAGATTTGAGGGAGAAGGCTGCTGAGAATTTTGAGAACCAAGAGAAAGAGAATAAGAAAAGGAAGAAGTTATCTGAAACTGAGATTGTACAATAACATCTCAAAGATGCTGAGAAAGCATCTAAACAAATTCTAGTACCAGAATAATTTTTTATAGAACCAATATGAGAGACTCTCAGAAAAAAAGTGGAGGTTCCGGAATCACATCACGAAAAATAAATTGTTGAAGAAGAAGAAGAAGAGTAAATTGAAGAATAAGAAGAGGAAGAAGAAGAAGGCATTGAAACTGATGATATCATAAAAAAAAGTTGAAGAATACCATGATAAATAAATTCCATCTGTAAAATTATCAATCCGGATTTCTCAAGATGAATCCTCAAAAATTACTACACTAGGAAAAGATGGGAAAGGAGAAGAAGAAGTGAATAATCCAACAGATAATGAAAGTAGTAATCATTATTTTATTCATCTGGAAGATTTAGTGTCTGATGCATAGAAAGAATAAGTTGAGGAAGATAAGATTGTTCTACTATCTGATAGTGAGCATTAGTCTCCCAAAGAACAAGACATCATTCCAAGAGATAAAAAGGGAAATTAGGTGGAAGGATATACACCTAGTAAATCTTTGGTGAATAATAAAGATGTTTGTGCTTCATCAAAGAGGAAAGAAGAGGATATAGAAAAAGAATCATCACTAACCAAACAATCAGATTTATAATCATCTTCCCTTAGACATGACTTCATTGTTAAGTCATTCAAAAATCTGGTTGGTACTATTCTTTTATTCCCATGCATAGATTCAAGATGTCAGCTACTTCAGCATATGATAAATCAGAAGTTATATTCAGTTTCCATGGTGATTGAAAAATGTGTTTCACTAGAGGCATATTACAAGACCTTCCTCATTGGTTATGAGGCTCATAAAAGATCGTGCAAGAAGATGAAAATCTAGTCATAGAAGACGATTTAATAAATGGTAATATTTGATGAATTTCAGGATAATGTAAAGGTTTCATTTGATTATGAAGATGGGAAGATCAAGGACCTTTAAAATATTTTTGAGTAAAAGTTAATCCTTGAAGAGACTACTCAGAAACAGGAAGTTAAGGATTTGAATGGAAAGCTAAATTCTATGTCTATTAATTTGAAGAGGTAAAGGGATCTCAGAATAGATATTGAAGAGAATATTTCTAAATAAGAAGAAGTCTTGAAAGTTTATGCAGACATTCTTAAGGCTTAGGAAGAAAAAAATTCAATCCTTAGTGGATAAAAGTGAATATCAAGATCATTTTCTAAATCGTGTAGAAGAGGATCACAAAAGTTCTCAAGAATCTAAAATCTATTTTGAAGAAACTGATGTTGAATGGGGAAAAAGGATAATTTCTTTTCATTCTGATATTTTATTGTATTTTTATCATTGTACAAATTCTTTCATTCTTAATGAAAATTTTGTTTTTCTCCATATATTTTGTTATTTAGTACTAATGTTTCATGTACCAATTTTTTCATTCCCTCTAATGCTTTTTGAAAACCACAAAGGGGGACAAAGGAATGATAAAAAGAATACAAACTAAATAAGAGATTACCCTAATTAAGGGGGAGTTCATCTAGAGAATTGATCTTATTAATGATGTTTTTTGAATCCTAGAAAATAAAAATTCTCATTCAGGAAATCAATAATATGATCCTTAGTGACTTTAATGCCTAAGGGGGAGTTAGTCATATTCAGTATGATCCATAAGTAAATGGAGATAGGTTTGTTATTTTCACGACAATAAAATTTCTATGTCCTTACATTCTTTTTAGTAAGGATGTTTGTGTTTTACAAAAAGGGGGATATTGTAGAGTCAATAAGGTTTCCTTATGACTTTTCCATTTCTTTAGTATTTTAAAATCACAAACACTCTATCTCATGGAAAATTTAATTTCTCATAAGATTTATCTTTTTAAGGAAAGGTTTCTTTCCTAAGGAAATTTTCTCCCTATCTTTGTTTACTTTGTTCAAGATTTAGTTTCACTAAACCTACCTATTTTTATTTATAATTGTCAGATTCGGTGTCATTTCTAAAACCTCGGAATCGAATAAATACTTAGATATAAAGCATTATGTTTTTAGGTTCTGAAATTCTGATTTCGAATTCTCTAAAATTCATACTCTGAATTCTCTGAATTTGATACTCGGAATTCTCTAAATTTCAGACTCTGAGTTCTCTGAAATTCAAACTCTAAATTCTTTGTATTCAGATTCCAAATTCTCTAAAATTCATATATAAAATTATTTGAAATTCAGATTCCAAATTCTATGAAATTCAGGTTACGAATTCCTTATAATTTAGATTCCAAATTCTTTTGAATTCAGAATCTGAATTCCTCAGAATTCAAGTTCTGATTTTTTTAGAATTCAGACTCCAATTTCCTCAGAATTTAGGTTTCTAATTCCTTATAATTTTGAATTTGATGTCTATATAATTCTTGATTCCGAATTCTTGGAAAAACAGAATCTGAATATTCATGAAATATATATTCTAAATTCCTTATAATTTTGACTCTCAATTCATCATAATTCAGGTTCTTAATTCTTTAGAATTCTGACTCCGAAGTCTGTAGAATCCTAATTTCGAATTCCTTGAAAAACAGAATCCTAATATTCATGAAATATATATTCCGAATATTTTTTCCTTAGAATCCAAAATTTATTCATCCTTAGACTCTGAAAAATAGAATTTGTTGAGAAACCATATTTTACTTTCCCCTATTATAGTTATGAAATGATTTTGTCCCATATATTTCTAACTAACTGTTGTTTGAGTGACACATGTACTGGTCCCTCCAATATTCAAAGAAAAATATGATCGTTGGAGGGGGGAGCCGACTGTTGGAGAAATGCATATAAATAGGATCTCATTTGAATGATCTCAATACTGATCTAGAACTCAAGAGATTACATGATAATAAATTGATTTCTAGAGAGAGAGACTCTCATGCCTTGTGCATACTGAATATCTTGTTCAAATTGTTTTGTGTGACTTCGATTATTTCTTTGTACAATCAAGGGATTCCGAGGAAAGGATGATAGTGTTGCCGACTTCCTTAAAGTTAAAGGACTTCCTTGATAAGGAAGATGGAGGTTCCTACTACCTTGAAGTTTGATGGCTTACAGGGATAGCAAGACAGACTCCGATAATCCTATGGATGGATTACCCTAGTGTGGGTAATACAAACTTTCTTGAAAGTATAAATCAAGGGACCATTATCCAAGGTTGTTGGATACCCTGCTCTTTGGGTTAAAAGATTTCATACTTGTTACTTGTATTGTTTCAAGTTTTTTTTCCGCTGCATTTTGATTAATAAGGAAATTATATTTATCTTATACTTTCTTTTACATGTATACTTTTATTAGTAATACTCTATATGCTTTAAGGTAGAATCTTTTTCCTTGTAAACATTTCATAAGTTCCATTTCCAGAACCCTATTTCTGGAACTTAGCAAGTTTGTAGAACTAAGAGGCCTTATGAATTTACCTTGTTTAACATTGTTAAACACAGAAAGTTTTATATCTACATTAAAACTTCCAAAGGAATTTTTTAAAGGATATAATTCACCTCCCCCCCCCCACCCTCTTGTATACTGAGAATCTACATCATTATTTTGATCATATAATTTTAGTTTTAGCTTCTGTTTTGATTTTTCTGTGGAGTGAGCTGAACTTATTGTTAGTGGTGACACTAAGGTCACATCGCAATCACGTAGAGTTCTGTTTTGGTTTTGATTTTCTTTTTATTATATTTTTTCCACTAAGTTTTATATTGATTATGTTATT
>OY728136.1:1307636084-1307807954 GCA_963277665.1 Viscum album | reverse complement strand
TATTTAATTTGTAAAAATTTGTTTTTTATTATCTTTTATAATTTATGATATCCGATCAATGATTTCATGAGAGATTATATTTGGAAAGTATTATAGATTCATATATGTGACCATTTTCATTAGTTTTTACATGACCTAAAAATAGGATCCATAGATAGAGATTATTTTACCATTTTGATCATTCTTTCTTACCTTATCCACATGAGTATGTTTTATCACAAGCATGGGATGGGATGTGCTCTTACTAGATGTGAGAGACTTTTAAGAGGAGGCCATGATCTGGAAATCAGAACTAGGGATCATAAGAGGTTACACATAGGGTTGGAAATCATAAATGTTGCATACATCAAATAAATATGGTAATTTATATTATTCATTATTGTATATATAATTTAAAAAATATTGTATATTATATAGGCCACTACTGACCCCTCTCTTATGGATTTTTATGTTTACAAGAATATTTACACAAATACCCATATAGGATAGCTTTTCAGTGACAAACAATGCAAGATTGTTGTTATTATTTTTTTATAAAATATTACTTAAATAAATTATATTATTAATTTAATTTATTTATTATTTTAAAAGAAAACATATGAGACTAAGGCTTCTCATTCATGAAAGATTCAGTTTGAGACTGAAGAAGATTTCACTTCCAACTCAGGTTTTGGTGAGAGGTCCTGAATATAGGCAACTATGCATGGTGTTGAGAAAGGCTGGTTGACTGGTATTGGTTCACAGTTGGAAACTACTAGTTATTATAGTACTTATATGATGTCATTGATTAACTCAGAGAAATACTGTGAGGATTCATCATTATCATATGCTGCATAGTATAATAATGAGAGGCTGTGAGCTTTGGATGAGATGATATAATGGATGCAGAGAGAGCAGAAGGAGGACCCTAAGTAGCAATTTAATATAGATGAGTAGATATTGGAGTATATGTGATGGATCATGAATGGTGTTGGTATGATGTTTCCTCCCCTAACCATTCGGGTGTTCTTCATTCGCCTGATACCTGTTGATTGTTAACTGGTTTTATGGATGTTATTCATTTTGGGTTGAAAAAATAATATTTGTAAATTGGGGTAATATGGCGCCCTTCTCTCTTCTCTTCCCCCTCTCTCTCTAGGATCCATCTAGGGTTTCCTCTCGAAACCTTCTGCTGCAGGGTCGGCAGTGTGTCTGAGCGCCTCTCTTCTTCTTTTTCCTTCTTCTCCTTCCCTCTTTTCACCTATTACAGACGCCTCTGTGCGATTTGGTATCCAATATTGACATCGTCGTCCTCTTTCTTATTCCGTGGTGGTGCTTCTTTCTCGGTGTTTGTCTCCAGGGTGTGCCTATATCAGCTTGATCTCAAAGTTGTTTGGGATTTTGGAATTTGTCTCGCCATGTTGATTTGGAACCCTCAGTACTAAAATCCCTTCCCTGAACTCAAGTTATTCTGCTTCTCTCTGAGTCGGATCTGAATCAGTGGTTCCTCTGAGGTTTTGGCAGGTGGGATTCGGCGGAGGACAGTTCTCCTCACACGGTCTGTTTTGATTTTCTGTGAATGTTTGTTCACTCCTTCATTAGAGGTCGATCTGCTCGAGGATTTCTCGGTGAAGGTTATTTTGATCCTTTTGATTTGGTTGTGTTTTATCTTGATTATGGCGGCGACCTTCGGTGATGTTCACGATGGTGTCATGCCCTTGATTTCGCGGGCTGATGTGTCCTTGACGATCTCTGGCGACTGGTGTGACGTTCGGGTAGTGAGGTTGCGGTTCTCAGCGATGATATTGACTCTCTGTAGGCTCATTTCCCCTCTTACTCTGCCCTGGCTTCATGTACCGTCTCTCCTCCTCGGGTCATTCTGGTGAGATGGTTTCCACAGGAGCTTTGAGATGTGCTGTTCGAGGGGATTTAGGAGTTCTAGGAGGCCGGATCCTCACTCGATGGTGTTGACGATGTCTATGATGGACTCTGTCGGTCTCCGGCGACTAGTGATGTTTGGTCAGTGACGAAAATGGAAATGTTGGTTTTCTAGCGGTTTAATGGTTCTTGATGGGCTCCGGTGCTGGTTGGCGACGTCAACGGTGGTGATTGGATGGTGACACCAAAGGTGCCAGTGATGATGTTGTTGCAGACGATAGGATTTTGACTAAAGGCTTGGTGATGATGTTCTACGACATGCTTGGTTGGCGACTGGTGTGTTGATTTGATCATATTGGGTTCTGTGTATCGTCGGTTTCTTTTTGAATTTTTAATGGGGCATGTTTTGATTTTGTATCATTTGATTTTGTATCCCGTCAGTTACCGCTCTCCCTTAAAGCGGCTTCTTAGAAAATCAAATAAAAATTATTTTTCAGTCATTAAATAGGTGTAATAATATTATTAATTCTTTTATTATATTCATTTTTTTTCTATATTTACGAATTTTATTTTTAAATTAATAATTATTTTTTATTTTCTTAATTTTTAAATATATAATTAATTTCGATAAAGTTTTTAATTCATCACAATTTGTTTTTTATAATTAGTTTACTAATTTTTGAAGAAAATCATATCTCGTTGGAAATAATAATTATTTGTGTTGGGCCATAAAAAATAAGTATATTTGTGATGTATTCCCATTGATAATTACTATTAGAAACATGAATCCATTATAATTAACCTTTCACAAAAACATAAAAATCTAGTAGTGTATACATGATATTTGTTTTTAAATACTTAAGGGGTAGGTTGTGGTGAGTTCCTGGCCATCTATTTCCATGAAGAGCCTTAAGTTAGAATCAGATATTGAGTTGTGTGTCTCCTATGTTGAGTTTTGACCACAATCTCACTTTTTTATTATGATCTTTTGATTTAAACTATGTTTTTTTAATTATATGACCATGAATTGAAGAAGTCTTACTTGGGTTCTAAAGGAGGGTGATGTTAGAGATTCTCTTGAAGGGAATCCTATATTGGATCCAAATATTTTTAGGCCATCATTCAGTCAGTTCATGCTGTGGTTCAAGTGTACTGCAGGCTCAGAATCAAGCTGTTGAGGTGAAATCAGTATGTAAGAGACAAATAGGACCAATCTTGTGAGTTCATACATGATAATACTTTGAAATTTAAGGGTATAAATATACCCTAAGATGTGGAGGTATATCTGGACAATATCGATCAGGTCTTCGACTTCCTAGAAACACCAGAGGATATAAAGGTGAAATGTGTTACATTCATGTTCGAGGGTCGTAGAAAGAGGTGGTGGGATTCTAGGGCACATGAAATATGAAACATTGGATTTTATTACAAGGGTTTAAAGACCAAATTATTATAGAATTTCTATGAAAATATTATAAGGATATAAAATTATTTGGATTTTCTCTCATTTCTGTAGGGAGATTGCACAATGTTGGAGTATACTAACCAATTTGTGTATCTAGTTCATTTTTTTCTAGAGGTGGTGATGAACGAACTAATGAAAGACGAGAAATAACTATAGTTATTTCAACTATATATTTAATCATAGGTATATTTTATGAATAATTCCACATATACTATGAAATTTGACATGGTGATGATGGTAGAGTTGGATGTGATGGGAAATATTGGATAAATTCTCTCTTCCCTTCCGCACAGTGGAAGTTTTAGTGATGTATATGGAAATAAGTTGGATTGGAATGATAATCACAATGGTGATGGGGACATTTATCCGTAGAGTGATTCATCTTTACTATCTATAGTCGTCTATAGTGTGCCTCTAGCGGACTATCAGTGTGGTAAGGTATGGAAGAACCAAAGTCTTTCCCCCCCTTAAATATTTTCAATTCTTATGTCCACCAAGGCCATTACATAGATTATGTAAGGCTATGTCTATGCCCTATTATTATTAGGGATCTTCATCCCCAAAATCCACTATGGTACGGAAAAATGATTCAAATTATACTTGGAACAACCTACATGACTTAGGTGTATTGAACCTTCACATTGTGCATGAGTTTCCAATAGAAGCTTACATGAGGCCATATACATTGAGATCTACCATATTTGTTTCATATTCTATATAAGATTCACTATTTTATATAGGTGTATCACACTCATTTAAATTTAATTTTTTTTTGATGTTCTAAAACATGTATTGGATATCAGGTTCTCTTTTACTGATCTAGTGATGCCTCTTTGAAAGATGAAGGATAAGGGGTTTCAATTTTCTATATGAACTCTGTCGATAGATGACATGAAGTTAGTTTGGGATTTATTACTCCTTTATCTATATTTGTTCCACATCATCATTTGGATGGATTAGCTAATTTCACATCATGATGATATTGATTTCTATCATATATGTGTTACATTTTGTGCTACTGATGGGAGCTATCAGTTGTTCTAGTGAGAGTTGGGACCAATTTTGGATTGATAAGGACCTTACCACCCAGGGTTCTTAAGTTTTATTTCTATTATTGTAGTTAATATCAATAATGTTTCCCCTCATAGAGATATTTCATTGGTGGTCAGGGATAACACTAATGTATTTTTAGATGAATTATCTTAGATTCTTACATATAGGGAGGTATATTTATTGATTTATCTAGTGCTATCTATATATTTAATTTATAAACTCTCTTATCATATGACACTTGCTGACTTGAAATAGCTCAAGATCCGGTTGGAAGATCTGATGAAGAAAGGCTTTGTTCTTCTTAGTTATTCACGGTGGCTATCTCTTACAATCTTTTCCATGAAGGATAATGGTTCCTTACATATCTATGTAGAATATTGAAAGTTGAACTAGGTGAATGTTAAGAATAACATACATTTTCACCAAGAGAATGAATTTTTTGATTAGTTATAGTGGGTAAGGTGGTTTTTAAAAATCTATCTTTGGTCTGGTTGTCATCAACTCAGTGTTCATGAGTATGAAATAATAAAGACCAATTTCAAGAGAAGTTATTACCCAATTTAATATCTTGTAATTAAGTTTTTCTAGACCAATTATTTTATAATTTTTATGACTTTCATGAACCATATTTTCCATCATTATCTTGGTGCCTTTTCCATTGTGTTTGTTGATGATGTCCTTGTTTATTAAAGATCTGATCATGATCTTAAACACCATCTAAACCTAGTTTTGGGGATCATGGTTATCCAATAACTTTATGAGAGGATTTTAAAATTAAATTTTTGGATCAAAGAAGTTTTTCTCTTAGGAAACATGATTTTATAACATATTCTCTATGTCAGTCCTGAAAAGGTGAAGACTATATTTTCATTTTAGTAGCCACAAAATATCTTTGATATATAGTGATTCCTAGGTCTAAATAGATATTATTTGGGTATTTTAAAAAGATTTTTTAAATACATCATTACCTTTGACTAAACATACTAAGAAAGTTGTTAAATTTAGTTGGGTTGATAAGTATTAGACTTCATTTGATGAGTTGAAAAAACTTCAGACCACATTTTCTATTGTAATATTTTTTGAGCTTGGTTAGTGGTATCTAGTTTATTATGATTCTTTAGGTGATGTTACGGTTTGTATGATTCTGTATTATGATAATTTCATAGCCTACAACTATCATCATCTTCGACCACAAGAGAAAAATTTCCCAACTCATGATTTAGAGCTCAGTACTATTATGCATGAATTTAAGTGTTAGAGACACTATTTCTTTGGGGAGAGGTTCATGATCTTTTCTGATCATAAGATTATAAGAAATATATTTGTTCAAAAATACCTAAATATTATATAGAAGTGGTGGGTGGAATATCTACATAAATTTGAATATGAATTTTCCAGTACTCTAATGAAAGAGAATTCTATTGGTGACACCCTCATCTTGAATTTTCCTTCCCATATTATCTTTGAATTGAAGGAAGAGTGAAAACTTATTGGGATTATTACTCTGTCAAATCAGTATGTTCATTAGGATGATTTAGGTATGGTTCTAACCAGAATTTAGTTATCATCATCTTTATTTAAGCTGAATATATATTACCAACAACTGGATGATGGGGTCAGAGGAATCTGTGAAACCTTATGTGGTGGTGGATACTGTTTCTTATTATTCTCTCCCTTTATATTGTATTATTCACATTAGTGATTAGTTTTTTTAACAAGTAATCCACGAGGAATTAATTTTTTTATGATTTCCATATTTTTTCATGGGTATTTCACCCTGGATCTATGAAGATGTACAATGAAATGAGAATATGTTTCTGAAGCGCTGTCGGTTCATTATCCACATGTATAAGTTCATCTTGGATTGAAGGTCAATTTGTTCATTGGATTGCCTCATTGGAGTGTTCTTGGGTTAAAGAAAGTGTGACATCGTCCTGTGGTCATCTTTTTCAGCGGTTGAGGGTCGTCTTCAAGCACTATAGTGGCTTGAGTGATTTGAGGGTTTTTTGTAGTCTTCTCTTGTGGGACAATTGGCGGCGAAGAGATTTGGTGTTGGATCAGTTTGATTTGCAGCGTAACATCCTTCCAGTGGCTGGAATTCAAGAGGTGAGTGGTGATGTTTCCTAGATCTTGGATTTTCATTTGGTTTCATATGATTTCCTCTGTGATTTTCCTATTTGTAGTTTGGATATGATCTGGTTGCTATGATATTTTTTATGGTTTGGGATGCGCTGGTCCAGTTCATGATGTTGTCTGTTGAATCCGTAGTTGGCTTTTGATTTTATGGATCTCCATTTTTTGATGAAAGCAAGCATTTTGTTTGTTTTTTTCATTTGGCGTGACTCTAATTTAGATGGAAGGATGCCAATGATGGTTTTCTAAAGTTGATTTTTCTTTTGGCATCAGTGGTATGTGGCTCAAGGGATTCCCCAACCATTCTTATACAAGAAGATTCCATAGATGAGTTTTAGGGAAAAGTGGTTTCATTGTGTAACATCCCAGGTAAATAAAGAATAAGACATATTTCATATTTGTTAATATTTTTGAATTAAATATTAATTTTACTTTAATGGGGTTGCTATGTTCGATGGTGTACTCGATACACAACAACATGTTTCTTTGAAATCTTACGTTGCACACTAATAATATAATATTATTATTTTAAATGGTCAGCAACTCCTAGCCGTTGTATTAGCAGGAATGAAAAAAACTAACTACAATATGATTATACATGTTTGTTAAATGTATTTACATTTATCCAATAAATTTTAGAGGGTTAAAATATGAAAGATTCTAATTTTAAGCATAATTTACATTAAAAGGTCAATTTACCTCCTTTTAATGGAGAACCCACTTTAAATATAGTTTTTATCACTTTAATACATTCTATTTGACCAAATAAAATCCGTCTTTAGAATGGGGACATCAAAATTTACTTTTTGTAAATTTTTGGAATTTTTATGATAAAGTTCATTTTTTTAATGAATAGTGTAAATATTGTATTTTAATTCAAAATTATGTTTTAATCTAATTTATTTATATGGTTATATTATCTTTTTAATTGGTTTTAAAGTGTAATTAGAAAATATTTTTACCATTTAATCTAAATTTGGTCATTGGAATTAATTTCACTTTTAAATTGCACATAAACAAGTGTCAATATTTTGATAGTTATTGTTTCTTAAAAACACGCTATTTGTTTTAACAACGAGAATTAATTTTAAATTTAATTAATGACACTTTTATGTATTGAATTTGGTAAAATAAACATCATTTTTGACTTTGGAATATCAAATATAGCTTAGGATGATTTTTTGGTATTTTTATGAAAAATATCAACTTTTGATGAATAGTGAAACCACTTAGTTGTAGTTAAAAAACCGACTTTTTGATTTAAATGAAATTTTACAGCTTCTAGGAATTAAATTTTGAAAATATGACATACATGGTTTTTATCAAGAAGAAAAATGTGATTCAATAAGATGAAAATAATTTTTGGTAAATAGTAAATTTTGACTTTTATTTACCGTAGTTAAAGATAAATAAGGCAATTCAAGGTAAAAAGAATATTATAATAATTAAAAATTACCATAACACTTGTCCACACCTTATTGGTTGAGTCATTAACGACCATGGGAATCTTTGGGTATTTTTTGGGACCCCATTGAGCCACTTGGGAGTGATAATGACAATTTAGATTAATTAACTTAAAGTAAAGGCAAAAATGACAAAAGCCAATATCTTTTAGTAAATTAATTTTTATAAGGGGTTATATAAATTATCATTTAGACTATCAATATTCATTGGAAATCTAACACGATTTAATATATAATGGTATTTTTTTTATTATTTTTAGACATCAAATAATTTAAATTATTTATGACACAATAATGATACAATGTTTACCTCATTAATAAATCATTTAAATAAATAAGATTATAATGATTAAAATATTAACCAAAACCTGTCCAATTCCAGTTGGATGATTTTATTTAAACCATTAGTCATCTTATCTTTGACTCTAATTAGTTTTGGACCTTTTGAAACCGAATATCATTATATAACAAAATAATATTTTCACACTTTCCTAAAAAGCCCCTCCCCCCTTATAAAAGGAGACCACTTCTAACCAATTCCTCACACCTCTCAACCCATTTGGCTCATCCAAACTCTATCCAATTAATCTTACTACATCCCTATTCACCACCAAGAAGCATTACCTTAGCTAGAAGGCACTTAAAGAGGTCCTTTGGTTCAAACCAAAGGGAGTTACCCAAATTAAAGGTAACAATTTATCTTAATTTGTTTTCTTTTATATTACTTCTCCAACCCCTAAACTCTTTTTATTACTTTCTTTTTGTAACAAAAACAGAACCCTAAATATACTAGTATGTTGTTTTGAGAAGTATTCAAACTACACTAACACACACCTCCATCTAATGGGTGAAGAACATAATGTTTCTGTGGACGGAAAACTAACGCCTCACGAAACGATGATTGTTCAATTACCTATTACCGCCTCTCATGGTGGCCATTATGATGGAACTGTTTTTATATATGATATATATTATGTTTATGTTTTCTTTATACATCTGTAATTTCTATTTATATCATGCCTTTATGGTTTCCATTATGGGTAAACACGATAATCTCATTAGAGGAAGTGCGGACTACCACCCCCTCAAAGTGATATGACTCATTAATTCCATATGTGGGATGTATAAAGGATGGAGTTAATGATATTATATATGAAATTATACTGTAATTATAATAAACCAATATATTATTTTGTTTTAATTCAATTAAAATAAGAAATATAAATGAAAGTAGCGTTCATGCGTACGTACGACTTACCGTCTCCATGAATGTTGCATTTCATTTCTTACCAATAAATTTTATGTACTATTATAAATACATGTATATAATGGATATATATGATATATATGATATATAAATCAGCAATATAGTTCTGGATATAATGAACCTTTGATCACATGAACAACATGTAATTATAAGAAGTCCATTTTTGACTCAAGTACCAAATATCGACAAAATGAACATTATTAACTTAAATGATTACATAATGTTTATAACATGGTAATAAGTGATATAAAAGGAATAATAAACTTGAAAAAGTTTCTTAATCAAGTTGAAATTAACATTAGGTTATTATTCATGAGATTAAAGAATGATCGAGTCAAGTCGGACACGAGTTAAGGGATTTCTTATCTCACTTTTAATTCTGTGAGATTTCCATTGTTCGTCACATATTAATTACATGTGGTGTAACATGTACTTCCATTTATATATATTATCAATATTATATTTATATTCATGGTATCCTGAGATTCATTTTGTGGGTATTAACTTTTGGTCATATGATTCAATTTGAATACAATGAAGTAAGGAGTTTTCATCTCACTTTTTATTTCCGTGAGATTCATGCTATATTGGCCACTATTTCCTTCTATGTGGAATATGTACTGTACATGATTGTACTATTTTTGTAATATAATTTAATTTATGAGTATTTACATCTTCATTGTATGATCTATCTTTCATGTGGAATATGTTTTGTATATTACCAAATCGGTAAGGGAATCTTTCACCCTCCTCTTTTTTAAAAGACTTCTTTTTGTTATGTCTTTTAACATATATATTATTATGTTGGGATATGTTCTTTTATATCCTTATTTATTTAAAGTTTATGTAAAAGTGATGAGATACCCTTTTTATATCATCAACTTATTTTCTGAATTTTAATGTTATGCCTTTAGGCTGTCGAATTTTTACAGGGGAACTTCTTAACCCAATTTCAATTCTTTGGGTTCAACTTGTAATTCCTGAATACGTCATTCTATGAATATGTGTGAATGACCTCTAATTTTTTTACACATAATATCCACTTATATTTTGTGTATTTATATTTTTCACACATAATTATGTGATTGATTTATCCTTAATTTAAGGATACCATCTTTATAAGGGATTTCATCTCAATATACATTTCCACTGAGACTTCATTGTTGTTATGCACCAATTCACTATTATATGATGTATATACCATCCTTTGACATATTATATCATGAATCCCATTATTCTCATGATATTATAAATTTTTGATTCAGTGTTATTCCACAATTATTGGTATTCAACAGTCTCTCATTTTGTTAAAAACTCTTTAACTAAAATATCATTTTTAATGTTTTAAAGATTTATTCTTATAAATATTTATCATTAATTTCCATGTTTTAAAAATGGTTTTATGTATTTATTTATATGTAAATTAATGTTTTCAAATGATAATTCATTTAAAACTTCAAAGTGGTATGGGACACTTTGATTCAAAAATCTTTTTTTAAACAGTTTTGAAAATGATTTGATAAAGCATTGTTTATTTCAATATCCTGATTTGATATATTAGAATGTGGAAATGTTATCCTTACTTTATAATTGTGTTATCTGTTATGATTACGTTATGGTTATTGGGAATTTTTTATGTATACAGGTGGTTCCGTGATAAACCTAGGTCCGGTGAGCCCGAGATAGCTCTCCAATGCATTGGGTAACGTGACATAGGTAAACATGACGTTTCTCCTAAGAGATTTAGGTAATATAATGTGATGGGTATTCCAAGTTTAACTCCCTACGTAGCTCTGATAGATGAAATGTAAGTTTGATATGGATTTCATAATTAACCTTTCATATTTATGATTTGTGTGTGTTCTTCATAAATCTTATGATTTCTTAAGGTATGTTATGATTGAAAATTATGGTTTCATTGAATTGTATTTATTGATGGGCTAATGTTCTCATTCATTATTTTATAACCCTTACAGATCTTTTTATGCTCATCCCACGTTTTTGAAATGATTTCCACAAAACTTAAAGATGAATAGGGTTAAGGATGGGACCAAGGAAAAATCATGCTGTCTAAAACATGGAACTAGACATGTTTATTTTTAAGAGTTTTTATTTTATGAAAAAAATGGATACTGAGTAGTAGTGTCTACATGTAATATTCAAGTTTTTATGTAATAGTTATGGCCTAATTCTCTAAAACTATAACCTGAAAAGATACTCAATGTGAATTATTCATTTAATTAATGATTATGTAATGTTATAATATTGGGTCCTTATAGTTGGTACCAGAGGTCAGTTTAGATAACTTTAGAGGTTAGGGTGTTTTTTAAGCATAAGTGAAATAACTATAATGGTTAGAATATTAGAATGATTCATAGTTATTTTAGGAAAACTGAACGAGTTTAAGATAACATGAAAAAGTATATCTTAGTGTTTACCCTCATTATAAGATAATATATGATGATTTTATGGATAAACTCACACTGAAATTTTTGGTTTTAGTAAATGGTTGGATCTATCAGGAACCAACATAACAATAGATGTGAAAGAAACTGTATTTGTTTCTTTAATGAAATGGGAGAAACAATGAGAACTCTTGTGGTTAAAATATGTTATGGTTATTTTGAGGAATTTATCTCATTTTCAGACATGTTATAAAATTATATGGTTTTAGAAAAAGGACAACATTCAGAAAGAGTGACAACCCGTCACATCCAGCAAGGCTGCGGGAATCGAACCCACAACCGAAGGGTGACAAGGGCGCATCACCTACCACTAGCCTACTTGATGTCCCAGGTTAGTATGACTTATTATTTTAATAAAATGTTTTTATGTAACAAAAATAAGTTTATTTTTGGAACTTATGTTTTATCAAATGGATATACATTGTATAGAAAAATGATTTAGTGATTAAGTGATAAAGGTTGTTGTGGAAGACATTTTCTCTTTTGAGGAAACATTATATGCCTTTGGAAGATAGAATACTATGGGATTTAAATTGTGGAATAACGGTTGAAATTTTAGTTTGGAAGAATATATATTTTTATTATGGATACATGATGATTTTGTTTATTTATGAAAATGATTAACCTATCATGGAGAATATGTGATTAGGTTAATTAATTTTCAATATGAGACTTTATGAGTAAGTGGTGTTACTTGGAGATAAATGTTAAGATGTATTTTGGAAGTCTATGTAATTAAATACATATGAGATTTAGGTTACAATCATAGTTTGGAATACTTTTGAATAATTTTAGGGACAATTGTTTATTGAATGGACTTTGTTAAACATTGGGTTTTGTTAGAAAAATTTTAGAGATTAAGAGTAGTTTCTCTTTATGTAAAAGATTATCCATTTTGGGAATTATCTAATCTCGGACTAACCATATAGGTTTTGGTTGATATCTAAAGACAAAGGAAATATACAATTTATCTTTTGTGGATTATGTGATACTATAGAAGTTTATTTTAGGGCTTTTAATGTGACCAAGACGGTTTGAATACTCATATTTTTGGAGAAAAGATAAGTTTGTGGTATAAATTTAGTAAAGTATGAAAGTCTACATCACAAGTAAGTATGTTTTCTTATGTTTTTAGTTAAGCTAATCAATAAATTCTTCAAATTTATAAAAATTAACTTAAAACAAAAACTTTTTCTGTTAGCTTTTCCTACTGGGGAATCAAGGACCGTCGAACCCATCACATGTTTGTGATTTTCTGATGGTTAACTTTCTACTAAACATGTTTTCTATCACTCTCCATCAGAACTTGACCCTTTGTTTTCTCTTCCATATCCATTTTTTCCTACATGGAATCCTAGTATGGGTTATCTCGGGTGATGTTTGTGCTTCTCTTTCATTCTTTTAAAGTGATAGTTTTACTGACTCTTTTTTCGATGTGGGACTTTCAATGAAGTTTCCAAGCCCATTATTTTAAATTACGAGGACACAATTCCCAAAAGGGGGCAAGGATGTAGCATCCCAGGTAAATAAATTATAAGACATATTTCATATTTATTAATATTGTTGAATTAAATCTTAATTTAACTTTAAAGGGGTTCCTATGTTCGATAGAGTACCCGATATGCAACAACATGTTTCTTTGAAATCTTACGTTGCACACTAATAATATAATATTATTATTTTAAATGGTCGGTAACTCCTAGCCATTTTATTAGCTGGAATGAAAAAAAACTAACTGCAATATGATTATACATGTACGTTAAATGTATTTAAATTTATCCAATAAATGTTAGAGGCTTAAAATGAGTAAGAGTCTAATTTTAAGCATAATTTACATTAAAAGGTCAATTTACCTCCTTTTATTGGAGACACACTTTAAATATAGTTTTGGTCACTTTAATACATTATATTTGACCAAATAAAATCCTTCTTTAGAATGACGACATCAAAATTTACTTTGTGTAAATTTTTGGAATTTTTCTGATAAAGTTCATTTTTTAATGAATAGTGTAAATATTGTATTTTAATTCAAAAATATGTTTTAATCTAATTTATTTATATGGTTATATTATATTTTTAATTGGTTTTAAAGTTTAATTAGAATATATTTTTACCATTAAATCTAATGTTGGTCATTGGAATTAATTTCACTTTGAAATTGGGCATAAACAAGTGTCAATCGTTTGATAGTTATTGTTTCTTAAAAACACGCTATTTGTTTTAACAATGGGAATTATTTTTAAAATTAATTAATGACACTTTTATGTTTTGAATTTGGTAAAATAAAAATCATTTTTGAATTTGGAATATCAAATATAGCTTAGGCTTAATTTTTGGTATTTTTCTGAAAAACTTCAATTTTTGATGAATAGTGAAACCACTTAGTAGTAATTAAAAAACTGACTTTTTGATTTAAATGAAATTTTACCACTTCTGTTAATTGAATTTAGAAAATCCTACATACATGTTTGTTATCAAGAAGAAAAATTTTGTTCAATAAGATGAAAATAATTTTTGGTGATTAGCAACTTTTGACTTTTATTTACCGCGGTTAAAGGTAAATTTGGCAATTCAAGGTAAAAAGAATATTATAATAATTAGAAATTACCTTAACACTTTTTCAAAACATATTTTTTGAGTCATTAACGACCATGGGAATATTGGGGTCGATTTTGGGACTCCATTGAGCCACATGGGAGTGATAATGACAATTTGGATTAATTAACTTAAAGTAAAGGCAAAAATGACAAAATCCAATATATTTTAGTAAATTAATTTTTATAAGGGGTAATATAAATTATAATTTCGACTATAAATATTCATTGAAAATCTGACAATATTTCCTATATCATGGTATTTTTTTAATTTTTAGACAACAAATAAGTTAAATTATTTATGACACAATAATGATGTAGTGTTTACCTCATTAATAAATCATTTAAATAAATAAAATTATCATGACTAAAATATTATCCAAAACCTATACAATTACTATTGGAGGATTTAATTTCTACAATGAGTCGTCTTATATTTGACTCTAATGATTTTTGGACCTTTTAAAACCGAATATCATTATATAATAAAATAATATTTTCACACATTCCTAAAAAGACCCCCCTCTTATAAAAGGAGACCACTTCTAACCAATTAATCACACATATCAAGCCATTTTTCTCATCCAAAATCTACCCAATTAATCCCCCTACATCCCTCTCATCCACCTAGAAGCCTTACCTTTGGCAGAAGGCACTTAAACAAGTCCTTTGGTTCAAACCAAAGGGAGTTACCCAAATTAATGGTAACAGTTTCTCTTAATTTATTTTTTTTATTTTAATTATCCAACCCCTAAACTCTTTTTATTTATTTATTTTGTGACAAAAACAGAATAATAAATATACTAGGATGTTTTTATGATAAGGATTCAAACTACACTTATACACACCTCCATCTAATGGGTCAATAACAAAATGTTTCTGTGGATGGAAAACTAACGCCTCACGAAACGATGGTTGTTCAATTACCTATTACCATTCTCATGGTGAACATTATGATGAAACTATATTAATATATGATATATATTATGTTTATGTTTCCTTATTATTCTGTAATTTCTATTTATATCATGCCTTTATGGTTTCCATTATGGGTAAACACGATAATTTCATTAGAGGAAGTTGGGACTACCGCCCCCTAAAAGTGATATGACTCATTAATTCCATATGTGGGACATATAGAGGATAGAGTTAATGATATTATATATGAAATTATACTGGAATTATAATATACCTAGGTATTATTATGTTTTAGTTCCCTTAAAATAAGAAATATAAATGAAAGTAGCGTTCATGCGTACATACGGCTTACCATGTCCATGAACGTTGCATTTCATTTCTTTCCTCTAAATGTTATGTACTATTATAAATACATGTATATACTGGATATATATATGATATATATGATATATAAATCATGAATATAATTATGGACATAATGAACCTTTTACCACATGAACAACATGTAATTATAAGAAGTCCATTTTTGACTCAAGTACCAAATATCGACAAAACGATCATTATTAACTTAAATGATTACATAATGTTTATAAAATGGTAATAAGTGATATAAAAGGAATAATAAACTTGAAAAAGGTTATTAAGAAAGTAGAAATTAACTTTAGTTTATTATTCTGGAGATTAAATAACGATCGAGTCAAGTCAGACACGAGGTAAGGGATTTCTTATCTCACTTTTAATTCCGCGAGATTTCCATTATTCGTCACTTATTTATTACATGTGGTGTAATATGTACTACCATTGATATATATTATCATTATTAGATTTATATTCATGGTATTCAGGGATTCATTTTGTGGTTATTAACTTTCGGTCATACGATTCAATTTGAATACAATGAAGTATGGGTTTTTCATCTCACTTTTTATTTCCGTGAGATTCGTGCTATATTGGCCACTATTTCTTTTTGTGTGGAATATGTACGGTAAATGATTTAAATCTTTTTGTAATATAATTTCATTTATGAGTATTTACATATTTATTGTATGATCTTTCTTTCATGTGGCTTATGTTTTGTATGTTACCAAATCGGTAAGGAAATCTTTCACCCTCCTCTTTTTTAATAGACTTCTTTTTGTTATGTATTTTAACATATATATTATTATGATGGGATATGTTATTTTATATCATTATTTATGTAAATTTATTTCCAAGTGATGAGATACCCTTTTTATATCATCAACTCATTTTCCGAATTTTAATGTTACGCCGTTAGGCTGTCGAATTTTTACAGGGGAACTTCTTAACCCAATTTCAATTCTTTGGGTTAAACTTGTACTTCTTGAATATTTACTTCTATGAATATGTGTGAATGAAATCTTATTGTTTTACACTTAATATACACTTATATTGGGTGTATTTATATTTTTCACACAAAATTATGTGATTGATTTATCCTTAATTTAAGGATACCACCTTTATAAGGGATTTTATCTCAATTTACATTTCCACTGAGACTTCAGTGTTGTTATGCACCAATTAACTCTTATATGGTGTATATAATTTCCTTTTAAATATTATATCATGAATCCCATTATTCTCATGATATTATAATGTTCTGATTCAGAGTTATTCCATAATTAATGGTATTCAAGAGTCTCTCATTTTGTTAAAAACTATTTAACTAAAATATCATTTTAAATGTTTTGAAGATTTATTCTTCTAAATATTTATCATTAATTTCCATGTTTTAAAAATGGTTTTATGGATTTATTTATTTGTAAATTAATTTTTTCAAATGATAATTCATTTAAAATCTTCAAATTGGTATGGGACACTTTAATTCAAAACTATTTTTTTAAATTATTTTGAAAATGATTTGATAAAGAATTGTTTATTTCAATATCTTGATTTGATATATTGGAATGTGGAAATGTTATCCTTACTTTATAATTGTGTAATTTTTTATGATTATGTTATTGTTATTGGAAATTGTTTACGTATTGGGGTGGTTCCGTGATAAACATAGGGCGGGTGAGCCCGAGATAGCTCTCCAATGCATTGGGTAACCGGAAAAATGTAAAAATGATGTTTCTCCTAAGAGATTTAGGGAATATACTGTGATGGGCATTCCAAGTCTAACTCCCTACGTAGCTGTGATAGCTACAATGTAATTTTGATATGGAATTCATAATTAACCTTTCAGATTTATGATTTGTGTGTGTTATTCATAAATCTTATGATTTTGTAAGGTATGTTATGATTGAAAAGTATGGTTTCATTGATTTGTATTTATTGATGGGATAATGTTTTCCTTCCTTATTTTATAACCCTTACCAAGATTTTTATGCTCATCCCACGTTTCTGAAATGCTTTCCATAGGACTTAAAGATGAATAGGGTCAAGGATGGGATCAAGGAAAAGTCATGTTGTCTAAAACATGTTTCTAGACATGTTTATTTTTAAGAGTTTTTATTTTATGAAAAAATGGATAATGAGTAGTAGTGTCTACATGTGATATTCAAGTTGTTATGTAATAGTTATAGCCTAATTCTCCAAAACTCTAAACCTGAAAAGATACTCAATATGAATTATTCATTTAATTCAAGATTATATATTGTTATAATATTGGTTCCTTAAACATTGTTTCATATCTTCTTAGAATTGGATGTTTGAGAGGGTATGGCTATAGCCATCGGTACTATGCCCGTTCTCTTTGGCACGAGACTGCTTGTCATGCTGCGATGAGACAATGGAAGCTGGACTTATAGGTTTCGTTACTGGGATAAGCTTCTCTCTTGTCGTGAGGGTTTTCTTGATCTTGAGTGTTAGCCTGTTGGGGTTTAATTTTTCTGTGTTTTTATTTTAGGATGTTGTGATGTCATGTTTAGTTTCTCACTTTTTCCTCAAAATTGTTTGAATAATACAAAATTTAATTTTCAATCAGTCTGTCTTGTAAACAATCAAGGTTGAAGATATGAGTAGGCTATAAATATAGAAGATTGAGAGGTTGTATGGGATTCCATTTTCCATTTTTTTATAGGTATCATAGGTTCACTTATATATTGTCAAAGTGTCTCCAAGAGGTAATGGGGTATCATGTTGGATTGATAAAAAATGACCATCCATTGATATATGGTCAGATATGTCATACGATCCATATTCTGGGGGATATTCTCTTTATTAACATCTTCAGTTCTGATGGATCATGGGATATCCATCTGGGATTGAATGAGTTTTATGATAATATCATTTACTAGTCATCGATTAGAATGGAACCTTTCAAGGTTATGTATGGTCTCCTGTGTGGGTCACCAATTTTTTGGGAAGATGTGGGAGAGACCATTCTCATGGGATTGGGTCTCATTTAGGAGATCTTTTTAGGGATTGAAGATATATTTCAACCATTGGTTACAACTCAAATTCGATAGAAATTTTATTCAGTTCTTCAACATCATCCTTTGGAATTTTCCAATAGTGACCAAGCCTTTTTGAAAGGTTCTCTTCTGTTGGTTCATAGTGGACTCGAGAAATAGGAAAATATATGTATGAGATATATTAGATTATGTTATATTACTAAGATTATTGGTTGTTTTTTTATTAGTTTGAGTTTCCAAATCAGTTGAAAATTACTAATGATGTTTTCTATATATCTAAGCTCAAGAAGTACCACCCCGATCCATGCCATGTTCTGAGTTGGGAGGAGATATATTTATATCTATATGTTACCATTATGTAGAAACAAATGGAGGTATTTTATTCTCATATTAAAGTCTTGAATAGGAATTATATTCTATCAGTCATAGTGTAATGGTGAAACAAATCATATTATCACAAGACTTGGTAGTGCGAATCATTGGTGAGGGCATAGTGGCCTTACCTATCTCTAGGGAATCATTCTTCCATGTGAATTTTGGGGGATGTAAATTCATATAGTGTGGAGAATTGTAATTTAATGGTTAAGGTGAACTCTATTTTAATATTTAAGGAGTTATAATTTGTGTTCAAGATTTTTTTGAATTGATCCTAGAGTTTTATAAAGGGCTTGGCCTGATCTCTAGATATAATAGCTAGTTCAGTCCATGAATTATAAATTCATGACTTGAATTACTTCTAGGAATAATCCCTAAATCCAATTCATGATGTGAAAAAAAATTTGGATGTTAATTTTATATTCATATTGTGAAATTGGATTCTAGGGTTTCAAATGAAGGTGATTCCTTTTTTGGATTATAGGATACACTATAGATTCACTTCATGAATACATCATTCACTTCATAAATCAATGATTTACTCCAGGAATAAATGATTCACTTCATGAATCAATGATTCACAATGTTAATCATCCTTATTCTAACATTATTGACTTTATGTGTGGCTAAATCTATATCATTCACCTTCCTCTTCTCTCCCTTGAACCATAGAGATTCTCTAGGTGATTTTGTGTGAATCCAGGACTTTCATGCATCTCCAATTGATTCTTTGATCTTCAGGTTTGTTGGATGCTCATACTTTGGTAAGTGTGACCATTATCTTCCCATTTTATTTATTTCCATGGGAATTGGTAGTAGTGTAGGGATGATATTTTAGGATTTGTGATCATATGATGATTGTTCTTCAATACCTTCTAGAACCATTGTGCACTTATATTCCAGAGGCCAGATCCTATTGGTTGTGGTGTAACATGTGAGATTATCATGATATGTGTTGATATATCTTACCCTATGAACCTTTTTCATTTTGATTTTGATTATATGAGGTCAGAATCAATGAAAGGTCCTTTGTTTTTTGTTCCTGAATCCATTTGATTCTAGTATATGTGGATCCTATCATAGTTTGTGTGTGATCGAAGTTTGTGGTTCCATCTATATCCTATGTTTAATGAACCTTGGATGCTCTTGATTTTTGAAATCATTTTAAAAATAAATTTGAATGAATTTGAATTGATTTAATTATTTTTCTAAACGGGATTTTGAGAGAAGATGGGTTTAATCTCATTTCGGTGAAAGAAAAGGTACTTTCAATGCATCATGAAATGGATTATGAAATAGAGTTTTAAATTATGTTTTAATTTAAAATGGGTCATTTGGATTTTTTTGTAAAATATGAAATCCATTTTAAATTGGTTTGAGGTATGCTACACATAAGAGCCTTGGGTACCGTTGTAGAAGGCGTAATATTTATCCTCATCTATTGGAATTGTATAAGGGTTCAGTTTTTCAGGTTCTCCTCTATTCCAAGATAATATATTCATGTGCATTAAGACATTATTAGTATTCAAGGGGATCAATTAATGAGGTGTTTTTATATTCCATAGGGTTTGATACATGGGTTATTGGTACTTGAGTGTTCATTAGCCTTTGGTTGAGATTGGGGTGCGAGTGACCTAGAGTTCCTGACTTATTTTATCCTTACAGTGTTTTCCTTTGTGTTTTTTATTTTTGTTGTTTGGTTTTTTTACTAAATGGTAAATTCCTTGATAATTTCAACTGGTTAATTTAAATATTATTTGAAACTATTTTACTTTTTCTGTTTTAAAACTATATAAAAAGGGTAATTTGTTTACCATACTTTTGATATAAAACTTATTAACTAACACCATGTTGTTTTATTTCAATATAATCATGTCAATATTATTATACAAATACTTGACATGGAATTACTAGGTGTGATCCTAATGAGATTGTTTAGCTCACACCTTGCACACTACCTTAGGGGCATGTAAACCTTGTTTTATCTGATATAGGAAATGGAAATGTTCCATTATGAGTTGACATGGTTTATGTATAATGGGTATAATTAGATGGTGTTGAGATAATGTTGTGTTTCTCTTGTATTACTTGGAGTAAACATAGATGTCTTTTGATGTCCTTTCTATCAGTGATTGGTTATTTTGGGGACTTATGCTTTTTTTTTATCTTTCTTCTTTTTGGTTGTATTACTACTATTAGAAATATTTGGTTTATGAAATATTTATTTTCTAGTTTTATTTATGTATATATTCCTTTTATTATGTTTTTTTTGGAAAAATCAATCCCTTGAGATTTTATTCGATGCCCGAGTGCTATTCACTATCCCATGAGGACCAAGAATGACCTTTAGGTCCTTTTGTGGTTTGGTTTGGAGCCTATATATGGTTGGGTGTCTTTGATGGGATATGATAATATTCATAGTGTTTTTGGATTATGGTGAAAAACATTCACTTGGAGACTTTGATATGGTTTTGGATTTTTTTAATTTCTAGGACTTAGCATTTTCTTTTGTTAGTTCATCTAATGGATATGAACCTTTTATTTTATATTTTACTCTGACTATTTATCATTATTTTTCTATATATGAGATATGTTATGTTTTTTAACTTGTGTAATCTTTCCCATTGGTTTGTATATTGATACGTAGTTTCATTTCACCATCCATTTGAGATGAGGAACACACTTTGGGCCCTGTGTCGAGCCAACTCTATTGATATGTTAGGATAACTCAGGTAGGTTTGTTAAAAAATTCTATTAGAGGATTAACAAGATGGAAGTGTAGAGGTACTTCTTGGGTTTGGTTTGGGGTCTGGTACACTAGATCCATGAATTTTTAGGGCTCAAGGAGTACATTTTGTGTAGGTTATTGATCACCACCTTTCAAGATAACACTTGAGTTACCGTGGGTATTCAAGCTTTAATTTCTACTTGATGTTTACTATGAGTAATGGTTTGATATGATGACCTATGAACCTCATTGAAATTTGTTGGCTTCCATGGAGTTATTTCAGATCTTTGGTGAATATGGAAAGAAGAATCAAGTTGTGAGGTGAAATTGGATATCCTAGAAAACCATGTAGTGATCAAACACTTGATTTTGGAAATATTAAGGTGGGTGTGGCATAATTTTCACATGGATGTCAACTATGTGGCTAGGTTGAGCATGAATCCACATATCCTTTTTTATAACCCATGATTATTGGAATTGTATAGTGACTCTCATTAATGGGAAAATAATCAAGGTGTTTCTGAGGATATTTAGATATTAAGAATCAATTTTACTTACAGTTATGACATTCTTTTGTTTATACATGTGCAACATAACTAGATTTTGTGTGAAAAAGGTATTTCTTATAAAATTATGCTAGTTAAAAAAGAGAATATTTAATGCTTTATAATAAAATTATGTTGGGTTTCTAGTTAATTTCATATTAAATGGTTGTTTAATAACGATAAATATAGAAAATGTTTTGGTTTTAAATCAGGTTAATGATTTACATGTAAAAAATTTATACTCTTGAATCATGTCTCTAATAAGGCATAAATGATTTCAAATAAATGGTTTTTTATTATAAAGTTGTTATAACACCCCTTTCAGCAGAATAAAGGTTTTATAGAATGGTATCAGATATAGATATTCATATTTTCTTTTCATACTAACCTAGTACATGGTAGAAACAATAAAGGTGTATGGGACTCAGGTAGTGGTGTTTCCATATTTCTCGACAGCTCATGTGTGATGGATCTCTGAGTTACCATTGAGGTGATTACTATTACTATTTTATGATAATTTGGGTGTGTTCATCCTTTACAACAAGGTATGTAGGATCACATTCCATATATATATATATATATATCATTGTTTTGTATTGTTTTTCTTTAACTCAATGCCTTGAACTGTGATATCTGTTTAGGATAGATCTGTATTTAGGACTTTGTGATAAACCCATGTTACCATTGTTTTGTGATATATCACTAGAATTAATTTTTTAAACTTGAGTATTCTATAATATATATATATATATATTACTAATAATAATGTGTAAGGATGAAGTCTTTGGTTAGTTCTATTAGGGTTATACCTTGGGTTGAGAGTAGACTCCTAGGAGAACCTTTGTGTGACCCCATAGAATGATTACTATTTATCTTAAACATTCTAAGTATTTTCTTCATTTATGAGATTTTGCCTCAAATAATTTTGATGGGAACACCATTTGATGTATCCCAAGATGCTCAAGTTACACCACCCGTGGTGCATTAGGATATATGTAATAACCCAAACTATTATAAATAAAAACCCGATGATTTTTTATTAAATGTCTCATTATATAATATGTTTATAGAAAACAAATACAATTATTTGGTCTAATTATTCCCATTTTATTTAATTGAATTTTAATAATCATTACCATTGAAAATATAGACATTGAACTGTGATAATATAATTAGTATAAATATAAGGTTTTAACAAATATAATTGTCATAGACAAAGGAGGTGAAGGCCTTAACCAGTAGGATTGTACATTATAAATCTCATTTATTGGAGCTTTTGTGAGAGATATTATTTATGAGATTTTACCTTTACTATTACCAAGATTAGATCCAAGAAATTAAGCGTGAAGAAACCCATTTACAGAAGAAGTTTAAGCTTTTCAAGATCCTGACCCAAACCAAGTTTGCCGAACCGCCCCCTAAAAGTCCCACCATCACACACCTTAACCTTAGGGAGTTTATTAGTGTATTGAAGTGATATGTAATGAGAACCTATCAATATGAGTATGTATATTATTTTTTATAGAATAATGAATATATATCAATCCTATTTTTTTTACTTTCTAAATTATTTTTATTTTGATTCAATAAAACACAAATATTATTTTTGGTTAATACTCAAATTCAATTAAGAAATATATTTTGATGAATTAATGGATCCTTGAAATAAATAATATTTTAATAAAATATTATTAATAATTAACTTTTATTAAATATAAATGATCAAATAATTTTGATGAAGTTAAATGTAATTGTTTATAAGGGTTCAAAAAATGTCATTGTAAAAAAACCCATCATTTTCAATAAATGTGAGTTTTTATTTTAAAAGTGAAAATTAAAATATTTAGAAAATTATTTAGATAAAATGAATAATATTTTTTTAATTAGGATGTTGAAATTATCCAATGGTTGATTTTTCATAATTTTCTGATACATTTGAATTTTTGGGTAAAAATTAAATACTATATAAAAACACATTGCGTGCTATTACATCAAAATGACCCCAAAGTGATGTAATAAGAAATATAAATAAGGTAAAATACGTAATATTTGTTTTTCATTTAAAATTATGTGATTTTACGTTTATCTTATTTATTTTGTAAGGTCATTATGAATCTTCCAAGACTTATAATATATTTTATGATTTTAAAATCATTTCTTTAAGAGTGTAAATCACCTACACATCACCGAGGTTAATATTTTAATAATTTATTCCCTATGAATTCTAAAATAAAAAAATAAAACCCCCTTTGGTTTAAAACATGGTAAAAAATCATGGGATGGTTTGTTGTTTTTGATATTTTATTATGTAGAAGCCAAAACCAAAATAATAAATAAATCCCCCTCTTTTCGAATATAAACCCACCCAAGATCCCATTTATCTTTACTCTAACTCCTTGAACATGTCCTTAATTTTCAAAAAAATCCCAATATTCCTCTCAAAGAGCACCCAATCTTTCAAGAATCCCCTCCCAAGCCTTTAGAGTCACACACTCAAGGGATCTTCCACTATCCTCTTTTATCTGGCACTCCTTTTTTGTTATGTATTTTAATTTTAATTTTCTTATAATGGAATATTATATTACATATTTAACTTATTAAAAATTTTATGTTTAAATTTTGACTTATTGTTTTTATTCTCATTAATCCCCCCATGATCCATTATTTACATCTGCTATAATGTTAAAATTTCATAAGGATTCTTTTCTCTATTCAGGTTTCTTCATTACCTTAGGTCTTATATTTGAAAACTTATAATTTTGGGTTATGATTTACATGTACCTGTTACTAACCATTTTATGTACAAATAACTAGATATTACTTTCTATATCATCAACCATTTTTATTAATTTTTAACTAACATCATAATGCTGTCAAAATTTCACCACAATTTTTCATGTCAAAAAAATTGTGTAGTGATTATCAAACCGATTATTCTATCAAGGGTATTCACCTTTATGAACATACAATTACTTTTTTTGGAATTACATGTATTTAATCCACATTCCTTAATCATTTAATGAATTATGATGATAAATGAATCCATTTTGTATGATCTATGTGACACACTTATGAATGAAAATGAAATGATTATGATGGGTGTGCTTATATAGCTCTCAAATGCATTAGGTAATATTTAGTATCTGATAAATCATGTTAGGATAGATACATATGTAATTCTTTTATGGTACTTTTTCCACCACGAATTCTTGGTGTCTTATCCTTGACCTATGTTCATGATTCAGGGTTTTATGTTTTTTCCACATTTCCCATGTTATGATTATCATTATATGTCATGCCTTATTAGTCATGTTACTTTTATTACTCATTGCCTTGCATATTATCAGAAATATATCAATAATTACTTTTTAATTCCATTAAATGGATTTTTAGATAACCACTTTTCTTATTTATGTTCCCAAGTTATCCCATGCTGTTTTATGTTCAGAGGAGTATTGTGAGGAAGTTATCAATAAAGATATTGTATTCTCTGATTTATGTTTTTATGTAATCTACCTAATTCTCCAAGACACTACACTTATTGATCATACAACTTCTATTATGTTTATTCTTATGTAATAAATCTTTCATTAATGTGAAATAAAGAAAAGGGTTGTTATAATATACCACAATATGATCATTTACCCGTACATGTGATTCAAGCTGTGAAGCCTCTTTAGCTGAGGCTCTTTGAGATTCTTCCCATATAAGAAAGAACTATTCATATTACTATGAACCATCATCGTTGGGATTTACAACTATATTATCCTATAATATTTTATGGTATTTGTGACCCAACAAATTCAAAGGTCTGGATGTAATTTATTGAAATCATTCTTGAGTTGGTCTAGAGTCTTGAAGACAGGTGAGTGATTCTAGTAGACGTCATGTTCCATGAACACACAGAGAGATGGTTGACTACCATGATTCATGATGGGATATGACAGGTTTTTATTTATGTGAAATTCAATGAGATGTTTCTTGGGTATTACTTTCCTGACATGACTAAGCCGAACAGTGTCCAAGTGTTCATGGAGTTTCAGTAGGGTTATATAACTGTCCTACACATTCTTCCCTGTTTATGGAGTTACTTTTTTTTTTTCATTTTTTGTTTATAAATGAGTCATAAAGTCCTTGAATTTTTATATAGGACCTTTATTATAACATATAAGTAAGGTTAGTGGATTTTATTTGATTATGTACACACATGCGCTTCTCAAAGTCTTGACCATTGAGAAGGGGATAGAGAAGGACAAGACAAAATTTTTACTTCTAGTCTATAACTGGCTAGTGAATGAGATTTATCTCAATAATATAATAGTTTCATATAGTAGTAGAAATAGTAAGGCAGGAAAGGGGAAACATGGTGGAAGATAGTCGGAGATGAGTAGAGGTGCTTCAATAACTTCATCTAGAGAAGGGGGTCCTTAATGCTACAACTATAGATAATGGGGGAATTATCACACTTTATGCCCTATACCTGAGATCGTGTTCCCTTGGTGAGGCATGAAAGGGAATATATAACTTTTCATCAAAGTAAACAAGAAAACGTCTCACTGGTGTTTGAGAGATATGTAGGCATCGAGCCATGGTACAAGTCATGGTCCTCCACAGCTAGCACAACCAATGAAAAATCAGGTGAGTCATGTTTATTAAGGAAAATGATATATAGATGAGGCAAGTGATTTCTATACAGGGTATCAGACTCTAAAAAATAGCAGTGATTGTCCATATACTATATGCGGTATGATCATGATCACATCTACATTATCTATCATCTTGTTTGATACTGATGCTTCCCATTCCTTCATATATACACCAGTCATTTCCAGACATGACTTACTAGTCAATTAATCCTATGAGTTTTTTTACCTTGATGCATTATTGGGAATTAATGTGGATAATCAAGAACTATTTCTACAATTTCCTTTAGTCATCACTAGTCATGACATTCTATCTGTTTTCATGATTCTGGATTTGATGAGTTTTGATGTAATTATTAACATGGAATGGATGAATATATTCTGATAAAACATTGAATTATATTAGAGACATGTGTCATTTAATTCATAGAAGGTAGATAGGTTCATGATGAACAATGAATGGGATTAAGGAGCTAGTGGAGTCGGTCTAGAAATGAGTGAGCTCAATATGATCATGAAACAGATGACAAGCTTGTCTCTTTCATTATGAAAGGTGGAAGACCCATCAAATTTTTTTCATTCATGGATCTCTATTAGGGATTATTTATAGATGAATTTATTGGGATTACAATTGATATAGGAGTTTAATTTGTGATAGATATTGTATTTTATTGGTACACTATTTCAATACCCACTTATCGTATGGTGCGATTTGAGATTAATGAGCTCAAGGTGCATCTTTATGACTTAAAGAAGAAGGGATTTATTAGGATAAGTCCTTCACCATGGGTGCACCTGTGTTATTATCTAAGAATTCAGATGATAGTCTTAAAATATTCATTGATTAATTGAAGTTCAATTAGGTGACTATGATGAAAACATATCATTTTAATAGGATCAATGAAATTTTTTATTAGTTTCATGGAGCCCTATAGTTATCTATTATTGATCTTTTACTAGGTTATCACCAGCTATGGGTTATATAGGAGGACATCCGGAAGACGAACTTTCAATGTAGTTATGGTTTGTACCATTTCTCGGAAATATTGTTTTGTTTGATGAATTCTATGATAGTGTTTATGGACCTCGTGAATAATATCTTCCACATATATCTTGACTCATTAATTGTGGTGTTTTTTATGATATCCTCATCAACTTGAAGACACCATTGAAACGTTCTATACATCTTTAAAAAGTCCTAAGTATGCATTGAGTACATCAGATTTATAAAAAATTGTCAAAGCATAACTTTTGGATTTAGGAGGTAATGTTCTTGGTGCATGTTGTTTCTGAGGTAGGTATATCCATGGACCCACATAATTTGGAGGTAGTTATTTCCTAGAAACATACCTAGAATGTGTTCGAGATCATGTTTTTTTTGGGTTCAGCAGGATAGTACTTATGTTTTATCCATGTCTTCTATTTTCTATCAACAACCATGAATACATTGATGAAGAAGTTAGTAAAGTTGTAGTGGTTTGAGTAGTGTGAAGATGCATTTCATGATATAAGGAGAAGGTTGACTATATATTCTATGATGATACTTTCTAAGAAAATGATTAGTTATACCATATACTGTGATGTATCATGCATTAGATTAGGAGTAATATTTATTCATAGGGATATGGTAGTATCATATTGGTGACATTAGTTTTGAACCCATTATTATAACTACCCTAACTACAACATAGATCTAACATCTAAGGTTTATGCTCTGAAGTATTGGAGGCACTATCTCTTTAGTGATAGGTTTATTACCTATATTAAAATCAAGGAATTCTGTTAGAATTTCACATAGAAGGGCCTAAACTTCAGGAAAAGGTGATAGGTGGAGTATCAATATATTTTTGAATTTTAGACGGAGTTTTAAATCGGTATGATTAATATCATAGAATATTTTATTATAAATTAAATGAAGGCATCTTAGGAGCTTAGTGAGTGACCTTTTATGGGGCAGTTTCACCTGATGAGTTTGTTGGATGAATGGAGTATGAATTATAATAAGGATTAGGGATTGATAACTTGTTATTTATTTTTTTCACATCAGCGCTAGTGTATTTCATAAATTCTGGATATAAGACTAACCCCGATCATGTTGTGATGTGAGAACACATAGCTAGAGGTGATCTAATACCTAGTTTGTGATTTTATTATGACAATGTGACACTGACACATTTGATAGTTTTATTCCCTATTTTCATCAAGGAAGAGATGATGGGAGACATAAATAACTCTATATTGGTGATACCTACTAGTGTGATCAAAATGTTCCAAGACATTATGTGATAGTTCTAGTTTCCAGAGAAGAAGATGGACATGACTAGGTTTGTTTCCTGATGCCTTACCTATCAGAGGGTAAAGTCTGAGAACTAGTTACCTATGGTTTTCTCTAGAATCTTTTGGTTCTCATGTGAAAGTGGGATGATGACATGAAGTAATTCTTGATAGGGTTACCCCGAACAATGAGGATTTGTGATGATAATTAGGTGATTTCCAAACATCTAATAGAGGTTTTTTACTTGTTACTAATATGAGAGACTCACATGGTGGATGAGTTTGGAAATATTCATTTTCATGAGATAATATGAGTACCTAGAGGTCCCTTGATATTTTTTTTCTTATAGGGACAAACATTTTTTTGTCACTCTTTTAGATGGAATTTCATAAATCCCTTGGGACTGAACTGATATTGAGCATAATTTACCATCCTTAGGTAGACACACAATTGGTACACATGATTCACATACTAGAGGATATGCTCTGAGCTTGTGTTCTAGGCTTCGGTGGAACTTTTTATTAGTACATATCCTTGATTAAGTTTTCTTATACAAAACATTTACTGGTTTTTATATATATGGAACTATTTGAGTCACACTATTGATGGTCTTACCACTAACCACAGTGTTGGCATGATCCTGGTGAGGCACCAACTACTATGAATACTATAGTAGGGGATACCATAGAGATTGTGAAATTGATTAGGAAGAGGTTAGTGATCACTCATAATAGGCAAAAATCATATGTATATTAGAGGAGACAACCTTTGGTGTTTTTTTTTGGTGGCTGATTTTTCTTATGAGTTTCACCTAACTAGGGGAATAATTGTTTATGGAAGCAAAGTAAAATGGCACAAAATTTCTTTGGACCCTTTAAGATCACCAAATGTGTTGGGATAGTGACGTACCAGTTGGAACTTCCTCCACATTATCAAGGTACGAATGATGTATTATATTTTTCTAAGCTTCATAGGAAGACAACCAAACCAATATATATTATAGATTTTAAGGAGGTTATGAGGGGAACGTCGTGTAGATCATTGATTGGAGAGAGAAATTCCATCAAGAAAAGATGATACCACTTATCCAGTTCGTATGGAATCAAAAAAGGATCCAAGAAGAGATGCGATATTAGGAGTCTAATGTTCAATCTCTATAGATGGAGTTTTTGAAGAAAGAATTCTAGATATAATTATTGGTTATGATAATCTATTATAGTTGGATAATTGTAATATTATAAATTTTTCAATTTTTTTTAAAACCCACTTTTGGATATAATTTATAAGTATTTTTTGGTGAATTTTTTTTTCAATAAAAGCAACCATTACTTATGACTTTATGGTGTTTCTTAAAGTTAAAACTAGATTTAAAAGAGTTATTTAAGGGTAAGGGGGGTTTTAAAGACCTTGTGTAAGGTAAAAATCAAGATTTCATGAGCTAAATAATGGTAACTATAAAATTATATGAGTTGCATAAGGGTATGTGAGATGTTCATGTGCTATGTAAAGGTAATGTTCTATATTCATAAGGTAACAACATTTTCATAAAGGTTACATAAGGGTAATTCCATGTATTATAAGGATATATAAAGGTATCATATTTTGTTTTAAAAAGGTAATATAGAGTTCCTATATGCTTAGTAAGGATAACTCTGAAGTTTCATAAGTGTAAACTGAGGTTTCTTCTATACCACATAAAGGTAAGAAAAGCTACATGTATAGGGCTGAAAGATATTTTATCTTATTTCAGAATGGTATATTTTTTATTTTAAAGGATGCATAAGGGTATATACATGGTTTTTACCTAAGTAAGGGTGTATTCTTTCTACCCTTATGTAGAACCCTTTTCTGCATAAGGGTAGTCTATCTCCCAGTTTTTGGTTTCCTTCTTCCCTATTTGTTCATTTAACCTGTTTTTGACTATTATGAAATCCTAAATTTATGGTAATAAATTATTTTAATCTTTTAATGTTCATGACTCATATTGTGATAGAATTTTATCACTTCAAAATTAAGAAACAATTAAAAGAAAAATTAAATGATGAATTTAATTTTTTATTTTGGATGTTTCGAACAAATATGAGGTTTGCTTTTTAAAAATATTCGATACCTTGATAATTCATTTTTTGGTAATTAAATTGAGTCTTATTTGACAAGGGTTTCCCTTGTCAAGATTGTTAAATTACTATATGAATAATACGTGATCTTCCTACAATTCATAGGCATCGAAGAACCTCACCCTCTCCCTTCTATTCTTGGATTATTCATGTTCAAAGGATAAATCCCTGGTAATGTTTCCCTTAAATCATTTTATTGTCATTTTATGAATTTTACTTTTCTATGTTTCTTGATAAAATGATAACGAATTGTTAAAATTATAATAACCTAGAATTATGGAAGATAATAATATGAATTATTATTTTTTACCATAGAATATTATAGAGAGAGGCATTATCAATGCATTTGGAATTTTTAACCTTATTTAAAGAAATATTTTTTATACATTCTATGGATCAAATAAATACATCAACAATTATCCAAGAGAGATAAATTTTTATCGTATATGATGTTTTTATTTAATTTGGAAATTAAATACTTGGAATTGGTTTTATGAGTCCTTGGTAAGTTATTTACACCCACTAATATGTAGACATGGTTCGAGTGAAGAGTAACATGAAAAACCTTGTTGTTTACAACAATAAAATTTAGTTACGAAGATATTTACCATTATAAGTACTTGCATGTATTTGTTATCATGATATACTGTAGCGTGTTGATGTGATTTAGACTATGTTCTGTTTGTTTACATTGTTTGAGTTTATTATTTTATTGACACACATTATATGCTATGCATACCTTGATATGACACCCCCATTTCTTTCTATTATATTGTTTTTGGTATATGGTATGTTTTTTTGTTCTATGCATGGTACTAAAGTGAAAGTTGGACCCATTAAAGCTTAGTATCCCTAAAGATGAAGTGTTAAGACATTCCACATGTCTTGATGATATGACCGAGATAGATGAAGGTGAATAATGTCATTATTTTCATGACCTAGGGTCATGATGGTCATATCTGATTAGACCCATGAGACAATTGTGGGGCTTGATGGTCCATGTGACCTAACTTGTGTGGAATCTATGAGACATGATGATCTATTTGACATAAATTGTGTGGAAAATAAGGGGAATGATGTTATATTTAAATTGAACTGAGATGTCACAATAGGTTATGATGGCCTATTGTTATTTAATATAGTGTCCTAGGGCTTGTATTACTATTTAGAAAATTCAAGTTTGGATCCTTTGTTTTTTATGTATCCACAATCATTCCAATATCTTTTATAAAGGATACAAAGTAAGTATAACCAGGGTTTTTGGAATCATGGTTAGTGTAGGGACACTTGGTATGATGTTTTACTTATGTGAACATTTATTTATAATCATACCATACACTCTTATTCACATACTCTCACATTAGTGGTGTCTTACTGGGTTTTATTACTCAAACCTTATGTGAGAATCAGGATTCAAGTGTAGATTTCATGCACAAGGATCCAAAAAATGGAAATGGGTGTTTGTAAGACAGTTGAGATGTGGAGCTTGAATATGGATGTAGAATCAAGACATCTTTGTAACACCACAAGCTTCTACGGTATGCTTCTCTTTGAATAATGCAATAGCGTGTGTTGTACGCAACATCGAGTTCTAACACACCAAAACCAATCAAACTAGCTGTTATGAATAGTAATACCTACTTTTTAAAATTTTATAAATTTTATCTCTCAAAATGGACTTAATTTTTGGATTCGGAATATCGAAATTCGCCTAGGGTTAATTTTTGGTATTTTTCTGAAAAACTTCATTTTTTGATGAATAGTGAAGCCACTAAGTGGTAGTCAAAAAAACTGAATTTTTCATAAAACATAATTTTACCACTTCTGTGAGTGTAATTTCTAAAATCCGAGAGACACTATTAATATATAGGAGTAAAATGTGGTTCAATGAGATGAAAATAATTTTTGGTGAATAGTAACTTTTTTACTTTTATTTACAACGGTTAAAAGTAAATAGGGTAATTAAGTGTAAAAATGATATTAATATTTCCCTAACACATGTCCTAATTCTATTGGAAAAGTGTATCTCGACCAAAAAAACCTTAGGAATAAAATATTATCATTTAGGTCCACTTGGATTAGATTAGGACATTTAATTCAAAGAAAAGTTAAAAGAGTTAAAATCAAAGTTTATTTACTAATTTTTTTTTAATATAGGGTTACACATGAGATAAATTAGATTATAAATATTCATTAAAAAGATAAAAAATATTTCCTACATAATGATATTTTATTTGTAATTTTTAGAAATTAAATAATTTAATTTATTTATGACACAATGATGATGCAGTAATTACCATAATAGTGAAAAATTAAAATAATTGATATTATAAATACCCAAATAAATATAATTTGAGACTTTTTTTGAATTAAAATACTTTTATAGGTTAATATTACATGTTAAAATTGATTTAATTAAGATTTTTGTAAGTAATAATTCTTTTATGATTTTCACAAAAATCAATTTTCCAAATAGTGTCAAAATTGACATAAAAGAGTTTTTAAAACAAATATTATATTATTAATTGATATTCAATTCCTAAAAATCTAATGTTCGTCCAAGAGATTTATATCATGATAGGTTTATCATTAATGGACCACTTGGGGGTCTCTTGGAGGTATATATTAACTTTATTGACTATATAACATAAAAATACAAAGTGACATGGTAAGTGTCAAACTAATTAACTAAGAGTTAAAACTAAAAAATAAGGTTAATATAATGACCCAACCCTGTCTAAATTCTATTGGTTGAGTGGTTTTAGACCCATCCCCACCTTAACCTTTAAATAATCGAATTTTGAACCATTAGAAACCGAATATTATTTTATTATAAAATAATATTTCTACCTTTTCCAAAGGTGCCCTCACCCCTCTTATAAAAGGGAACTCCCCCTTCTCACTAATTCACACATTCAAAGACTTTTGGTTAGGAAAAATCCTGCCCAAATACTCTCTCAACTTCCCTCACTACAACCTAGAGTCCTTAGTTTGATCAGAAATCCGACCTAAGGAGCCCTTTTGATCAAATCAAAAGGAAGAACCCGAAGAAGAGGTAATGTTTTCACCACCTTTTTTCAATTTCATTTCTTCTTCAAATTCTTATTTATTTGTTATTACCATTCTAAAATAATGAATCCAGTATCTCCTATATACTGTAACATTATTATAAATATGGTACAACCATATTCATTATTCTATCCATCCTTTTAATGGCATGTCACCATACGTGCGTACGTACGGCTTACCGTCTCCACGTCGTGGTATAATTGTTATTCAATATATTATTATTTGGATGGGTATAATAATGATTTTTAATTCATGTAAATAATAAATATAACATGATAATTATTCTTTATATATTATATACCATCCAATTATATATTATTTTAATATCAGAAGATTGATATTGTCGCTCGTGCGTACGTACGGACTACCGTCTCCACGAACGCGATAAGATTCATTTTCCATCATATCCATTCAAGTATAATTATCATTTGATGATTTAAAAATAATGATTAAGAACATGATATCATTATGGATATGAATAAGATACAACTTATCCATAACGAACATGACTTATGTAACAAAACATATAAAAGAAAATGAGTAAGTTAACACCCGAAACGATGATAATTCTAAGATATTATTAACAAAGAAATGTTAAAAGATCATATATGATATCATATTAATGTATATGATTCTTGTATAATTTAATAACAATTATTTCACTATTATACAGGAGGTTAACCTACCCTCAACCAAAGAAAAGTACAAGGTAAGGGTTTATTTCACAATCTCTTCATTATCCGAGGTTGTTTATGCGTGATTATCTACTGGGACTTCCTTATCATCCACATCCATGTTTCTTAAAAATGTATTTCAAAACATTTATACTATTTACTAGAATATGGTTTAAAGTCATTTATACCCTTGTTGGATTTTATAAGTGGTTTATAAAGGAATCTTTCTGTCGTTTTCCAAACAAGGTCCTTTTTAACCTTTTCGACAGAATTAAGATAAGAATGTTTTTTCAACTTATACGACGGGTGTGGCTATTTTCCACTGTTATAAAATCGTCGAAGCTTCCCTTACAAGATTATAAGAATATTTTCAAAGAAAATGTTTTATTTTATAGATATATGACTCTTAAATGGTTTCAAAATAGAAAGAGATATTTCTCTAAAAAGAGTTTGGATTTCATCTATGTCAACATCCTTTGATGGATTTTAAGCTTATTTGAAGTTGATTTATTTGGATACAAAACATCTATATTGTATTGAAGGTTTTGTGATATGTTTGACTATAGATGTTTTATTTTTATACCATTCCTGGTTTATGGATGAAGTATTTACATTTTGTATGATAGTTTTAATACGAATGTTTATGTTATGTTTAACCCTTTTCATATGGGAATGTATTGGACTTAATATGTGACAGGTGGAGCCCGATATAGCTCCTCGATGCATCGGTAGGTCTCATGAGACAAAATAGTGTTTTGGAAAAAGGCCTCGAAAAATTCTTATTTGTAGTCTTGGCATGAGGCCTTGGCTATGAGGTTATGATAGTCTGGAATTATGCATTCCATCATTATGAAAGTGGTTATTGATATTTCATGTGATTATTCTATTAGTAGAATATCCATGTGAATAATCAAATGGAATTATTGAATTTTATTTCTGCCATATTATGTTGAAGTTCAAGTTTAAAAGGATTTTGTTTTAGTTATACATTTCCATATATGTTTCTTCTTGTTTATGAAAGTTTCCGCTATATTGTTATCCTTACTGGGCATTTGAGCTCACCCCTTCTCTATGTTTTATTTTTCCTAGGATGTGAAGAAGTAATTTATGAATAACCTGCATGGATTTTATGAGGGGATAAGAGTGTGGACTATAGAGACTATATTGTAGTATTTTTCATTTTATGATTTAATGTAAAACCTTATGAATGTATCTAGTTATTCCAAGGATACTAAACTAATCGGTCTTTCGAGACTTGATATTTCTTGTGATCATGCCAATGTTACGTAATAATGCACCGACTCTAGGTAACTGGGGTTGGGGCATTGTAGTAGGTATCCGAGGAAGTTTAGTATAGACCTTGGAAGCTAGATTTAGATAAACTCTCATTAATGTATATAGATTTAGGACGAAATTTGAGGATTATTATAGAGAAACTTCCTAAAATTTTGGTGTTGTAGAGATTTTGTGAGTTTCCCAAGCAATACATCCCTGTCTGAATACGAATAGGTAGAGGCGGCTCTAGCACAGATGTACCTAGGGGTAAAACCCAAAAACACCGCTTTGAGCTAGATTCGAATGAGAATTGGTGCACGACAACGGGCCTTGCTGCACTCTTGGTTACAACACTCCCAGGGGATATGCTTAGGATAACTCTCATTTTCTTTACAAATCATTATGAAGGGTTTATGAGTATATACTTCCTCAAAGAAAACATTTTTATGATTATGGATTATATCCATAAAGAGTTCAATTTATGTTAAGTGTTTTATAAGTATGGAGTTCTGCATTTTGATTCATAAACTGATCTAGTTTATGCCATTGTTTAGAAATGGCGCCTAGTGAATGAAATGGAAACCGTATCAATGCACGCACTCCATGTAGGGTTTTCCCTCCTGCTCAAGATAATTATAGTGGAGATGGTGATGCAACTGGTGCTGATCAACTAATCACCATACTAGGACAACTCACTCAGGTTATGAATAATAACCTTACCCATATGGAGCAACCTGATCCACAGCATGAAGGATCAATGTTAGATCGCTTCATGAGGCAGCAACCACCAACATTCAATGGGATTAAAAATCCATTAGTAGCTTAACAATGGATAAGTTCCCTAGAGAAAATATTTCAGGCTTTGGGAAGTAGTGAAAGGGAAAAAGTTATCATGGCAGTTTACCGCGTCACTGGAGATGCTGATCAATGGTGGTCATTGATTCAAAACACGAAGGAAGATGATGAAGTATCAAATATGTAATGGAGGGAGTTCAAAGATATGTTTTTAGAAAAATACATTCCTCGCGACCATTGAGCAGATATGGAAAGACAATTTCTGAGTCTGAGACAAAAGGACGATGAGAATGTCGCAAAGTATGAGGCTAACTTTACAAGGTTAGCAAGGTACGCTAGAGATTATATACATAGCCCAAGAAGTAAGATTGATCATTTTTTTTATGGGTTAAAACAATTTCTCCATCGAGCATTAGTCTTACAATCCTTCTCGTCTTACGAAGACATTTTCTCATGTGCTATCAAGACAGAGAAAGAATTCTCTAAGTCATATGACTATAAAACAAAGCAAGAGAAGAAGAGATCTGCTGATCAATCTAGGAATGGAAATAAAGGGAAGAAGGGAAATGTTGAATATCCATCCTGAAGTAAATGTGGGAAGAAACACCCCGGTACTTTCTTTAAAGGAATGGGAGTCTGTTACAAGTGTGATGAAAAAGGCCACCAAGCTCGTGATTGCAAGGGGAAGAAGGAAGCTACCGATGTCAATGCTACAATTACAGGGAGATGGGACATTATGAAAATGAATTTACTAAGCGTCAAGATAAATTACCTCAGAAAAGGCCAAGGGATCAAGGCCAAGCTTATGCTATCACTACTGTTGAGGTAGAAGCTCCGAAAGACGTGGTGGCTTGTAATTTAATGGTTTCCTCAAGTTTAGAAAATGAATTATTTGATTCTGGATCATCGCATTATTTCATATCTTCCCAGTTTTCTAAGAAAATTAGATATTTCTAATTTTATTTAACAAGGGAGTTGTCAGTTAAAAATCATAAGGGAAGTATCATTACAACAAAGTTTTGTGAACCAGTCCCCATCAGAGCACATAAATGTTCATTATCTGCTGATCTGATCGTCATACCTATGATTGAGTTTGATATAATCCTCGGTATGGATTGTAATTTGGACCATGATGTGATAATTTATTGTAAGAAGAAGGAGGTTAAGATTTTCGATGATGATGATAAGGAACACCTTATCTTGAGAGCAGAATTGTCACCACCTAATTATTATCTAGATCCACCCCCAGTAGCTCAACTAAATTCAATTATTGGGGAGGAAGAGGATGAAATTACAGTAGGTGAGGAAATGAATGTTCATATAGAGGATGTACCTATAGTGAAAGAATATGTAGATGTGTTTCCGGAAGATTTAACTGGACATCCTCTAGAACGAGAAGTTGAGTTTTCCATTGATTTAATTCCTGGATCAAGGCCTATATCGAAGACCCATTATAGAATGGCCGCTGTGGAATTAGTTGAACTAAAGAAACTACTAGAGGAATTGAGTAATAAGGGATTTATTTTCCCTAGTTTTTCTCCATGGGGATCCCCTGTTCTTTTTATTAAAAAGAAAGATGGATCTATGAGGTTAAGTATTGACTACAAGAAGATCAATGCTATAACAATAAAGAACAAGTATCCCCTACCTCACATTGATGATTTATTTGACCAACTGCATGGATCTCAATACTTTTCAAAGATTAACCTTCGATCTGGATACCATCAGTTGTTTTTGAAGAAGGAAGATATTCCAAAGACAGCATTTCAAACTAGGTATGGGCATTACGAGTTTACAGTAATGCCTTTTGGATTGACTAATGCGCCCGCTGTATTCATGGATCTAATCAATAGATTTTTCAAGGAATATCTCGATGAATTTGTGGTGGTATTTATTGATAATATCTTGGTATACTCCAAAAGCTACGAAGATCATGAAAATCACTTGCGCATTATCCTAAAGACTCTGAGAAGACATGAATTATATAGGAAGTTTAGAAAGTGTGAATTCTGGCATCAGGAGATTTCTTTTCTTGGCCATATTGTCTCTAAAGATGGAATCTCTGTTGATCCTTCCAAAAACAAGGCAATCCAAGAATGGCCAGCACCTGCGAGTATAACTGAGGTATGCAGTTTTATTGGTTTGGCAGGTTATTATCGACGTTTCGTCTATAATTTTGCCTGATTGGCTAACCCATTAATGAAGCTCACTCGTAAAGGGGTTAAATTTTTTTTTGGAAAAAAGAGTGTGAAGAATGTTTCGAAGAACTGACAAAAAGATTAGTCAATGCTCCTATATTGACTCTACCATCGGGGAATGATGGGTTCGTTATTTACAGTGATTCATCGAAGAAAGGGCTTGGTTGTGTCCTTTTTCATAATGATAGGGTTATTGCATATGCATCACGACAGTTGAAAATTCGTGAACAAAACTATCCTACCCATGATCTTGAGTTACCAACTGTGATCTTTGCTTTAAAGATATGGAGGAACTACCTCTATGGTGAAAAATCTGAGATTTATACTAATAATAAGAGTTTGAAGAATATTTTCTCACAAAAAGAACTCAACATGAGGAAAAGGAGATGGCTTGAATTACTCAAGGATTATGATTGCACGATACACTAACACCCGGGGAAAGAAAACAAGGTGGAAGATGCTTTGAGTTGAAAATATCATGGAGTTTTGAACAATATTAGAATTGAAAGAGATCAAATTTTCATTGATCTAGCGAAGATGAACATGGGAATTACCATGGAAGGTAAAACATCAATGCTTTTTCAAATGGTTTCCAAACCATCTTTACTAGAATGGATTAAGAGTTATCAGACCAATGATGAAGAATTTCAAAAGAAGATTAAAGCTGTGAATGATGGGAGATTCAGGGAATTTGTGTATGAAGAAGGAATTTTGAAATTCAAGAACATGCTTTGTGTTCCCGATATACCTAATCTAAAAAAGGAATTGCTGGATGATGCTCATAGTTCGAATTTTTATATACACCCTGGGAGCACCAAAATGTATAGAGATTTGAAGGAACATTTTTGGAGGGAAAACATGAAGAGGGAGATTGCTGATTTTGTGTCAAGATGTATGTTTTTTCAACAAGTGAAAGCTGGAAGGCAACAGCTTGGAGGAGTCATGCAACCTCTTCCCATACCGGAGTAGAAATGGGACAATATTACGATGGAATTTTTCATGGGTCCACCAAAGACTCCTAGAAGGAACGATGAAATATGGGTCATTGTTGATCGTCTTACCATGTTAGTATATTTTCTTGTTATAAGGGAAGATTTACCATTTGAATGACTAGAAAGACTATATATTAATTACGTTTTGAGACTTCATGGAGTACCCCTATCTATTATTTCTGATCGTGATCCCCGTTTTACTAAAAGATTCTGGAAAAGTATTCAGAAAGCCTCGGATACTGAACTTCATTTGAGCACTGCCTACCACCCTCAAACAGATGGACAATCAGAACGAACTATTCAAACCATAGAAGACATGTTGAGATCTTGCTCACTTGACTTTCAGGGTATGTGGGATCAATATTTACCTCTGGTAGAATTTTCCTATAACAATAGCTTCCATTTGAGTATTCATATGGCACCATATGAAGCGTTATACGAAAATAGATCGCACACCAACCTGTTGGGATGAGGTTGGTGAAAGAAAACTTGTAGGCCCAGAACTGGTGGAGGAAATGATGGAAAAGGTTAAGGTAATCCAAAACTATATCAAAGCAGCTCAAAGTAGGCAGAAGAGCTATGCCGATAATCGAAGGAATGATTTGGAATTTCAAGTCGATGATCATGTTTTCCTGAAGGTATCTCCATGGAAGGGAGTCATACATTTTGTTAAGAAAGGTAAATTGAGTCCCAGGTACATCGGGCCTTTCGAAATTCTAGAACGAATTGGGGCTGTAGCTTACCGTTTTGCAATGCTGCCAAATCTCTCCAAAGATCACAATATGTTCCACAGATCACTATTAAGAAAATACATGCCTGACCCAACACATGTACTCACCTATGAGGAATTAGAACTGGAACCCGATCTTTCTTATTGTGAAGAGCCCGTCATGATTCTTGATACGAGAGAACAAGTACTGAGAAACCGGACGACTCGTCTGGTAAAAGTCTTGTGGAGAAACCATAAGATGAAAGAGGCAACGTGGGAACCCAAGGAACTTATGATGAAGAACCACCTGAGTCTTTTCAGGTGGTAGTATTCCTGAAATTTCGAGGATGAAATTATTTGAAGGAGGGTAGAATGTAACACCCCAAGCTTCTACGGTACGCTTCTCTTTGAATAATGCAATAGTGTGTGTTGTATGCAACATCGAGTTCTAACACACCACAACCAATCAAACTAGCCGTTATGAATAGTAATACCTACTTTTTAAAATTTTATAAATTTTATCTCTCATAATGGACTTCATTTTTGGATTCGGAATATCGAAATTAGCCTAGGGTGATTTTTTGGTATTTTTCCAAAAAACATCATTTTTTGATGAATAGTAAAACCACTAAGTGTTAGTTAAAAAAACTGAATTTTTCATAAAACTTAATTTTACCGCTTCTGTGAGTGGAATTTCCAAAATCTGAGAGACACGGTTAATATCAAGGAGTAAAATGTGGTTTAATGAGATGAAAATAATTTTTGGTGAATAGTAACTTTTTACTTTTATTTACCACGGTTAAAAGTAAATAGGGTAATTAAGGGTAAAAATGAAATTAATATTACCCTAACACATGTACTAATTCTATTGGACAATTTTATCTCAACCAAAAACAACCTTAGGAATAAAATATTATCATTTAGGTCCACTTGGATTAGATTAGGACATTTAATTCAAAGAAGAGTTAAAAGAGTTAAAATCAATGTTTATTTACTAAAACATTTTTAATATAGGGTTACACATAAGATAAATTAGATTATAAATATTCATTAGAAATATTAAACGATTTCATACATAATTATATTTTATTTATAATTTTTAGTCAGTAAATAATTTAATTTATTTATGACAAAATGACGATGCAGTAATTACCATAATAGTGCAAAATTAAAATAATTGATATTATAAATACCCAAATAAATATAATTTGAGACTTTTTATGAATTAAACTAATTTTATAGGTTAATATGACATGTTAGTAATTATTTAATTAACTTTTTTCGAATTAATCATTCTGTTATGAGTTTCACAAAAATCAATTTTCTAAATAGTGTCAAAATTGACATAAAAGAGTTTTTAAAACAAATATTATATTATTAATTGATATTAAATTTCTAAAAATCTAAGGCTCAGACAAGAGACTTATATCATGATAGGTGTATCATTAATGGACCACTTGGGGGTCACTTGGAGGTATATAGTATTTTTATTAAGTATATCATATAAAAATACAAAGTGACATGGTAAGTGTCCAACTAATTAACTAAGAGTTAAAACTAAAATATAAGTTTAATATAATGACACAAACCTGTCTAAAATATATTGGTTGAGTGGTTTTAGACCCATCCCCACATTAAAATTTAAATAAAACAATTTGGAGCCATTAGAAACCTAATATTAAATTATTATAAAATAATATTTCTAGCTTTTCCAAAGGTGCCCCTCACTCCTCTTATAAAAGGGAACTCCCCCTTCACACTAATTCACACATTGAAAGCCTTTTGGTTTGAACAAACCCTGCCCAAATACTCTCTCAACTTACCTCACTAAAACCTATAGGCCTTAGTTTGATCATAAAGCCAACATAAAGATCCCTTTTGATCAAATCAAAAGGAAGAACCCAAAGAAGAGGTAATGTTTTCACCACCCTTTTTCAAATTCATTTCTTCTTCAACTTCTTCTTTCTCTGTTATTCCCATTCTAAAATAATTAATCCAGTATCTCCTATATAATATAACTTTTTATAAATATGGTACAACCATATTCAGTATTCTATCCATCCTTTGAATGACATGTCCCCATACGTGCATACGTAGACTTACCGTCTCCACATCGTGGTATAATTGTTATTCAATATATTATTATTTGGATGGGTATAATAATGATTTTTAATTAATGTAAATAATAAATATAACATGATAATGATTATTTATATATGATATACCATCCAATTATATATTATTTTAATATCAAACGAATGATATTGTCGCTTGTGCGTACATACGGACTACCGTCTCCACGAACGCGATGAGATTCATTCTCCATCGTATCCATTCAAGTATAATTATCATTTGATGATTTAAAAATAATCTTTAAGGACCTTATATCACTCTGTATATGAATAAGATACAACCTATCCATAACAAACATGGCTTATGTAACAAAACATATAAAATAAAACGAGTAAGTTAACACCCGAAACGACGATAATTCTAAGATATTATTAACAAAACAATATTAAAAGACAATATATGATATCATGTTAATGTATATGATTCTTTTATAATTTAATAACAATTATTTCACCATTATACAAGAGTTTAACCTACCCTCAACCAAGGAAAAGTACAAGGTAAGGGTTAATTTCACAATCTCTTCATTATCCGAGGTTGTTTATACGTGATTATCTACTGGGACTTCTTTATCATCCACATCCATGTTTCTTAAAAGAGTATTTCAAAACATTTTTAATATTTACTAGAATATGGGTTAAAGTCATTTATAACCTTTTTGACTTTTAGAAGTGGTTTATAAAGGAATCTTTTCGTCGTTTTCCAAAAAAGGTCCTTTTTAACCTTTTCGACAGAATTAAGGTAAGAATGTTTTTTTAACTTATACGGAAGGTGCGGGTATTTTACACCGTTATAAAATCGTCAAAGCTTCCCTTACAAGATTATAAGAATATTTTCAAAGAAAATGTTTTATTTTATAGATATATGACTCTTAAATTATTTAAAAATAGAAAGATATATTTCTCTAAAAAGAGTTTTGATTTCATCTATGTCAACATCCTTTGATGAATTTTAATCTTATTTGAAGTTGGTTTATTATGATACAAAACTTATATATTGTATTGAAGGTTTTCTAATATGTTTGACTATGGATGTGTTATTTCTATACCATTCGTGGTTTTTGGATGAAGTATTTACATTTCGTATGCTAGTTTTAATATGAATGTTTATGTTATGTTTAAACCTTTTCATGTGGGAATGCATTGGACTTAATATGTGACGGGTGGAGCCCGCTATAGCTCCTTGATGCATCAGTAGTTCTCATGATACAAACTAGTGTCCTGTCACAAGGCCTTGACAAAATCTTATTTGTAGTCTTGGCACGAGGCCTTGGCTATGTGGTTATGATAGTCTGACATTATGCATTCCATCATTATGAAAGCGGTTATTGATATTGCATGTGATTATTCGATTAGAGGAATATCCATGTGAATAAGTAAATGGAATTATTGCATTTTATTTCTGCCATATTATATTGAAGTTCAAGTTTAAAAGGCTTTTGTTTTAGTTATACACTGCCTTAAATGTTTATTCCTATTTATGAAAGTTTCTGCTATATTGTTATCCTTACTGGGCATTTGAGCTCACCCCTTTTCTATGTTTTAATTTTAACTGGATGTGAAGAAGTAATTTATGAATGACCTGTAGGGATAGTATGAGGGGATAAGAGTGTGGACTATGGAGACTATATTGTTGTAGTTTTTATTTTATGATGTAATGTAACACTTTATGAATGTATCTAGTTATTCCAAGGCTACTAAACTAATCGGTCTTTTGAGACTTGATCTTTCTTGTGATCATGCCAATGTTATGTAATAATGCACAGACTCTGGGTAACTGGGGTCAGCGCATTACAAGATTCCAGGGGGATACCAAAATTTTATTTATTTATATATTTTTGGAACTTATAAATTGGATTGTATTTCCACATTGGGAGATTTTTTTTATTTATTATAAGCCATGAATGTCATATTTTAGGCCCCCCATATTACTATTATTATTTATTATACTATTAATTAATTTATTATTTATGCTATGACATGATACTGAGGGTATAGTCTCCCCAATGATGAACTTAGAAACTCACTTCTAATTTAAATCCTCTTACATATAAAGAGGCACATATGAGGTCACATGTAACTCTAGTTTAGGCTTTTTGGTTTGAGAAAAGGTGTAACAGTTGTAAAGGGGTAGGTTTTTGGTTTTATGAAAATACCCTTAGCTGTTTTCAACAAGTATTATAGAAGAAAAGATGGTTTGAATGAAAAATATTAAATTGAAAAAGATTATTATTTTTTGAAAAATCAACTATTCAATAAATAGATTATTTTATGAAAAATGTCAGGTGTTTGAATGGTGGTTCATTTTAATGAATTTCCATATCATATAATGTAATTCAAGACGAAATTTAATTCAGTATAATGCTATGGAATGAAAGGTAAGAGGTTTCATCTTATAATCAAGGAGTTGTGAAATGTTTCACTTTTGTATTTTTCCTAAAATAATGAATGATGTTTACATATGAAATGGGATATTGATATAAATCCTTTTGAAATGGTGTTTAGTGGTTTTAAAAATTAATTTTTTTTAAAAGTGGTTTTTTCTCTTTAAATGGGATTTTTTGAAACTTCTTTGAATGAAATTGTTTCCTTTTCTAGTTGATTTGTATGATTGTCCTGGACCTTTCTTTTTGGTTGGGGTTATCTGATGTACTTTATAGGTCAATAAATGATGAAGTACTCATCTCTTATAACATGAGTAAGTCTTCTTGAGAGGTCATCAAATAAAGTGAGACAATTTTATCAAGAGTATTTTTTTCTTTATTCTTACATATTCTTTGGATGGTGTGGTGAGTGTTGTCCTCTATCTAAGAATTTTTTTAAAAGATTGGTTAGAATTTTTTTATGTGTATCAAGTTGGTAATATCCAATTTTCTTTGTTTAGTAGTGTTCCATACGAGGAGTGGAATCTTCGGTGAATACTATGATTTCGGAGTTGATCTTTGAGAGTGCTCGATCCGTTATTCTAGAGTGGTTGTGGATTTATTATAACATTATTTAAGTGTGATATTTGATATCTTACCTAAGTTTCTACATTGATATCTATGTAAATATAATGTTTCTTCACGCTTCACTATATTTCTTCACTCCATGAACATTTTTTGAAGTGATGAATTTGTGGAAAATGATAATCCATGTGTTCTGGATTAGAAATATGGACATGGTGATCCGTGGGTGTGTTCATGGGTAACTAGGATTAGTATGGTAACTGGACGGTCTAAGTAATCCATATGATATTTATCTGTTATCAGTTGGACTATTTGAACCAACAACTTTATTACTTTATAAACTAGTTACCATGAATGCAGTGTTATTATAAAAGGCTAGAACCATATAATTTCTTATTGAGGAATGTTTTCTTTTGAGTTGTATCTTTTTTATGAAAGACATGGTGGATCTAGTGTTCTAGATTGTGTCTTCCTAGTGATAATTGGAATATTTAAACCATGAGATCTAACAAGTGTTTCTGGAGGATGGAGACTTTTCTTTATTTTGATTTAGTCCCCTATTTTCTGAATTCGTTTTTGTAGGGGAATTTTGGTTTCCTTGGTTTATGGTTAGAGATATTGGGGTCTTCATTTGAATGTAATGCTAAAATTCATTTTCCTCATTTATTATCTCTTTTAATGATGAATTTCATCATTTCCACACTATTTTATATTGAATCTAGATGGAGGGTAGACCCATGTTAGGTCTATATTCTCCTTGGAGCCTTATGTTGTTGGATTTGGAGCCTAAAACTCTTTATAATGTCTGGAAGTGGGTCTCAATTTAGCTATAGTGTTTTTTCATGCTAATGCATTTTGGGCCTTAAAAATATTACAGTGAATCCTAAAGAATAGATTTTTGATATGTCTTGATATCGAAAAATGGGTGAATGAATCAGGATTTCACTAATTAAACCCTCATTGAAAAAATCTATCTCATCACAACCTTGAGTTGATAGAATTTTCACATAATTTAAAAAATTTGTTACACCATCCTCTTTTTAGAATAGTTTAAGATATATTAATATCATAGAATCATAAAGTGTATTTTTCCTATAGAAATTATATCCAACGATAGAATTTTTGGGTTAATTGACTTTAAATCATTGATCTTGATACTGTATAAACTCTACGGATAGGACGTGTGGTCAAATATTCCTCAATAAAGGAATTTCTATTGAAGGTTGTATAGGAATAAATGGATGAAAGGTCCTTGGTGAACATATTTTAGTAAATTCACTTGGATTTGAATAAGTATTTAATGTGATTTTATAGTCATATTGTGATCAATCTCGTTATTCCTTGTGCAATCTAATTTTTCTCATGCCAGATGTATATTAAATTTGGTAGTGTTTTAATTAAACCATTCATAGTTGGGAGACCTTGGGTTTCTAGTTTTTGTCTCTCAATGGTGCTTTGTGTCTTTTGAGGTAGTTGGTTTTTTCCATTTGATCTGATTCAGTTGTTGATTTATTGTGAATATTTGTCTAGTTTGTCTATGAAATATGGGGTGACTATGATGTGTCATGATCTGGTACATTAAAGTTAATAGACCATAATGATCTATTCAATTATAGACTTTGTGTCATGATTCCCTACCTATTATAAATGTTAAGCAAAACACCACTAGTTTGATGGTTCTTTAACCATTATTTTGTCAATGTTGAATAAAGAGCCCATGGAATTTATGATTTATGTTTCATAGGATCATTAGGCAGAGGAGGATTTTTTTGGGTTATACTTACCTAATTCTAAAAATAAGATCATGTATTTTCTACCAAGGAAGCTATTGTGGTATAATAACTTTAATTATTATATAATCAAGCTATGGTGAGGCTTCTTAATGTACCTATGTTTTCTATTTATAAAAGGTATAAATTGATCTCATTAAAATTATTGAAGGTATTTATGAATGTGATGGGTCATTGGTTGAATTAAAGAATAACATTCAATATTTAAATAGATGTTTATGCTAGAAGAATTATCCAATTATTGAAGATGTACTTTAGGAACATCTGCTTTATTTTAGTGGTTTTTAGGTTTGTAAACTTATTTATAATTCATTTAAGGAGAAATAATTTAATGTATAATATGTTAGGATAAGTGGGTCTCCTTGATGTTGATAAATGGTATGTGAATAGTCTCTTGTAGGATTATTCCTTATCTCGGGATGATGGAGACAATGTCATTATCTTGAAAAAGGGCTGGTAGCTATTCTGATCCAGTAGAGATGTTATGAAGACCAGGGTCATTGTCTGTTGAAGTTTTTGGTAGGTGACTAGGTCTCTCTCAAGGAATATCATTTTGGCAGGACATTATAATTTGGGTATATTGGGTATGTTTTCATCTAGTATTTTTATCCCTTTTGAGATTGTGGAATGACTTCAAAATATAGCTTATTGATTGGACTTTCCATCTCACTTAAAATCAATTAATGATTTTTTTACAGTTACTAACTAATCTTATATCATCCAGCCCCCCCATATTATTAAATGTGATTATATTTATCTTTCTCTTGAAAACTCAGTCTATGAGTAGCCAATTCATTTTAGAGATCTTCTAGATAATGTGATATACCATAAAACATTCCTCCAGTCTGTGTACTATGGCAGTGCAGTTGTAAATTCATGAGATGTGGGAGAAAAAAATAATAGATTATTTTGTAGTTTCTTTATCAATTTATATGTCTGTAATCCTATATAATTATTGTTGATATAAATTTTTATTGCTAAGAGAATTATGGTTCCCTCTATCCCACTTGTATATTTAATTATCTTGGTTCATCTCTTTTGAGGTTCGAGAAAATTTTGTGAGTTAGGGGTAAAATATTGGTAGTTTCAGGGAAAACAAGACAAGTGAAATATTTTGGAACTTGGATAATACTAACCATATGGTGACCCCACGATATAGATATATGGTTTCTAATTGAATTTTTCATATATTCAGAGTGGTTTGTCTGACCATGTGAGTCTCTAGGAAAACTGTGTAGATGTTGGGGATTTGGCACCGAGGCTATCACATGACTTGAGAACATGTTTTCAAAACTTCTATCTCAACCCATGAAACCATGTGATTTTTTTTCAACATATAGTGGCCATTTCATGGTTGACACATAGTTTTACAAACTGTGTGGCCTAAATGTCCACCCAAATCCTAACTTCTTTAAATGGAAATTTACCCCAATGCCCTTGTCCATTTTTACCTCTTGTCCTCTTATAATTTCTCATCATAATTAACTGACCTATTTTTGATGATTTAAAAGGTTCTTCCCTTGGTATTATAGTGAATCTACACATATCTATATGGATCTATTTGAGGTATGTGTGTTTTTTGGTTGTTTTCTTCTCAAATTTCTAGATCTATCTATGACCCCTCTTATTCTCCATGACATGGAAACCTATATGGGGTATGAAGACCCGATATATTATTTAGAAGGATAACTATTGTTTTGTCACTTGGATCTATTACAATCTATACTAGATCTATTTATTTATAATATTCAATTTCAATGGTGGCTTGTTTTTCTCCATCGAAGAGGCATGTGTCACTATACAGTACTGCTAACTAATGAGTTACTTATTGTTTTGGTAAATTCCTATACATTGGTTTATAAAATTGATTGATTTTATATCAAATAAGAATATTTATGGAATAATTTTTGGGTGGCATGAAATAGGGGGTGGGGGGGGGGGTTAAAAGGGATTATATTTAAAATAATATATGCACTTTGTGGGTTCAATGAGATTCCTCAAAGATGTTTTTTTTACAAATAATGGATTTTCAAGCATGGTTTTGGTGATGATTTTCTATTAAAATGGATTATAAAAATGTGATAGTGGTTTATTTACATGTTTTGGAAGATGTAGCAGATTGGGAACCTTGGACACGATAGGTTATGGACATTTGAAAACTTTAGTGAGTGTGGCACTACTAGGGGCTACCCTTATGATACTGATTGACAATATAAAGAATTTATATTAGTAGGATTCATAGTATTCCTTTTTTATTATTCCTCTTCATGTCATAGTATGAATTCCAATAGGCTAGATCCTAACTTGGCGGTCAGTTTTATTATATGATAGTTTTTTTTTCATGATTTGCTTCTAACATGTTTATGTTTTGAGATATGGTTACCTTGATTACCAAACTCTATTTATTAATGTTTTTTATATTCATATACACTTGGATTTGAATATGGATTTCTTTCAAGAAAAACAATGGCTATTTTATGTAAAATGTTTTAAATTCAACAACTTTATAAAATCATTTTTTAAAAAGAATAAATAGTTTCATGGCGATAGACAAGGTATATATTGTTTGGTGGAGTCCTATTGAGATTTAGTGATCACTCACTAATTTTTCCTTTTGATATTTTTAGTTAAAATATTGTAGGATACATGTGATGTTAGGGGAGTCATTTGGCATAGAGTCTTATTCTAGTTAATATAATATTCATAGAATATTGAGATGGTGGTGAAAGATGATAACATGGATACTAAGATGTGGTATTGGCTTTGTGTTTTTTTTTGAGACTTATAGTTTCTCTTGGTTAGTGTTTATCATGGATATATACCTTTTCTTCCACATTGCACTCTCATTATTTATCTTAATTTTATTATATGTGATACATGTTTTGTTTTGTTTTTTATGGTAGAATCATTCCCACTTTTTTATTTTTTGATACCAAGGTCCTTATCACCATCCCTTAGTGATCAGGAACATCCTTTGAACCTTATGTTGAGCCAACTTGGGTGGCGTATCAGGTTGATTCGAGAATCACAATGTCTTAATTGAAATCAGGGAATTAACTATTCAAAATTATTAAATTCATTTCTAAGGAACCAATTATTGTTACTCATGTAATTGTTTCTATTTTTATTTAATCCATGGATTTATTTCAATATTATGTGTTTAGTTATATAGAATTATTTTACTCTTATTTATTCCTTGCATATTATTCGTACCAAGATTTATTTTGAGATAAAAGTTTCATTATTGAACATTTCAGCTCACCTTTTTTATATTTATATTTATATACGTAATGAAGGAAAGTATTACACATGATATGTGTATAAAAAAGAACATGAGAGGAGATTTTTTGTGAGATATTGATCATTTATTATGGATTAAGTTGTTTCTTATAATGTGGAAAAAATGGAAATTTGTTGAGAAAGAATAGTATTTTTTAGTTAATGTTCTCCTAACTCTCTAAAACTCCAAACCTAAAAGATACATCAAAGGTATGTGAATCAATATTTTATATTGATATTATAATTATTGATTGTTAAAATTATCCCACTTTGGTTCATTTCAAAGTCATTATGTAATGATTTTGTTTAGTTGTAGCAGATTCCAGTTGCATAGGTCTAGGGTGTCATAGTTGGCATAAAAGGAGGGTTTAGATAAATTTACAGGTTAAAATATTAGTCGAGGATAATTTAATGGTTTATAAGTTATGTATGATCATAATTACAAAGGTATTGATAACCCTTTAGGTTATATATGGTAATATCAAAAATTTTAGGTATTTAGGTATGAAAACATTATTTATAACCCTCAGGTTAAGTCTAAGAGATAATTATATGTATAGGATAATATCCTAGAATTTCTGTCAAGTATATATTGTATGGTTTCCTATAAATTATATCCCTATCTAAATACTGGATAATCGATGTGGTTGTGGTATATATACATGTAGGGGTAATCATCCTACAGATTTTGTTTGATAATTGACCCAATCTTCACCCAGTACAAAATTAGTGGGTTTAAGAATACACACGAATGAGACACTCCTGAGGGATATGATTTGGTTAATCACATTATCCTTATATACCATTATAAAATATGTAAACATATTTGTTATAGAATGTAATAAGAAATGATCATGGATAAATTAGATGAAAATAAAAATATTCCTTAGCTATGGTATATATTAATTGATATGTGATTTATTGGATAATTTAATTTATAATTTGAGATCATAGATTCCAATTATTTTTAGGTTTAGAATTTTTTAGAAAAGTTCAGGGTAATTTGGTATATTTGTTTTTAAAGATTAATTAAATTAAACATAAAGTAAATTAGGTTGAACCAAGAGTGATATAACATGAACTAAGAGAAGTGTAAGCTAACAAGATTGTTTCATTTTGTATGAAATATTTAGATTTATATTTTCATAATCCTCTTATGATGAAAATTTTTCATCACTCATTTAAACAATTCTGGTTTTAGTAATGGTAGAATCCCAAACAACCATGTTGACGATGTGTTCCATGTAATATAAAAAGATTGTGACAATGAGAAACCAAATGGTATAATAGTTGAAGTGATAAATATTGTGATTATACAAAACCATTAGTCACAAATTATGATTAAAAACATCGACATAGTTCAATTCCCAAACACACCAAATAACATAAAGATAAATTCTCATGTAATTTTGGGTGACAAATATGGTGAAAGAAATAATATTCAATTCCCTATATTTCAAGAATGTTCATAGTGTAAACCATGGAAATTTTTCAAAGGAACTATAAAAATATCCAAGTTTAGAAAAGAACAGAATATAGATATGTTTTTAAAATAAATTTGAAGTAACCAGTTAATAGGATGAGGGGGAAATAATTGTTTAGTATCCACACCTATGATTTTAATTTAGACACCTCATTTGATATTATATAATGATATATTCTTATATTTTAGATAGCCTTAGTAAATTTTATTAGTAAGTTATAATTTAAATTGTGAGGGTGTAATTTCATTAGGGGGTAGGGGAATGTAACACCTTGAGATATTAAAATATATTTTCTTTTGAAACCAAATGTGCTTAATATATTATTCACACACAACACTGAGCCATAACAAACCAAGGAATAATATACATCTGTACAAATGTATCCATGAAATTAGTGGTTAAATATATATATAATAAAATAAAGAAAAATATATTTAAATAAAAATAAAAGTAATTTTCAATGTTAAGTAAATGAAAAGTTATATTACTAGACCTGAATAACGAATAGGATTGATTAATGGTTGGAAATGCAACCATTAAAAAATTATATTTTTGGAACTTTATTTTATGATACTATATATATTACGTATAAAATATATTATTGATATGAATCATTAGTTTACTCTAAGTTTTATTAGAAATTTATATGAATTAAGAATAATAATAGTTAATATATTAAAAAGTTATTTTCCTATGAGAACAATTTTCATTATATTTTTACGTTTTTTATTTAGAAGTTAAATTATAAAATTTTAGAATCTTAATTCAACAAAATAAATTTTTTTATTCATCATTTCTATATTATCTTAATATTAATTCTTAGGGTTTTTCTGAAATAGTCATTTTAGGTGAATCACAAAATACTATTTTCACCAAACTTTTAACATTATAAATACATTTAATTGGAAAAATGATTATTTAATATGTAAAATTATACATTTAAAGAATAGTATCTTTAATTTAGAAAAACTATGATTATCATTTCAAGGGCTTAAGTATTTTTTTCAACAAAAACTATTTTTGGTCATTTATTTAAATATAATATTATTTTCGTAAAATTTGGTTTTGGATTGACCTTAAAGCCAATTTGTTTTATTATATACATACTTATAACATGAGAATAAAATATATTGATAATTTTATCATAAACATAATTTTTAGTCATAAAAATAATCTTTTTCAAAATAGGGTTTTATATGCGTTATATGCTCTAATGTTAAAATTGATTTTTCCAACACAATGTAAATTTTTAGGATAAAATTAATTCAATATCTGAAATAATTAATTACGAATTATTTAATAAGGTTTATTTTATTTTTAATAACATAAAAATTGTTACCATGATAAAACCAAAAATGCAAGAAGTGAAAGTTATAAGAGTAAAGGACATATAAAATGTTTAAGACATGTGTTAAATTTAATAGTTTATTGTTTATATAATTTATATCATCTTAAAATAATTTATTTTCCATTTATAGAGATACTTTACATTTGAAACATGTTTCCTCTTTATATTAAGTTGAAATATTTAAAAAAATTCTATCCTCATGAATTATAAATGGGTTCTATCACCACCTCTTCAATGCCACTAAAAAATTTGGTTTCCTCTTTAAAATATACCAATATTCATTATCATAAAATAATATTTCACACTATTAATATTATGGTCACAAGATATCATCCTAATTCTTTTTTTTCTAGGGTGTCCTCCAATGTAAAACTCATATCCTCAATGCGAGTACTAACATTTCGTAACTTCTTTTATTTTTTTTCTCACTTTACCAAATATAATTTTATAATTAATATACAATTAAATCAATATTGTTTTAATATTTAATATTATTATTCTAATTTAATTAATATTAACCAACTTTCACCTATTCCATTAAGAAAAACAAAAACATCACATGTACATGTGTGGACTGTCACCTCTACAAAATTACATATCTCATTCTGCATCTTTCTTATTTATTATGTATTAAAATATCTAAAATTATGATAAAAATAGAAATAAATTTATATATAATTTAATTGTGTTTAAATAATAATTATATTATTCTAAAATAAACCAATTTTATGATCAAAATTTTCTATTAATTAGGGTAAGGTCATGTTTGGGTCAGTTTAAAAATATATTTAAACAGTGATATAAAATAATATCATGAATGACTATGAGAAATAATTTACTGGTTATATGTGATAAAAATAAATAAAAAAATTATTTGATCCCATTTCTGAATAGGTAACATTTAAATTTATCTCATTAATTAAGATACCATCACTTGTTTGTTAAATATCACCAAAACATGCTTGTCACCAATTTCAGCTACAAGAACAGTGACTAAAAACTTCACATAATTAAATTATAAATTTAAAATCTATAATTAAAAATAAATTTTATTTTATTTAGTGATGTGATATGGGAGAATAATGAATAATAGCACACTTTTATAACACTAGATCCCACTAATCATGATTAATCACACTCGATATTGAAAATAGATAATTAATAAATAATATACATGTTGAGAATAATTATAAATGAAATTTATAAAATTTCATATAAATTAATAATGTTTTTAAATAGGTGATTAGGAATTATATTTCTTTTCGGAGACTCAATTTCAATAGTAGATTTTAGGAATTAAAGAAAGGGGTTATTATCTAAAATTTTCACCCCATGAGACATATTTATTATAATAAACCATGTTTTCATTGGAATTGTATATCTAATAAAAATTTAATATTTTTTATCATTTTTAATATAATTTTTCATGTTATTTAATGTTTCATTTGAAATCACTTCCGTCATGTGGTATTGACATGAATATTTCTATTGTTTTAAGGGATTTTTCTTACTAAATTTTATTCCATTTGGTTAAAAAATTTATTATTTAAATATACTATTACAAGATTTTTTTATTCCACCAAATGAATAACTTTTTTGGTATTTTCTCCTTCATTTCCAAATTTCTATAATTATTCCTCATAAAATCATTTTCGAACGATTCTTCCCCCAAATACTACTTTATATAAAAGGGGTTTTTTGGTATCTATTCATATTTCTTGAGACATGATTCTTGTCATGAAAAAATTTAATTTTATATGGTGTATATAATTCTTAAATTTTATATAATATCACTAATTATATTTCATGTTTATTGAATTTTAGTTTCAATCCCTTTCTCCATTAAGGGTTTTGATTTAACTAATAATCAAATCATAATGGTTTCTTTCTATCATTTTTAATTACATGAGACGTATTTGATACTGCACAACATATTTTCATATATATGGTGTATTCAATTCTCTATTTACTTCATGTATAATTAATATATTTCCATTCATTATATAATAATTTCCTAGTATCCCTCTCATGTTCTTTTTATTCTTACATTACCATTACCATAATGGATTTTACATCTTAATTTTTCTTTATTGAGATAAGATTTGAAAAATTGATTCCATTTTAGAGTGTATATATTTTTCATATACTAATTTATAAAATCACTCATACTATTTTATTTTGGGGTATTAAACTTATTAAAATCCATCACGACCTTTGTCTTTCCAAATCATCCTCCGTTACAGGAATAATTTTTATTCCAATTTATATCCAATGTTAACACTATATATTTTATTCTATGGATGAAGGTATTTAACCTAGATTTCATATATCAATTGAATAGGGAAATTACTAACTTAACTATGAACCACCTGCTACAGATAATACTATTTTGAGGGTTTCTTACCTAGAAATATATTCTATCTATTTGTTGGGGGAAATATTGAAAATCCATATACTTGTTATTTTAAGAGAGATGTTTATTTATTACAGAAGAATATTGGTCATGTATTACATATTATATATATTAATTCATATTATTAATTAATTAGACTAATGTTTTGATGGTCAGGGCCCGATATTGATAGATCCGTGATACACCTATGGGTCTCATTAGAAAAAATAGAATGGGTATTTTGGTGTATACCAACATAGAACTAATATATACTATACACAGGGACATGATTGTGAGATCATAATGTCTAATATAATGATGTATTAGGTTACAGAATGGAATTAAATATCCAAAATTGTTCAATTAGTATTTAGGGAACTAGTTATCATTATCCATGTGATTTTTTATGTTGTTATGTCATCCATGGATTTATTTCAAGATCACATGTTCCGTTATATAAAATTATTTGATTATTATTTATTCAAACAATATTATATATTTCATGATAGATTCTAATATATATTTACCCTTACTAATCATTTTATATAAGCCTTATTAGGTTTTTATTTCCTTTCGTTTTGAAGAAAAGCATCACACAAGATATGTCTAGAATAAAATTTCATGAGAAGAGATTTTTTGGGAGATTTTTAAGACGTATTATGGATTAAGTAGTTTCTTATATAGTGTAAAAAATTTCAATTTGATGAAAAAACATGGGGTATGTATGTTATTTTTTTCCTTAGATCTCAAAATCTCTATATCTAAAAGGTTATTTGAATGATTCTAGATCTACATATTTTAATGATATTTTAACTATTCATGGTTAAAATTGGGTCACATTAAATAAATGTAAATATAGAATACATATATTGGGTTTATTAATATTGGATTATAGGAGTGTGGATTTGTGTCATCATAAGAAATTATTATATGATGGAAAAAGAGGCCACATCATGAATCACTGGAAGATGGACATGAATATCAAAGTAAATGGTAACATACTAGAATCGAGAAAAAAATACATATAAGAGAGAGACTGTAAGATTTTATTAGTGGTCGAAACTCCTTCTTAAGAATTTTTAAATCTACTCAAGAAGTTACAATTAAAAGATAATGATTATGTGTGTGGATGGTGCAACAAGTGATGACATGTGGCTGTCAAATGTATTTTTATTGAACATAATTTTTTGGAAAACAAGTTAAAATTTTTAAGGATGAGGCATGTTTTTCATTAAACCATAACAATTTCAACTCATATTTATTATTTACATCAAGGGGGAGTGATTATATAACCTCATATAGGAATACAAAAAATTCATATTAATTTTTTTGATGTGTGTGTTCATGTGAGTGAAGGATCATATACATTCTTTAAAATATGTTTGGATAACCCCTTGAGAAAGAATCACTAAAGTGGTATTACATGGTGGTTTATTTATATACATCATTGGTTTTTAAAAATTCAGTCTTGTTTTCTATAAATATTTATCCCACATAGACCTAGAGTTTACTAGTTTATGGAACATTATTAAGAAATTTTTTGTGCTACCCTTCTATCATGGTATTAATTGATTATTTGGAAAATGGATGAACATAATGAGAGGAGATGAATTTTTTAAAATTAAAAGATCTAGTTTGAGAAGATAAATTATTTACATAGAAGTTGTGAGATAGATAAATGGGAAAAATACCATCCTAAATACTTATTATTTCCATCAAGAATAAATTTTTTCCATCATTTTCATTTATTTTTAATCAGGGTAGAAGAATTACATTTAACATTAGAGTTAATCTGGAATTTGCAACAAATCTAAAAGGGGATATTGATGTTTCCTTGGGTAGAAGTTTTATTATTTATAAATTAACTTTAATGTCAATGTAATTAAGAAAAATTAATGTTTTGGGTGATGAAGTGAGAATCCTTCCATTATAAGTAGATAATGGTGTTTACTATTTCTTTGGTTAAAGGTTATTAAAGTTTTTTAACTTAATATAATGGATTATGAAAAGGGGAAGGTGCTATTTGCAATGAATATCTAGACAAATGACATCCATGTAGTAGCTAATACATATAAATATTATTTATATGGTATTAGAGTTCATTAAAAGTTTTAATTAGATTTAGATAACTATTTAAAATGTTCAAAAAAGTGAAAAAATTAGAATAAAGAAATATGGTTATTGAATATGTAAAAGACATCTTGTAGATATTTTTAAAAATATTAAATCCGATTAATTGTATTATAGGAAGACAGATTCAAGTTAGAGAACACATCCATGAAGTGATGTGGATTTTTTTGGCTTAAATTAGGGATAAAATATCCTTGGATAAAATATCATTGGATAAAATTTTACAGGATGAAAGTAATAGTGAACAATATAGACATACTCTATTTTGAGTATTTAATTTGTTCCATGATTCCTTGAAAGTATGTTAAATGAGTTTGTTATTATTTAAATAATTCCTATAATTAATTTGATAACTTTTATGTTTTTGTAAAATTATTTATAAGGTATGGAGTCCATTTTCAGAATCCATAATGTCATTTTATGTATTTTGGTTTTTGGATTTCCCAGCAAAAAATTTGATAAGTTTGGATGTTATGTTACTTTTTGGGAGTGTATGGCTTACACTTATGACATTAGAGGCATATATTTTTGACTAAAAGTCATTTTACATGAATTTGAGTATATTTTAAGTCTTTATGGACAACATATGAAATCACATATTTTCATATAGTTTTTCCCATTTGTATGGATTTAGAGATTCCGTTAGATTTAAAATTCCTACAAAAGGAAGACAATATGTCTCTAAGATGTTGATTTTGACTCCATTTTTTGAATTTAGAGATTTCCTCATACTTAAAAGTCTAAGAAAATGTGGATCATATGAATTTAGTATATTAATTTTCATTAATATAATTATTTTAAGCTCTAATATGTGAATTTCATATAAGTTAAGTAATTTTTATGACTTTGAGTTCTAGATTACGACTTTTTAGAGATTGTATGAATTTGAGTTCCATGTGTTCTGCATCCACGTATGACTTGATATAATTCATTATACTTGAAAATGATTATGAAATGACAATGTTCTATGTGTTTTAATTTTAATAAAACAGTGTGACTGATAAATTCATAAGAAGCATAGAAACCTACATAAAATAGAGTTTATCACTTAATACATAGATAAATTTTGAATTCATAATGGGTGAAAAATTATGTTCTTCAAATTTAGAAATCTAGAGAGAAAATTCTCCAGGGAAGATTCTTTTGTTATTTGAACATGTTATGAACTTCATGATGATAATTGTAGCTACGAATCAATCCATGAGATTAGAGTAAAGTGATTTTGTGAATATTATAATCTCAAAGATTAGTTTCTTTATTTTTATAATATTAAATAAATTTAATTGTTCAATCCTCAAATTTTTCATCTATGATTCAAATATCACTGATGATTTATGATTTACATAGTGCCTTAAGGAAATGATTTCAACACTGTATTCATGAAGATCGAGTTGAGAAGATAAGCTAGAAGTGATAATTCCATGTCTTTATAATAATATTCACAGTGAAAATGACATGGAAAATGAAATTAATGTAGAAATAAAAAATATATAGTAAAGGATAAATGTAGTGCACTTTTCATGGAAGGGGCTTTGAGAATAATAATTTCTACAAGAAGAAGAATATAAAAGGATATTTATTCTTTTGAGTTTCAAAAATGAGTGAAAATAAATACAAGGGTATTTATATAAATTTAGTAAATAAAAGAGGTTTTATAGTAAATGAGAGTTTCAGAAAGTAGACCCTAGAGTAGTTAAAAGAGAATATGTATTTAGTGGGATCCTTGATAATAATTTAAAATTTTCATTTTTTGATATTGCAAATGGGATGAAATATATAATGTATTCACACATGAACATGATAATATTGATTAGAAGAACTTAGTTGGTTGAGAGAAATAGAAATCTTGAAGGAGGAAGAAGAAGGAGGATCCACTGCATGCTATAGAAATGAAGAAGAAGATATGACTGATCTTATTATTCATTAATAATCTATTTGAATTCAAATAATAATATAAACAAGAGGTGGAAATAAAATACCAGATTATTATAATTGGGAAATAGTAAATAAAAAGGAGGAGTTTATGAATTGGAGGTTGAGCATGTTGTGAAATATTTTTTTTCCTAATCTTATAGCACTGAGTCTGACCGAAAAAGATTAGAGTTGGTTTTTCAGTTAGCATATTTAGAAGAACTATTATCTATATATATTAAAAGGCCGAGTTATATGTATTTTTTATGAATACATGAAGGCATCCAAAAAATATCTACTATTGAGTAAGGAGATCAGTTTGTGTGTGTAGTGACATCCCAGTTCTATAGTGTTAATATACATCAAGAGGAGGAGGAAAGTCAAGATAAAAATATAGGGGGATGCTATAATTAAGAGGTCCTTTTAGATTCTACATATGTTTACCTATATAATATGATATACCCACACCATGAAGTTTAGTTTTTGTGGCCTTTAGTTTTTGTCATTTGTGAGGAAGGACTTTCTAGTGGGTTGTTCCCACGAGTATGGTGGAGGTGATGATAGTTTTGTGAATTTACATAGCTCAAGAGAGTTAAAATACCAACCTTATGAATATCGGGGTTTTGAATTTATATATTCCACCTCTTGATATGTTTTAATGCAAGGTTTTGAGTTTCTAATTCTGAATTATTCTAATATATTTGTTGTTTTTAGAGAATTGAGTAGATTTATTATATTATTTTATCATTTTTGATGGTTTTATTGGAACCTAATCAACTATAAAGAATCTTATTTGAATATAAAAAAATAGAAATTGGAAGGAAATACAATTCATAGAAAGTAGTTGGATTAATAGGATAAGAAAAAACCTATAAAAACACATATGTTATTTATTTATTTTTCTACTTTTCATATCTATTTATTACAAGTTAGAAAAAATAAAATCCAACCACCTTAACATACATTAGAGGTTTAATTCCAAAGGGACAGAAATAAATTAAAATAAATAAATGTTTTTCTGGTAAAATTTGACAACACCTGATTCACCATCCCAATAAAGTGTATTTTTAGAGATCTAGTGGGACTTACAAATTCAAATGTAACTGATTTTATACAATTTTAAGGTTCCAAGGTGCAATATAAGCATTGGTTGGGTTCCCATTTTTTTATCAAAATAAATAGATAAATCATAATTAATAGATAAATACACCAATAAATGTCATAAATAGGATCATTAACTTTTAATATACAGTTAATTTAAATTCAAAATTAGCTCATCCATGACATTCTTCTTGATTAAATTTCTATCAAAAAACTTGTTTCATTTTTGTTTTGTTTGATAATAACACCATGAATTTATGTAGATATATCCACACATGCTTCATGTATATATGAATGATGTTCTTGATATCTAGGTGTTATTTATAAAGAATCGAGTACTTTACATCATTCATCGTCGATCACAAAAATGGTCTATTTACCACTCTATAGATTTCTGAGAGAGTAAGGGAGAATTCACTCTGGATATAGAGATAATCATAGATGATGAATCATTGTGTTTGACACATTTCCCAGGAAAAATTGATATATTTTTGATTATATTATTCAGTTTAAATAAAGTTAAGTACACATATAACATTATCATATTATTTAATAAATATAAACCCCATGATAAAATAATAATAGTATTATTATTATTATTATATCTCATGAAATTTGTTAAATCTAATATCATTTATTAAATAAATAAATATTTATTTATTAAAATTATATTAAATATTTCATTTTCATCATATCATTAAAGTTGAACCATATTATCTATTAGAATTTATCTAACATCGAATAATAAAATCAATATTATATTCAAAAATTTGAGAAATAAATATATATTCTAATTTTTATATAAGTTGAATAAATATTTATTTTAATATATAAACTAATCTCACGAATAAATAAATATTATATTCATTACCTTTAGAAGAATTAATAAAGGGATAAAATTAAACTTACATATTCTAAACTTGAATATATTATGATCAAATTTATACAATAAATATTTACTTGAAAATTTTTTATTCCCTAAACTGGGGAATAAATTTATTCATAAATTTAACATCAATAGTTTTTAATGAGATTTTAAATATACTTAGTATACAACCCTTTAAATACCTTTCTGTATATAAATAGGTTGAACAAACCTAATGTTCAAGATTTTTGTCTAGAAACATATCAATTAACTTATAGAGAAAGATGGTAGTGTATAAAATATAATAACCTTCCAATGAACATCAGTATGTAATATAATACCTTTTCAACCAATATTTCATTAAAAAAGATTCATACTTTTTTAATCACTTTATAAGCTTGATTTACCATTCTTTAAATTTTCTAAATGAACTAATTTATAATCTACCGTAGCAATAGATTTTTTCAGATTGTTTATTTTTTAGTCAAAGTTATAAATATATCTTCTTAAATTTTTATAGAGGTGGAAAATAATTTCATTACCATTCAATAAATTTCATATAACTTATAAAAAAACTAACATATAATAACTCACAGTGAGTATATATTTTTGGGGAGTTTGTTTAATAAATTAATTACTTATTTTTCTTTTGAAGATACAATACACTTCTTATGAAAATGATCTAAATTAAATTTAAATTTATGTTTTCATGTATATATAGAAAGAATTTTGGGTAACTAAAATTCCACCACTCTATATTTATTTATGAAAATTAGGTTATTTAAAAGACCAATATCAGATTACTTCCATTTTATTTACAATCACCATAACGATGTTGAACTAACTCATCGATAAATTAAGCAATATGTTGAGTTCATAAGTAGATGAAGAAGTTTCTATTGATTTAGATACTACTAATCTAGTGATTTTCACAATTCGACCATTGGATTTTGTTTAAAAGGTTAATTTAAATAAATATTCACCTTAATCATTAAAAGTATGAACTAAGTACAAAAAATGATCATTTTGAACGTTTCTCTTCATTTTGAAGCTTTTAAATTTTTTATTGATGATTTTTATTACGATGAGTATAAATTTTAATTCTGATTGTTTCTACTTAGAGATACAATCATGTGATATTTTCCTTTAAAGAATCTTTGTATTTTTGTTGGAATTATTCTACTTTTGATCCTTAATGGTTGTGGTCTTACCTAGATAATAAGAAACAAAATATTGTCTGAATGTGGTATTCCTTGGACATGATGATAGATTTTATTCAATTTCGGAACTTGAAAGTGAGATACTACTGATATTTATAGTTAATGTTTTCCATGGATAAAAATATATAACTAGAGATAGGTATAAAATCAGGGATACCTGAGAATAGATTAAAAGTAATTGACAACTCTATTCAAGTCTAAAGATCTACCATTCACTATGGTTTTCAAGTGAAGTTTAAATAAATATCCATTATAGGAGTATTTTTTTTACAAATACTCTCTATTTTATTTTTAAACTTTAGTTTTATTCATTTCAAAATTCTAGTTGTTTTAAAAAAAATTGTTTAATGGTTTATGACTTTAAATCTTTCACCAGTGGTTTAATATAAAAATATATTTATTTACACTATGTTAACTATATTTCTATCTATTATATAATTCATTTAATTTTATCTTTATGTTTTTTGGTATTTTGAAATATCAGATTAATCTTTGATCTAATATCTATTTTGGAAAAAAAATCTAATACATGAAGTGTATTTAATCTACAAGTTTGTTTGTTTTAACTAGAAACCTCCCCCTCTTATATTAATTTTCTATCATAAGTTGAGACAACATTTTGTATCAGATTTGGTATTTACCATGATTATAATATTATCATAATTTATATTTTGTTTCCATTATCTTACTATAATTTGAACTCATTTTACTTACCATCATCATGTTGGTAGAGGAAATATTTTTCTGCGATGGATGGAGTACCTGTTGGAACACTTGAAAACATAAATCTACTAGACCACTATTTTTTATAAAACTGATTATTATCACCTATGTGATCATATTATATAATTTATTTTAAATTTTGAAGTTAGAAATTTTATTTTGAGGACAATAAAATAAAAAGTTTCATAGAATATCAAAATTTAATTCTCTTATGATGAAAACTAAAAATATCAGATAAACCATATAGTTCAAAATATTTTTATTATAACCACAAGGTTCTTCCACTATATATCATCACATGAAATGAAATATAATTTGGAAGAAGCGATAGATAACACATTTTCAAAAATCAAATGTTTTTGAAAACTATAGAACTATACATAGATATAATTATCAAACTTTTGATTTGCTTCCAGTAGAAACTATAAAACAAATACATTAATTATTTAAGATAATAGAAAATAATTTAAAATACTTGAATTAAAAAGAATTATTATAAGATAAACTCATTGAAAATATTATTGATATAATGCCTAAATACTTAGGGCCTAAGAGAACAACAATTAATGATACTAAAAATTTAAAAATGTTAAGACTAGATGACTTAATTGGAATATCGATTCAATATGAGAGGCGATTTAAATGAGATTATGAAAAAGAGAAAATAAATAAAAAAGTAACATTTTCATATACTTCATGTTATGCTATTTATATTAGTTTCAATACTTGTGATAAATATTATGAATCTATTATTTCAAATAGACAATGTATGAATATAGATCGAAGTGATTATAAATATAAAAACAATAAACATGATGAAATTAAAAGAAGGATTAATAAACTCTTTAGTAATTCAAACCTATGAAATGACCATCAGAATTAAAATATAGATAAGAAAGATATTAAATTCTGAAGGAAAACATATTTTTATTTTAAAATCACTTTTTTTTAAAAATTGGGAAGCCTCACAAGTTCTAACATGAAAACATATGACACAATAGGTGATTAAAAAATTATTGAAAGAAAACATGGCCCTATTAGAATAAATATCCCTATATAATTTAAAAAAAATTTCAGTTAACCTTTTTTCCAGTTCATATTTGATAATGAATTCAAATTGAAAAGTCATTTCCCCCAATATTGGATAAACTACTCCATAGTTATATTATTTTCATTGAATCCTATTGTAAAAATTAGATATTACTTATTAATCCAATCACTATGATCCTTATTTTTTACACTTAATTTGGTATCCCTTATATACTATCTTCATCCTCATGAGAAGTGTGAATAATCAAGGTTTACTTAAAAAATTCTTCCTTGAAGTGCCAGAGAAGTTACATGAAAAATAATAAAGATGATTCAAAATTTATTTGTTATAATTGTAAAAGGGAAGGCCATATCAGACCTGAATGTCCCAAATGAATGATTAAAAATAAAAATCCAATATGGTATTCAAAAAGTGAAGGAAATAATATCTTAAATGTTTTAAATACTCGGAGAACTATTGAAAGTGACACATATTCATAAAGTTAACCAAAAAAAGTTGAATAGAAAGTCATACAATATTTGGGTTTTTCTCAAATATTTACAGGAATGAAAAATGAGCTGAAAAAGGTATCAATAGAATCTCTCAAAATTTTAATCCTTGATTAAAAATTTACTCATAATAAAGAATATGATTTCTCACCTTCATCCGTAGATGAAAAATATAATCCATTAGAAGATGAAAAATTTGACTCATTGGAATTTGAATAAGAATTACTTAATATATTTTAAATGGCTATATATATTACCCTTATGAATCTAGAAAATAATAAAATAAAAATACCAGTGATTTTAATAAGTAAAATAAAATTTAATATTATTAAAAAATATTTAAATTAACATTAAAAATCCCAAAACAATCAACTAAATTAGATTAAAAAACTAATTCTTGTATGAATTCTGTTGATTTAAATTTCATTGATTATATTTTTTTGATCAAAATTTAGGTGTTCATAATTTTATCAATTGGAATTTAGTTGATTGAAAATACAATGAAGACAGTCATAATTTGGTCATTCAATTTATATTCAAAGATTTTTTAAGTAAACTTTTATCTTACTTTACTTAAGGTTAATAAAAGTTTGATAAATGTATAAGAATGTAAGACCCTTTATAACATCAAGTGGAATAGGTTTTAGTTCTGATAAAACTTAATTTAAACAAAACTATTTTATATCTAAATGGAAACCATTTTTTACTAAATTTAAAAGTGGATGTCATTAGAGTATAAATTTTCTTTAAATAAAGTCAAGTATTGAATTTTAAAAAATAATTTACATTAGATGAAGTAGTAGATGTAAAATAAAAAATAGTTGGAAAGATGTGGGTAACAAAAATTTTATTTTCTAATTTAACTATACCGAAACATGTGTGGGTACCAATTACTAAATTCTATATTTTTCATGAATTATTTTAAGTACCAAAAGTATAAATAAATTGTACATGGAGAGTGGTTGTTATAGAAATATGTCTAATGAAATTTCAAACTTCCAAAACACCAATAAATTGAATTGGGGAAGAATTAACTTTAGTGACAATTCCTAGGGTGAAATCATTATATTCTGTGATATTTATTTTCCTAGAAATTTTGTTACTTAATATTTTTTATATGTTTTAGGTCTTAAACATAACCTCATCACCATAAGTAAGTTATGTGATAAGATATATCTTATAAAATTCAATAATGAAAACTATTCTTTTCTTCGTACAAAAATTAATTTTATTGTACTTATTGAAGGGAATGAAGATGTTTAAAAACTAGCCTTAGAAAATTTAAGTGAACATAATTTTACTTGTTTAAGTGAAACCAAATACTTATCTTGGTTTTAGAATAAGAGACTAAAATACTGTAACTTCTAGACCATAATTTATATTTATAGGAAATGACATGATAGGTGTCTACTCGAACAAAAGTTCAATTAAAAAATATTCTATAATCCTTTTGAGTTTTTGATGAAAAATAATTCAATAATTATTCTAAAAGTGATGTATTAACTACTACAACGTTATATTTGGTGCACATGAATATATTTGTCCCTACATAAACTAGAATCATGTTAGGAAAATAATATGTATATATTTTGGTCGATGATTACACTATATTTTTTTAAGTCAATTTTCTCAATTGAAAATCAATAGGTTTTAATAATTTAAAAAATGTCATGATATTATTAAATATTGAAAAAAACTACCTTTGGTACTATACAGAGTGATCATGGCAGTGAGTTTATTAATTTTTATTTTGAAACATTTTTATGTAAAAAAGTTATTACTCATATATTTTCTTCACCAAGAACCCAAGAAAAACTTCCATAGTCAAAAGTTGAAATATAATTATTTAATAAATTACAAAAACATTACTATGTGAGTGTATAGTTTCTATAAATTTTTGGTATGAAGCTATGAGTACTGATTGTTATAGTATAAATCACGTTTTACTCAAACATTTTCTTAATAATACCCCTTATGAGTACATGACTGGAAGAAAGACAAAAATATCTTACATCATAGTTTTTTGATGTCAAATATTATTCCATAATATAATAGAGTAGTCACATAAATTTGATTCTAAAATAGATTGAGGATTTTTTATGGGTTATTATAAAACCATTGAGGCTTATAGAGTTTTTAATAAAATAGATAATGTTGTTGAGGAAAAAATTCAAATAAATTGGGATGAATATGATCATTTGTTTTAAACTATCATAATTTAAAATTAATAATAATATTTCAAAATTTCCTCTAATTTTAATATATGGAGATAATCTACAACTATATATTGAAAATAATCTAGAAGTAATATCTTCAGATATACAATATTGAGAAGCTAACTCAATGAAATATATACATCCATTATTTTATGTTCATCTTATCACTTTACCTAATAATATATCGATATTAAGGAATCAACCTACCAATTATTCTATTAGATATTTAAGTAATCCATTTAAAACTATGAATACCCTAAGAAATCATTTTTATCATAATGATTTCCAATTAGAATTTAATCCTAAAAGAACATATTATTATCTAGGTGTTGAAATTTGAATAAGGTCCATGTAAGAAAAAATTTATTAGTTTGAGTGAAACAAAGTTTGTAACTTAGTTGAAAATCCTACAGATTAATCAATAATTAGATTAATATGGTTTTTAAAAACAATTTAATAAATTTGAATCGTTATTATAAACAAATCAATACTTGTTGATAAAATTTATTTTTGAAAAGAAGGAATATATTATAGTAAAAAAATTTCACCAGTAGTTAGATTAAAATCTATCAAGATCATATGAGACATTGAAGCTTATCCAAATATTACTATATTTCAAATGTATGTGAAAAGTGATTTATTTAAAGGATATGTTCAAGAGCTATTTTATGTTTAACAAAATCATGGTTTTAAATATACTATATTTTTGATCAATGTATTTAAACTTAGTGAATACTCTATAGATTAAATAATCCTTAAGAAAATGGTATTAGAGACTTAAAAAAATACTTTCTTCAGAATAATTTTGATAAAGGAAGTGATAATACAACCATTTTCATAAATACAATTTTCAAAAGAATCATTATTATTCAAATTTATATTGATTGCAATATTTTTTATACAAATAAAAAATCTAATTTTATTGGTTTTTATGAACATTTGATAAATGATTTTGAAATGAGAATGATGGGAGAACATTTAATTTTCCTTGGTTTTTAATTTTTTTGAAAGTGATAATGATATATTTTAACCCAAAATAAATATATGAATGATTCACTAAAAAATTATTGTTTTGAAAATTTGTCAAACATTATAACTCCCATTACAAACTCTATGAAACATCACCTTGATGAAACTTGTAAACCAATAGATCAAAAAACATTATAGAATTATGTTCAAAAGTTTAATATATCTTATTTTAGGTTGACTAGACAAAATATTTTAGTATTTTTATGTGTGTTATTTTAAAATAATACAAAATAATATCATTTTAATATAAAAAATCTCAATTTTAGATTCTTTTATAGTACTTTAGAATATGGATCATTCGATTCTTCTAAAAATAATTTTTTTTAAAAACTTACTCTGATGATGACTTTAGAGGATATAGGTTTCATAGAAAATATACTTTAGGAATATGTGATATATTAGGTGAAGGTTTGTTCTATTTTTCTAGAAATAAACTGCATTCTGTATCACTTTACATGAATCAAGTAGAATATGTAGTACTGAGAAGTTTTTTTGCTCAAGTTTTGTTGATGCAATACACACTCATGGATTTTGGTTCAAGTTTTACTCAAAATATAATTATTTATGATAATAATAGTATCATTTTAGTATATTTAATATAAAAAAATCACTCAGGTTATAGTTATATATATATATAATACACTGTTTCATTGGAAATAAAACTTAAAAAATAGAAATAATTTCTGACTTTATCAGAATGTAAAATTATGTTGTTGAAAATTTTACAAAATATCTTACCAAAAAAACATTCGAATTCATTAAATTGGTTTTTTTAATGATCAATCTTAAGTGATATTCAATCCATGTTATGTTTAATCTATATTATTAAATTTAAAACTCCTCTTACAAAAAATGGGAGAATGGTTTTTCAAATTTTTCCGAATTAGAATTTTTTGAATATTCTAGATTTCAATTTTTCAAAACATATCTGATTTTTTGAAAAAATATATCAATTTAAAATCTATTTAATTTTTAAAAAATATTTTAATTTAAATATTTAACTAATTTAAAAAAATAATTATTTTTAATTTTTCTCTATCTATGGTTTATATCTTTTGTAAAATAATTCTTGAACCATCCTTATGAATAGAAGATCGTCCATTGGAATATAAATTCCATTAATATTAATCATTTAAACAATATTTTTAATATTTATGGACTATTATTGTTTAATTTAGGGGGATATTCATTTTAAAATATATTCCATTAATTAGTATATGGTGAAGTTTTTGTTACTTTTAAAAAATGTAGGTTTTTTTTCTTCTATTCAAAGATAATAGAAATTTAATTCTTAAGAAAATAATCATGATATACGGTTTGGCCTTTCAACCTATTTATTGGTCTTTAAGAGCTAATCATACATGAAATTTCATATTTTTTTATTATATAAATCTCTAATGCTATATAAGTGCTAAAATTTTCGGGATTATCTCACATTCAGTTCACTTTTCGGCTAAAATGTTTCTCGTCATAAGTATGTTTATATAAGTTTATCTAAAGAAGTTAAGAATACAATTCATGAAGCTTAAAAGTATATTGAAAATTAGTAAAAGAATTATATAATGAAAAATATTTCTCTCTGATAAGATCTATATAACCATGGGAGAAAGTGATGTTTAACTTGAACTCACTTCACAAGGATATATTATCAAATTGTAAATCATGGTCAAAATGGTAATGATATAGGAACATTAGATTACATCATCCATCCTAAAAATATAAAGATCAATAGAAGTAACACAAGAATCCAAACCATTTGATTATACTATTTTAAACAAAATTAAATTTCAAATTTTTGATTTTAGTTTTTCTTATTATTTATTTCTTTTTTTAAAATCAGAAGGTGTATAAATTTAATAAAATTTGTTGTTCTTATTGTTTTGTAAATTTCTATTATTATTTTAACATGGGATAAATTTTTACAATTTATATTATATAATTATTCGAAATATATTTTTTAAAGAGATATATTATGGAAAATTAGTTTTTCCTTTCACTAATAAATTTTATTTAATATTTGAATAAAAAATAGGAAGAAATTCCATATCATATAAAACCAATGGAGTTTTTTTTTAATTTTAGTTCCCATATTAAAATATTCTTCAATGTGTTTTATTTTATAAAAATATGGATATTTTTGGGGATTTTGTTAAATCAATGAATCAATTATTTCTTTTTTATATAAATCAAAATACACTTCATAAAAAAATGATCTCACTTAAATTTATTTTTGATTTCTTATGATTATTTAGAACAATGTTCTCGTAACTGAAATAAAAGAACGATAAACTGATTTAAAAAAAATATGATTATCTAATGTACCAATCTCAGATCATATCCATCAGATTTAGAAATACTATATGTTTCTGATATAAATAATTGGTAGACAAAGAAATATATTGATTTAATTAGTAGATGAATTAGTTACCATCAATTTAGTTACAACTAATCCTATGATTGTTGAATTTGACCATTGTAGTTTATTAAAAAATTTCTTATAAACAAATATACATATTGACCATTAGAGTTATACATGAATAAAAAAGAGCATTTTGAAATTTGTTACCTATTTTGATTATTTGAAATTTCGTGTTTCTGTGCGTGCTTCTAATTAGTGTTTTATTTATGAGTATTTCTTATAATAGATAATATTTTTTGGGGTTTTATTTTTAAATCACTTAGTATTTTTTTGTAATAGTTTTTACTTTAGATACCATGTGATCAATGGATTTAAAGGATAGAAAGATATAAAATACAATAATATGATCAAGGTCTTCCATGGCTAGGAAGACATTGATCATGTACTTCAGATACTTGTAAGTGAGATACCACTACCATATATAATCAAGGTCTTTTAGGACAAGATTAAAAAACATTTTATGGGTATAAAATCAAGGATACATTAGAATATGTTAAGAATCATTGATTCATTCGATCATGTCTATTGATCTACATTTAACTTTTCTTTATAAAAATGGTTTCAACAAATATCCTTTAAACAAGTATTTGTTTTTCTAACCAATACTCTGTTTTTTTAAATTTAATTGTATTATTTTCAGAATTTTAGTTGTTATGATTTTGTTTTCTAAGTTTATTCTACTTTAACTCTTTCATACGTAGTTTGAAATACCGATAAATTTATTAACACAATGATAAATACATTTCAATACATTATATAAAAAAGTAACTATGATCTTTAAGATAATACTTATTTTTAAAAATTGGATCAATCACTTTTTTATTTGGTTTTTTTGAAAAACCTATAAATTTTAAACATGAAGTGGATGAAAATTTTAGGTTTATTATTTAAATTACTATTAAACCCTACTTGTAGTTTACTTTCCATCATAACTCGGGGAAACATATATCATCATGGTTTTTATCCTCAAATCAAAGTATATTATTTAAGAACAATATTTACAAAGACCTCAAGTTTAAGGGCTAATACTCATGCTCTTATATTAAAATATCCAAAGACAAAAAAAACTTGTGGAATTAATATTGTAAAATTTTTACTCATGAACTCCCTTATTAAACATCACAAATTAGGAAATTCGTGAGAAGAATTATCAATTCATATAGTCCCTCAACACCTAATAGTCAGACATCATCAATGTCTTTTCATATTGATTTATCTAAACTATTTGAAATATTTATTTAAAAATATAATCATAAAATTTATAGGTTCTCATTATATCAAGGAAAAACTATAATCCTTTGATTAAGAAAATATTTTAATGTCATAGTCACATTAATATTACATATAATAACAATCATAATGTGATAAGATAAATATATTTATATTCTGGAAATTAAATCAACATTTTTTGTTGGTTCTAGGGAAATAACACCAACATATATAAATATATCATTTAAAAAGTATCATCATGGATTTTGAATGTTTTAAATAATTTTAAATGGAAATTTAATAATCAACACTATAAATTTAGGCTACCATTATAGTTTCACCATGATTTAGGAAAACAATGGGATTAGGAACTTCATTTCTTGGGTTACATGAACTATGAAAATATATATAACTTAATGACCCATGTTTTCTTATTTATCTAAATATCTATTAATAGAGTGGATATTTTCCCTTAGTTTATAAAAATCAATGTAATAAAGACATTATATATCACCTACTACTATTAATTGGGAACCATTTGTTGGAGTTGGTATCCTCAAACCAACTATTAATACTTTAAATGCAATTTATATTTAAAGTAAATATTATTGAAAAAATAACATATTATATATTGTTCATTATTCTATATGAATTTAATTTAATAGTGTGTTAGATTAGATTTAATTTTTAAAAGTCCATAATAGTTATCTACTATGATGGGAACCTTTTTATTCTAAGAAAATTTTCTTAAATATTGTTCTACTTTTAGGTAAAATTATATGATGGGACACATAGTATTTTTAATATCAGGTGTGATTACATGTAAATAAATGAGATGTCATCTTAGGAAGTTTCAAATTGGTAATCTCTATGATGGTAGATTATGAGAAATAACTTCTAGTAGGAATTCCACATGTTTATGTGTCATTGGATATTCCGATCTCAATGTCTATGTAACGATCCTAAAACATTAAGATTAATATTAATTCATGAAAAGACTTTCAAACGTAGAAATATTTCCATAAACCGTGAAAACATGTGTTCATAGTGAATTATTGTACGTTAGGTGTATCATGAATGAAGTGTTATTAATGAAAAATTTATGGAAGGATTTCAGCACATCTATATTTGTTGAAGTTGATATCTCAACCCTTTGATTTAAAGGAAACCATCACAATAAATACCATTTCTATGGTGAATAGACACGTTCATTTCAGATAGCTAATGAGATTTTAATCAAGCATATGGGTTGATAACATGGGTGTAAAACCTTTTTGATGAGATATCATGACAATGTGATTATATTACACGAGTGTTTGTGTACGGTAGTTATAATTTCCACATATATTGTTCCTTTGTGGATTCCTTGATCGCTTTCTATGTAGTAGTATTGGACTTATCAAGCTCTACTCATTCCACTGGGGAAAATACCTAGAGGGTCACATACAAATTGTTTTCATTGATTCTAGATAAATATTATTTACTTAACAACTATAATAAATATTACTCTCCAGACTGATAAATAATAATTATCCAGGATTTATTAGTCGATCACCAATATTAAATAAATATATATTTTGGTGGTAATTATTTAATCATTTGAATATATAATATTTATTTACTTATTGTTATTTAAAATGCAATAAATAAATATTTATTCATTAATATCTAATTTATTTAATAATGTTAATATTAAATATATATTTATTCACCTGAATATAAATAGATATTTAATTATTAATAGAATGAATAATATTTATTTAAATATTTCTTAATTAATTAAATAAATGTTGAAAAGAAAAGTTGGACTATATTCTTTTTTGTGATAAATATTATTTTTCCAACTTTTAAAATAAACATTTACCATTGTGAGAGTTAACCCAAAAATCATGAAATAAAATTAAAATATTATTTTATTACATTAAATGAGGTTCCTTTTGGGTTTAATATATAATTAAGGGATTTTATGAAATAAATTAAATATTAAACCCCAATCCTAGGTCTATTAATTGACTACCATCTCATATCCAAAGAGGTTAATCATTGTGCACAACATTTTTATCGAGATCTACATCCTCCTTTACCGCTCACAAGACTGAGAAGAACAAGAGAACTTATCTCAATCCTGAAGGAATGTGAAGTAATCAAAGGTGAATAACATAATATGACCAATTAGCCATGATAGTGCCTAATGATTCATTGTTGTTATTTGGAGATCGAAGGAGCATGTGAAGATCAACCCCTAAGGGAAATTTCTTTGTTTCCCCACAAGGTAATGACGACACACCTATCAGGTATGAATGATCACAACCTTCAATTAATAAAGATGTCGAGTACGAGATTTTTATTCTTCTTATGTTTTAAATTAATTAGAAATTAAGATTAAAAGATCCTCCCTCTTGGTTCTGGTGAAATTATTTATCAATATTCAATATAAAAATTTTCATTTGTCAAAATATTTAAATCATGTATTTTTTTAGATGACCCATTGAATAAATTAAATCAAGGTTTTTTATAGGACCAATAAGATCTTATACTTTATTTAGAACCAACAAGTGGTATTAGAGTGATTACATTCAATTTATTGTTATTATTTATTGTTTGTGGGATGTTTATTTATTTAAAAGCTAGTTATAATTTCTAGAGAATCGTTCTTATAAACCCATTATAGATATATCTTCTTCATACATTTTTTTCTCACTCATATAATCCATATGTGATTAAATATTAATGATGAACATATGATGAACTCATCTAGAGGTGTTGGAAATTCTGGTCAGACAACACATGAGTACACAATGTGTAGCCTAAGGGTACATTCCATGTTCTCATGTTCAATGCACCTAGATGAATATTGAATTAATTTAGATCCTTTTATATTAAACACATGATACACGAGTTAAATAAACATCAGGTGTTGACCATGATAGGTTGACGCACAACCTTTCAGAATACACACCATGTAACTCACATACACATTATGTATTCCATGTGTTATTATGGTAGAAAACATGACGTATAATATGTGTCTTGTATTTAATACCAGATAAGGGGACTAGAAAACTTTTAATATGGACTTTAAATAGAATTTACCATATGTAAAAACTATATAACTCAAAATTTTCCTTGTAAAGATACACATAGAATCCCTAGATATGTGTAGTTGGATGAACAAGCCATGTACCCAACCTGTTAATTTAGAAAAATTGAAATTATTTCATTACTACATAAACCTTATCATTGTTTATTTTTTTGATTCATTTATCAACTTATACAAATTTTTTTTTGGTTTTATATAATTTGAAATACTTAATAAATTTCCTCATCAAGTCTGAACTAATTATCGTGTATATTCTTAACACATTGATGACTATGTGTGCCTTAAAAGCATTATATGATCTGTTAATGAACACGTGTTCTATAAATTATTTATTTACTTTCAAAAACTATGTAATTACATGATAAATATTGTTTGCTATATCCCACATAAATTTAATGTATAAAATCTTAGTACATGTTCATTTTCTTGAACATATACTCAATTTTCTTCTTATTTGTTATGTTGTGTACATATTCTATTGACTGTGATATAAAAGTAGAAAATTTAATTTATTTAAATTGAGTAGATTGTTATGTATAATATATATTATATGGAGGTTAAGATAAAAGAAATTAATTGATTAATAAGATAATTAATCATATTAATTCATGCACACTATATAAAAGAGAAAATCTAAATTCTTATTATCCAGTTAATTTAAAAATATATTAATTACACATGTGGATGATCAAGAGATTGGAAAAAAATGAATTTTTTTTTCTGGGGTTTCTTTTAATTTAATTATTATAAAGGATTTTTAAATTATTTTATTAAATTAAATTGATAGCCCGTGAGTCATCCAACCATCTCTATTGTGTATGGGACTATGTAACCATGGTTTATTTTTTGTAAACCCTCTGTTCAAGTTCCCTTTACCTGTATGTTATATAAATGAATTATAAGGATAAATCTCCTAGGCACATGGGGTTGTTTCAATATGGATCCAAGGTGAAACGAAACCTATGAGATATATATTATATAGATGGGATGATACAACTCGATACTAGACTAACTCAAGAAGTTTTTCACTAGGGTCTTTGGTTTTTTTACTCTCTTATCAATAAACAAACATATATTTAAATATCATGGTAAATACATTTTTTATTTAATTTATTTCTATTGAATTAATGATTTATTTGATGTATACAAGGTCAAAATCACATAAATAAATGGATTAATATAAAAATATTTAATTAAAATAAAAGGATTAAAAATGAATATTTTATTGGTACGTGGTTAAAAAACTAATGAAATCCACCTAATATTTAAAAGACTTGTAAAAATAAAATAATTAAATTCACGAAAATGTAATAAAATCCCTTAATTAAATATTATGTTAGACTAATCCTTCCATTAATTTAATTAAGATAAAACCATAGTTAAAGTGTCAGTTTTTCATTCATTGGGGTAATTTTAATTATTTGGAAGTACTATCTATAATAGTGGGTTAAATTAGAAAAATATGTATTGGATTTAATGGTCTTGGTCTATCCAATAAAAATTTGTAGGCAAGTGTGTAGGAAATCATAGTCAGGATTTCAAGATTATTGATTGCACTCAACATATAATGGAGTTTCTAGCCTGAAGTGGGAAAGATATAAAACCTAAATAATTTATTATTACTTCAATGGACTCAATTTGGGATATAGTAAGGTAAATATGAATCTTTTCCACCAGAATGTCCATGTGACTTTACATTATGAGTTCAATAGTGTGAGATATTAAGACTTGATAAAATAGAAGGAGACTTAATAAAATTAATATTATTCAGAATAACATAATTTTAAATCATGTATGTTACTAATAATATACTATCTTTATATTATATAATAATTAAATTTTTATCAAACACAATATCCCAATAATCAATTCCTAAAAAATACCATCTCTCAAGTATAAGTAACTTAGAAAAATGGTTTAGATGCTCACAGGTTGTATTTCCCCATGAACAAAAGTTTTACATGCTAGAATCTTCAATCCATAATCTATATTTTATGGAGGTGAGTGAGTAGGAGATCACTATTAGTAAAAATAAATTTAATTATAATATATATGTTCTATAGAGACCCTACCTTTTTATAACAAATATATCATTTTAATGATAAACAACATGATAGTGTTACATATCCATGATCTGAAAGGATTAATATCTTGGGAAAATTAGGCTCATACATAAATTTTACATAATAAAACATAAAAATTATTTAATTCCTTCATCGCTATCCTTTTAGTGGCCTCAAAATATCCTTAGTACAAGTAATCACCTGCGGATATACATCAATGAAAGAGGTGAACTAGAATCCCAATAATAGGATGGATAAGGGATATGAATCAATATAACATGTGTGATCCAAATCATTATATTAATATCATAATAATAGGTTTATAATAAACATCATGAGGGAAACATGTGAAAAATTAGTATAATTTTTCAATGCATAAAAATAAAACATCTTGTCATTGTGGTTAAATAAAACACATAATTTTGAACAATTCTAGCATCATGTTCACTCATAAAATATTTTCATAACCATAACTTCATCATTGTGAAAAAATATAGAATCACGTTCATGCATAATACATATCCTGTAATGAAATACATCACATTACCCAATATATTAGAGGGATATATAACTCCAGTACCACTCATCACATCATAATATTTACATAATCATGCATGCCACATAGAATGTATTATAATAATATTCATGAATTTACCCATCAAAATGAACGGGTTAAATAAGTATTTTATGAATTGTGATTTCATGAATAAAATTGAGGTTTCAAAATGAAAAATGAAAAACATATTTGGTATAACAACCATCATTCTCAAGAAAAGAATAAAAAAACCAAGGCGATTCAATGATGTGTTTTGGAAAGAAGAGTTCTTACGTAAAATCATTGTATTTGTCATAAAATCAAGTAGTAAATAGGTATATCCCTAAAAATAAAAGTTAGGAATAATGAAATTAAATTTAAGGAATATTATATGATTATTCATACCAAATATTTCATGAATGAGGGACAACCCAAAAAAAAGGAGTTAGGTTCGAGAATCCCCTTACCTTAACCACCGCTTTATTTAATCACTTATGTGCCTCTTAAATAATAATAAATGATTTATTAAATCATTTATTCCGAAGTTAATTATAGTAATTTATAAAAATATTTATCAATTATAATCATTGGTTTACATTTCTTAATTTCTATTGATGAATGTTAAGTGTTTTGATATCATGTTTTTCTTAAAAATTTCCCGTCTCCCTTTAATTTATCTATTTTGTTAAATATAATTTATACATTAGTACAATTAATTATAAAAGATAATAATGAATATTTAAAAAAAATTTATATTATATATAGTTTATAATATCCATAAATGATGGTGGTTACATTTTTTGACATACAAATGCCTCCATAGGTGGTTAACCGACCTTTGAAGGGACATTGTCGGGAGAGCGAGAAAATTATGTTTGAAATTCATATATGTAGAAATATAATACTTACCATATATTAAAATAATTAATATAAATTCAAAATAATTCATAATTAATTATTATAAGGTTTTTTTTGAAATTATTGGTGGAAAAAGAGAGAGAAGGGGAATATGAAATAAATAGAGAGAGAGGAGTTGTTCAGAACTGACTTAATCCAGAATGTAACTTATCCTGACAACACTAAAACACCCTTGATTCTTGGAGTTTGATTACTCAAGAATTTCAATAATGATTCTTAATTTATTTATAATGAGGATTTGGCCAGATATTGGTCTTTATAATTGGTGGTAGGAGTGGTTTTCCATGGATAGGGAGAGGTATTATTTATTCTTGAGGAGAAGGGTATTTTTAGAATAAAATATAGAACAAAATAATATTTCAAAGGGAAAACTTTTAATAGTTAATTTTTGAAAATATTAATAATATATTAATATAATATAATGGGTTTAAGAATTTAAATTATCTTTGTAATTCAAATTCATTAAATTATTAAAAAGAAAAGTTGAATGAAAGTAAAATTATTATTTTAAGGAATCACTTTTGAATTTAGGTTTTAAAAAGATCTTTTTATGTTTGGAAATTAAGTTCATATTATTTTAAGGACTCATTTATAAAATTAAATACATCATGTACGAACTTCATGTTATATAAATGAATATTTCATTATTAAATCATAAGTGACGTAATTTAAGATACACCGGTTATTTGAAAAACTGCATTTTTTTTACTATTCACATGAAAAATAATGAATTTCAAAAAATTACAAAAAAACTACCCTTCGATAATTTCAAATTGATGTTTTAAAAAATTATATTCATTTTATCAAAATAAATTTCTAAAATATTTAATTTTTAATTTTAATATAAAAATTATGATTTTCACGTAATACATTAAAATAAAGTTGATTAAAAATGTTTTTATATTTTCATTGAGTTTTTCAATCATGAAATTTATTTTTTTAGTTATAATATTTATATTTACTTAAATTATTCTTGATAAATATTATTTATATCATTATTTATTATTTTTAAGTAAAATTACTATTCCAAAGGTAAAGTTATCATTCCCAACGACCAGGTAACTATTCCCAGTGGGAACATTATTATTCAAATGGTCACATAACTATTATAATGGTCACATTACCTCCTATAAATACCTATACATTTATTAATTCATTATTCATCTCAATTCCTCTTAAGGATCTATATCACAATTTTCTATAATGCTGCTTGCTTTCATAATATTTTGTTTCTTTGATAGAGTATTAGTAGTGGGGGTGATGATTCAAGTTGATTGAGGTGATCTATATTTTACCATTTTAGATTTTAGATTTTATATTTTTGTCTAATTATATTGTTTGGAATTTTAATCGGTTCATTAAATATTAATGTAACAGTTTTTAATAATGAAATCATTCTTTTAGTTTATTTATATGTAAAATACTATATCGTATATTATAACACACATTTATTTCATGTGGAAAAAATCATTTATAAACCCTGGGTTGTTATATTCATCCCCCCTTTTGAAATTTCTTTCTCAAAATTTAAACTTGTGTTCTCAATTGACAATATATGAGTTTACTTGTATTTCATTGTTTCCTCTATTTCTTATATCACCTCTTCATACTTATGGTTCCTCCATAACTCTTTGACTAGGTGAGTTGTCTCATTTTAAATAAATTTGTCTCTACGGTCCAAGATCATCACTAAATTCTCTTCATAGGAGAGGGAATTATCCAGTTGTACCACCATGAGATTTAGTACATCTGAGGGGTCAGGTATGTACTTACACAAAAGTGATACAAAAAACACATCATAAACTTGAGCCATTCTTAGTGAAAGTGTAAGCTGATAGGACACTCCAACTGTACGATCAAGGATCTCAAAGAAGACAATGTACCTTGGGCTATGTTTCTATTTTTTTTCAAACTATATAAATCTTTTCAATGGTAAAATTCAAGGGAAGACTTTTTCTCCAACTTCAAACTCCAATTCCCTTCAATGGTTGATATCATAGCTCTTTTTCTAACTCTAAACAGCTCTAATATGTTGTTGGATGGATTGAAACCTCTCTAGCATCACTTGGACTAGATCTGGTCCAAGTAGCTTTCATTCCCCAACTTCATACTAAAAAGATAGAGTTCAACACTGCTTCCCATAAAAACCATTATATACTGCCATTTGAATAATCAAGTGGAAGCTATTGTTATATGAGAACTCAACTAGTCATAGATGTTGATCCCATTATCCAAAAAATTTCATTTAATAAGACCATATCATGTCCTCAAGCATATAAATAGTTCTTTTGGAATTGAAATTTGTTTGGGTGTGATAGTCCATGCTGACATTAAATTCAGTACTCAAAGCATATTGAATAATTCTCCAAAATTTAGTTGTGATCCTAGGATCATGATCAGATACGACCAAAATTTGTACCCCATTCAACCATGCTACTTCCTTCGTATATACATTAGAAAGTTATTAAAGCTAAAAATATTCATAAATGGTGATAAAGTGGACATTATCAGTGAGTCAATCCATCAAAACACACATCGACATATTTCATTTGGATGTTTTCATGATACCAATGACAAATTCCACAGTAACATTCCCTCATTTCCATGTGGGTATCGACAATGGTTTCATAATCCCTTTAGAATTTTATGGCTCCATATTAACTTTATAACATACCAAACACCATGATATATTAACCACAATACCCTTTTTCATGATGTACCTCAAAAAGTGTTCTTAAATATCATAGTACATCTTGGTACTTCTGGGAAGGATTGAGAAATAGGAGCTATGTGCATTATCCAGTAACATCTTATTTATACCAAGTGATTAAGGACCACAAATACTCATTGAAATATGAATCACACCATCACAATCCTTGTGGAACTCATGTTGATTCCCTTGATTTTATACATTCACCTTCTTTTGTAGCTCCATATTATCCCTTTGTGCCTCCTTGATCTTCTCTTAGATAGGTTACTAGAAAATCATTTGGACAAGGTAGGATTTATTCACCACCATTATGATTTCCAAATCCATCCTTTGAATATCCCCAAAGATTGGGTCTTTCTTAATCCACATCACAAATGGAGAAGTATGTTATTTTCTTTTAATAGCATCATCTACATTGTTTGAATTTTCTAGACGGTAGTGAATAGAGAAATCATTGTCCTTGATTAGATCTAACAACACTATTTGACACATTTTGAGATCCTTTTGGGTGAATATATACTTTATTATATTGTGATCAAAATATATATATCAAACTTTGTATTATGGATATAGTGATTCTAGATATCTTGAAAAAAGAACACATCTCTTGACTCTAGATCATAAGTGGGGTCGTTTTACTCATGGATATTCAATTGTCTTGAGCTGTATATTTTCACATTATCATTCTGAACGAGTATGAAACCTATGAATTTTTTGACTAATAAATGTATATAAAAGACCTTATACACTTGTTTTTAGTGTGTGTACGTCCATAGTTATTATCTTATTCTTAAGAACCTTAATGATTTCCTAAAATTGTCCAAAAATTATTTCCCTCTTTTTATTTTAACATTGTTAATTGGATAGAAAATCATGAGAAATTTCTCAAAAAATTTCATTAGTACTCAGTTAATCCATGAAAACTATGGATTTATAGGATAATAGTGGGTCTAGTTCATTCATTATTTTCTTTTATTTTTAAATGGTCTATATAAATTCCCTCACTTATGACCATGATTCTCAATAATGTATCTTTTACATCCAAAAGTCACACTTTCTGAACATAGCATAGATTTTATCTTTCCATATTGTCACTAGCATAATCCTTATATTCTCTTAATTATCTTACTTTATATTGGAGTGAATAATAATATTTTCAATAAAAACTACCACAAATTTGTAGAGGTAGTCTCTACAGAATCTAGATCAAATCCATGATGATTTTGGGGCCATTGGTCGGTCTTAAGGGAATCATTTTTAATTCACAGTTCCAATAACTTTTACATAAAGATAACTTACAAATATATTTATTCTTCACCTTCAGTTGAAGATATGAAGAATAAAGATATAACTTTGTGAAGCATTGATCTTATCATAGTTAATCAAACAATTAATCAATCCTTGGAAGAAGATACTTGTTCTTTATGGTTATATTTTTGAGCTCCCAGTAATCGATACACACTTACATTGCAATGATTACACCAGTAGGTGATTTTACAGATATATCTACTTCAATGTATTAGGTCTTCGATTCAAAAGTTGTAGAAAAATTATAGATAAAAAGGAATGTATGAAAAAATAATCAAATATTTTTTTTCTATTATTTAGTGTATTAGAAGTGTAACTTATATGACTTTATTAACAAGATAAACTTCAGAAGTAGTGATGGAATAATATTTCCCTTGCTCATTTAAATTTAGTGTTGTGTGATGCTGATTACCCTCAAGGAACTGTGGTTTGGTGCACTAGCTTGCATAGTTCCCTTTCTACCTATAGATGAATAATTGATTCCTGGGTGGTTCATTATAAGGTCCCTTAATTTCTTCCATCATGTTGGACTACTTCTTAATGACTCATTTCCATTCATGGGTTTGGTGAACTTCTCTACTACATTTGAATCATTTCCCCATCACTTTTATACAATTCCCATTATGATTCCTCCCACATTTTTGACATCTAGGTAGTTGGATACACTTTCATCATTTTTCATTTGACCCACCAACTTGAAACTCTATTCTTCTCTCCACAAAAATGAGACCATTCTCAGATCTCCATCTCAACTTTGAGAGAATAAAAATCCACTTCTTCATAACTCCAAATGTCTCATATAGCTTGATCATTTTAAAAAGATGGTTTAGAACCAATAAAGAAGATATCTATTTTTCTATAATTATTAATAAAAAAACCAAAGGATTATCTTGAAATCATTGAGAATTATTCCTTGTAAGACCTGAAATATTCACGTTCCTTTTCCTTCATCCCAATAAATTCTTTTTCCATATTTTTTCAAAGACTATGAAGGAAATACTGGGAATGAAATATTTTATTATATCCTTCTGACCCCATATCTTTTATTTCATACTTAATCATGATGTTCCATGTCAATGATCAATACTAGTCAACTTCTCTGTTTAAATGATATACAGTAAGAGCCACATTCCCCTTCTCTGAACATGGATCACATAAAATATAGTCTCCATTGAGTTAACCTACTATTCTATGAAAAGTGTACCAGAAGTTCCACTAAACTTCGATGGTAATTTCTACTTAAAGGAATCAATGGCTAGTTAATCTTTCTTGGGTGAAATAGGACGTTAAACATATTTTAAGTAACTATTCATAGGCTGAGACAACTAGGTAAGAATTTCCATGATGTTTTAAACTCTAAGTCACATGGAATTGAGGTTGTCATTTAGAAAATCATTACATTATCCCTCACATGGTTTATTGGAATAGTTTCTCTTACTTCCTGCCATTTTCTAAAATAGAAATGGTTTGAAAAAAATGTAAGTAAATAAATCATGAACAATTTATTCTTTTAACAAGTTAACACTAAAGGCATATCTTATGAGATCCTTATGTTTATTCTTTTCTAAAAATATTATTCTATTTTTTCCTATTCATAGACTAATAATTATGGTATTCTATCTTGTTTTGTAATCCTAATTACCAAATTAAGTAAACCATGCTACGATACCAACTATAGTGACCATAAATTTTCTTTTATATATATTACATCATTTTAAAGATAAAAAACATAATATAATTACAAATATAGGATCCAAAAGGTTTAATGCCTTGGGAAAATTATACTCATATAAAAATTTAACATAATAAAACATAAAAATTATTTAATTAATTATTATCTATCTTCTTAGTGGCCCTTGAATTATCATTAGTACAAGTAATCACCTGAGGATATACATCAATGAAAGGGGTGATCTAAAATCCTTGTAGGAGTATGAATAACGGAAATAAATCAATATAAAATGGGTGATAACATTAATCATAATCATATCATAAGAAAAGGATCATCATCAAAATCATGATTGACACATGTTATAGAGGTATGGAATTTTGCAATGCATACAAATGATTCATGTCATAGTGATCAAATACCATATACGGTCGTAAATAAAGCTAGCATCATGTTCACATATAACATATGTTCATAATCATCAAATCATCAATGTGAACAAAGATAGAGTCATTTTCATGCATAATAAACTTCATATCATTAGTTAAATCATATTACCCAATGCATTGGGGGGATATATAATTCTGGGCCCACCCATCACATGATAATATTTATATAATTATGCATGACACATATAACATATTACAATCATAGTCATGAATTATCCCATGGAAAGGAATGGCTTTTATAATTATTTAATAAATAATTAACTAATGAATAAAATTGAGGTTCAAAAATTAAAAAGGAAATCGTATTTGGTATAATAATCATCATTCTTGAGAAAATAAGAAACAACTCAAGAGGAGGTAAAGATGTGTTTTGTAAAAAAGTGTTCTTTTGGGAAATGTTTTTATTTATCATATTATTAAGTTAAAAACCTGAATATAAATGAAAATAAAAATTAATAATAATGAAATGATATTTAAGGAACATTATCAAAGTATTTATAAGAAATATGTCATGAAATATTGATAAACCAAAGGAAAAGAGTTGGGTTTGAGAATCCCCTTACCTTAATTCTCGATTTATTTAGTCACTTTTGTAACTCATTAATAAAAAAATTATTTATTTAAACATTGATATATAATTTAATTATAGTCATTTATTCAACTATTTATAAATTATTATCATTGGATTATATTTCCTAATTTCCTTTGATGAAAATGATGCGTTTTTATAACATGTTTTTCTAAAAAAAATCATGTTTCTCTTTAATTAAATATTTTGTTAAATATTATTTATTCATCAGTATAATTAATTCTAAAAGATAATAATGAATATAACCACATGGTTATATATTATATATATTTTATAATAATTATCCACGATGATGGTTATATGTGTTTATATGTAACTGTCTCCATAGGCGGTTAACTGACCTTTGATGAGACATTATCAGGAGAGTAGGAAAGGAAAGTTTGAAGTTTATGTATATAGTAATATGATACTTATAATACATAAAAATAATTAATATAATGTGAAATTAATTACTTATAAATTATTATAAGGCTTTTATGAAAGGGTTGGTATAAAAATAAAGATAATTGGAATAAGAAATAAAACAAGAGAGGAGTTGATTAGAACATACTTAATCCGCACTATGAGTTCCCTTTTATGACACTAAAACTTACTTTATTATTGTAGTTAGATTACAAAATATTGTACCTAATAATTCTAAGTGGATTGATATGGAGAATTTGGGATGAAATTTCTCATGGTAAAGGGTGTGAGGAGTTCTTTTCCAAGGGTAGAGAGACGAGTTATTTATACTTTAGGAGTGACATATTTTTAGAATGAAATATTGAATAAAATAAAATATCAATGGTTAAGCTTACAATAGTTATTTTTTGAAAATTTAAATCATATATTAATATAATATAATTGGTTTTAATACTTTAAATTTTATTTATTAATCTAATTCATTAATTTATTAAAAAGTTAAATGGAAAGGAAATAAAATATTTATTTTAAGGAATCACTTTTGACTTTAGGTTTTTGAAAGTTCATTTTAGGTTTGGAAATTATGTTTATTGTATTATAATGAATCATTTATGAAATTAAATATATTATGGGAGAGACTCAAGTCACAGAAAGTATTATTTCATTATTACATCATGAATGGTGTTATTTAAGATATACCAGTTATATGAAAAACTGTATTTTTACTGTTCACCCAAACATTTAAGTATTTAAAAAAATTAACAAAACAAACCATTGGATAATTTATATGTGATTATTTCAAAAATGTTATTAATTTTATAAAAATAAATTTATAAAAAATGTAATTAGAGATTTTAATATAAAAATTATGTTTTTTACACAATACATTAAATAATGATTATTAAAACTGTGCGTATATTTTATTTGAGTTTCTTAATCGTGATATTTATTTTTTGAAAATATAATATTTATATTTACTTAAATTATTAATGATAAATATTATTTACATAAAAATTTATTATTTTTAGGTAAAATTACTATTTTAAGGGTCATGTTACTATTACCAATGGTCATTTTACTATTCAAAATGGTAACCTTACTATTCTAATAGTCACATTAATATTATAATGGTAAAATTACCTCCTTTATATACCTATAAAATCATTCATTCATTATTGAACTCAATTCATCTCAAGGTTCTATATCTCTATTTTTTATAACGTTTCTTGGTTTAGTGATATTTTTTATAGTGTTTACAATGGGGAGATGATTATAGTATATTGGGGAAATCCATATTTTACCAATTTAGATTTTTATCTTATGTTTTTTTCTATTGTAATGTTTTGAATTTTTATCGGTTTCATTACTGATTAATGTAATAGTATTTATTAATGAAATAATGTTTTGTCAGCTTATTTATGAGTAAAATACTATATAGTATATTATAAAACAAATTTATTTCAAGGGATAAATATCATTTACAAACTCGGGGTTGTTACATGTTCAGTGTTTAATGTTCTCATCAATGTCTAAAAAACTCAATAATTCATAGGAGAATGTGGATTCATATTGTATGCTTCAACATAATCTTGATCTTTTTCAGGAGAGATCCATAAATGAAAATTTTGATATATATAAGGTGATATTTAGTTGAAAACATGAATAAGGTGAACTAGTCAGGCCTTACGTAGTTGAATACATTAGAAATGTTGAGAACCTAGTGGTTTATGGGATTAAAATGCCTAAAAAATAATTCATAGATCTCATTATTTCCTTATTCCCTTAGAGCCTCTCTATTTTTGTTGTAAATTTCAGTATGAATAACTTAGATAAGTCCCCCTAATATCTTTTCAATCTACTTTGCTAAGCTGAAAAGGGTATAAATAATGAAAATATTTATGTTCTTATGGTAAATAAAATCAAAGGATTAGAGAGAAAATCCAATACAAACACTATGTATAAATATTAATCTAAATTCACTTCCAAGAAGAGGAGTGTAAAGGGTAAATCAAGTGACCAAGACACTATTTTTTTTGCATAGGGAAATATAGGACAATTCAATAAAAACTACACCCATGAAAAGAAAAAATAGGAATCCTTAGGTTTACTTATTATGGAATGAAATTTATCTGTTTCTATATATTTTTCATTAGATAAATAATTTTGTTCTCACTTATGTATTCAAAAATAGTTTCCAACTATATTCTGAAAAATATCTCATGATCTGGTAGATCTATGAAATCCAAGAGAGGCTGACTTACTGATGTGGCTATGGGCGACTACCGCATCATGTTTTTGACTAGAATGAACTTAGTTTTTGAGTGATTATTTATTTTGGTTGTGAGTGACCAAAAAATTATTTTTATGTTCTAATTTGATATAGATGGTTTTGTCTTCAAAATTGGGGATAAGAGCTTCTTCTTTTATGAATAATTTGATATGGTAATGCATATTTAAAAATGGTCTTTATGTATTTTATTACATGAAAAAATTAATAATAATCGCTAATGAAAATAGTTCAAATGGCACATACCACATCCAAATATGGAATTTATGGTTTGGTCATGTAAACAAGCCACATTTTACCAGATTACACATATAAGGATATTTGGATTAATTTGAACTAAAACCACTAGGATTATATGCCACACATGATTAAAAGAAAAAAATTATTAAATCCAAATTTATTTGAATTGGTTAAATGGTCATAAAGATTTTTGATGTGGTTCATACCAATATGCGGGGATAATTTCTAGTTGAATAAAGGGGTGAGTAATCATACTTTATAACCTTTCATGATTATTTTAGTAGATTTAGATATGTCTAACTAATAAAGTATAATTCATATTATTTTGATAAAATAAAATAATACATGGATGAAGTTGATAGTTATTTTGGTATAAATATTAAGAAACTGTTTTTAATATAACAAAGGTAATATATTAATCAAGACTTCATTGATTACTTTTGAGATTTTTCCACTTTATCTTAAATAAATTATCTGTATACAATAATAAGGAATCATGTAAGAGAAAGGTTGAAACACATTCTATTAGACATGTCATATACATGGCCAATTTTAAATTTAAATTATATTTAATTTGCATTCATGCTTTGTTTTTGGGGTTTCCCAGGCTTTTGTGGAGGAATGAGTGGGTTTTCATGAATTGAGCCAAACCGTGAGCCCGATTTCATATTTAAAAATAAAATTTTATTCATTAATAACTCTTTAATTTTTTTAACATTTTTCATCCATTTAAATTCTTATGTGTCATTAAATGACCTATTAACACCACCATATTAATTTTGACCATTTAGGAATCGATAATCATGGTGGATATGGGTTTTTATTTAAGGGATTGGGCATGCTCAAAAGCCCATTTCATGTAATAATTTTTTTTATAAATATTTGATATCTCCTTAAAAATTTACGTTTTTTCAATTATTCCAACACTCCCCCGATCCCACATACCCAAGGCATGCCCCCATGCTCTCCTTCCCCTATTTGGATCTTGGTTTCATCACGAATATGGATGAAACTTCTCTGAATATCTCAAATAACCCAAATTTGAAGAGGTAAATTGATTATTTCATAAATCTTTCATTTCTAACTCTTTTTCCCCCATTCTAGTTCCTAAATGATCTCTTAAACCTTTTTATAATCTCTCTTGAATGGTTGACTATTGTAAAATTCATATGCTGGTGTATTTGGGGTGATTTCTTCAATATTTTCTAAGGTAAGTGATTCCTTCTTGGTTTCTTCATTTTCCCTTTGGGTTTCCCCCCTCTTTCATTATGTTCTAAAATATCCAGAAATTAGGGTTTGAAAAGAGGGTTTTATTTGGTGTCTTTTTGGTCAAATATTGTGGTCTAGGGATGGATTTATCTGTATTGTGGTGCGACGGTGGTGCAGTTGATGGTTTTCACCATGTTTTGAGGGATTCAACACATTCGGTAGGTGGTTCCATGTGTAAAATATTATTGATGAGTTAGATTTTTGTATTTAGTTTTTCATATTACTCATATATTGGGCGTGGTGTGAAAAATTTTTATGATTGATTTGGTTATGTGTTTATTTTTATCGTTTAATTTTAACTTGAAATTGGGTGTTTTCATGTGTAACTCATGGGGTATTATTTGGGTGTCGTTTATAACTTATGGAATTGGTTTACTAAATCTTGTTTGTCCTGAAAATTCTGGTTTGGTAATGTATTAGTGCCATGTGGGCTTGAAAAGAGGGTTCTTGAATAGTTTTGATGTGTAAAGCATTGTTATACTTCTTGAGGGCATTTTATGAAAATGTGTGTTTTCATTTGTATCTTTGGTGGTGTTATTCATGGTGTTTTTATAACACTTGAAAATGGTTTTATTAATGACTCTAGGGATTCCTATTATATTATTTTTATAGGAATTGGAATGGTTTTGGTCTTAAATGGGGGTCTTGAAATGATTTTTGTGTGCAAGACATATTTACACCACTTGGGTTCTTTTTATGAAAATTGAAAATGTTTTAGTTGGTTAAAAAAAGTGGGAAAGGGTGCACATGTTATGTTTGGTGTGTGTGTTCACATATAATTGGTTTCTTAAATGTTAAGTGATGTTTTACGATGTCAAACATTTTTAAAATGTTTTGTAAATTTATAAAATGTTTTATTAAATTGTGATATTGGGGATAAACTTGCATGTGGGCTGTTACGTGTAAGTTTTATGATAAAATGATTTTGAAGGTAAAAGGGTATTATGTGTAATGTGTGTGTGGACTATTTTGTGATTTTTATCACCTTGTAATTGTTTTATAAAATTGTTTAAATAATGTGTTGAACTGTTGAAGTGATGTGAAAAGTGTTGTGGGCTATTTTGGTGTGTGTATGATTTCAAAATGCATTTGAATGAAAAAGTGGATTTTGTGAATTGTGTGATTTACATGTGTTATTTTTGGTGAATATGTGATGTGGAAATGATATTTTCATTTGAAAATTATACTTTTTTTCTTGTTTAACTTGTTTGAGAATAATAGGGAAACCCAGGTTTCTAGGTGGGTGGACGTGTACTAGTATGCTAGTGATCCCATGAGGTCTGGCCTTAGTTTCACTTAGAAATATTGATGCATACAACTCTAACTAAACTATGATCATGATGATGTGGGAACACTACATTATGGGTTTTTTCCCTATGAGTGGATTGTGCACGAGAACTTATATTTATGATGGTTACTTTCACCAAGATATGAGGTACCTGGGACCCACATCGAGCTACTGCCTAGGGTTTATTTCCTATTGCTTGTTCTCATTAGTTACATTATGCTTACCATCGACATACAGTATGGTTGGATGGAAAATTCAGTAGTGTTGAAATTATTTTTAAAAGTGCTGATTTTTAATGATAGCCCACTTGAAAACTGTTTTAATTTTTAATTTGCATCTTTTAGAAATTTTAACTAGCATTTACTATTTATGAAAACATGCATGCTTTTCATCTTTGAATGTTTATCACATGGAATCTCTTAGTGGTGGTATCCTACTGGGAATTATCTCACACCCTACTTACACCATTGGGTGTATGTAGACTTGGTTATTTTTGTTGTCGCAGGTTGGTTACAATTTTTAGTTCCAGTGGTTTGGGTTTCTAGCATGTCCTTGGCAGGGAAGTCTTGTGGAGATGGCTTTAGGGCGGTGCCCCTTGTAATGAGGATTCTTGGGATATTTACTTTTGGTTGTTCAACTTTGTTCTAGTCTTGTTGAGTTTTTTTAAAATATGTAATTCTGTTCTGAATTTTTTTAAAATATTGTTTTGTTTGAAAAATCCAGATTCGTTTTATTGGATTCTTTAGTTGTTTTAAGTTTATAAACTCAGGTAAATCATTCCCAATTCTCATTTTTTGATACCCGGGCACTTATGCCAGCCCATGGGTATCAGAAATGCCTTTCTAGCCATGTCACGGGCCGGGTTTGGTGCCATTTTTGGTGGTGAAAAAATCTGGTTCGTGACCAGACATGATGAGATAAATGATGATTCATAAATATATATCATTATACTTTTATGGATATCTATTATAGAAAGAAGATAACATTTTAAACTGAGTAAAGACTAAAGAAGAAAAAAATATTCTATATGAACTTCTGTATAGAATTAAACCTATTTTCTCATATATATAGTACCTATTAGACACCTCATATAAGAATGTTGTAGTCGACTGATGTGCTACATTATTTGAGAGGGATCATATCACTAAAGGGGATAGTGTGAGATAGATAGACTTCAGTGAAGTACAAGATTAAGAAATACAAGAGTTAGTATAGTTATAGATTCCAAAAATCCCCTTAGAACAACAAATACCAAAAACACAAATACTATGTAGGAGTATAATATTGGATATAGAACATGAAATATATGGTTTTTTAGTTTCTATAGATGGTGACTCATTATTAGTATATAATCGCGATCTTGAAACTTACAAGGAAGTAGTAAATGGCCAAAAAGCTACTAAATGATAAGAATTTAGGAATTTTTAAATGGACTCTATAGAATAAAATTGAATTTTTATTTGGACAGATTATCCGTTGGATGTAAAGTGCATTGGATGAAAATGGGTATTCAAGAAGAAAATAGATATGGATGGTCAATTAAACACATGTAAGGCTGGAATAGTTTAAAAAGGGTTTAAGAAACGTTAAGGCATTTATCTTGAATTTTTTTCACCATTTTCTATTCTCCAATCCATTATAATTATACTTCATATAATGGAATTACATATTTATGAGATTTGTTATATGGATGTCAAAACATCCTTCATTAATAAGAACTTTTAGAAATATTTCCCTACAAAACAAATAGAAGGGTTTGCGATTCCAAAACAAATAGAAGGGTTTTAGAGATCTATTTATTCATTAAAGAAAGAATCCAAGTGATGAAAATTTTGATTTCATAAATTTATAATGGAATTTGATTTCATATATAAATAATGAATTTTTTTTAACTAAAAGTCATTTATTGGGAGTTCATTCAGATTCATAATAGTTTATATCAACGAAATAATACTTATTGGAAATGGAATAACATTTTTATGGTATATTAATGACTAGTTAAATACATACTTTTCCAACAAGGACTTAGAGAAATAAGTATACAGTCTTGGGATCAAGATCCATCATGTAATATCTAAGTATCTTCTTAGAATAAGTAAAAGTATGTACACTGAAAGTATTATGAACATATTAATTATGGAACAATCCAAAAGAAGAATATCTCTAGTATCAGATGAAATTCAACTTTTTAATAAAATTTACTTAGAAACATGTGTAATAATATAGGATGAAAAGGATTCCATAAAAATCATGGACTATCCCGTTCATGTATATAATACAATGTATGAGGCTAGATGTCACATACACATTACGTTTGGTAGGAAGATATCATGATGACCTAGGTGAACACCATTATATTGGAAATAAGTCTATATTTAGGTATCTTAGGCATACTAAAGATGTATTCCTGATCTAAAATGGATATTAGAAATTGGTTATCAAAGTATACATAAATTATAATTTCCAAATAGATCAAGACAATTTGAAGTCTCAATGAGGATAAATCTTCACTCTCAATAGAGGTTTTGTGAGCTATAAGAGCTCCAAGAAAGTTGTTTTCGCTGATTCTATAGTATATTCAGTGTATATTTCTGATTTTAAGGTAGCTAAATATGGGGTTTGGATATGAAAATTCATCTAAGATTATGAAGCGATTCCTAGAAGAAAAGAAGATATCATTATGACAGTACTATAGTGGTGGATCTTGTAATGTAACCAAGGTCACATATGAGGATGAAACACATACTTTTGAAATATCATCTCATGAGGTATTTTTCAAAGATAAGAAATTTCATAGTTAATATAATTTACATGTAAGATAATGTGTATGATAGATTAACTAGATCTTTAACTTATGATAAACGTAATCCAGATGTGAGATCCATCAAACTAATTTTTCTCTAGTTGTCTCTAGTATAATTGAGAGATTTTCGTAGTTTGTGTCATATTACCAACTATTTTTATTTATTGGGGATTTATATTTAAATTAGAAAGTATTAATAAGATATATTATTACATATTGTTCACTGTTCTCTATGAATTTAATCTAATAACATCCAAGAGTATCTATTTCATTTAAAAGGTTATGGAAATTCCCTATTGTAATAATAACTTATAAATGATATGAAAATATTATTAAACATTAATCTACATTCATATAACATTATATAATGATACACATTTTATGTTTACTATTAGTTGAGATTACTCATAATTGGATGAGACTTATTCTCATGAATTTTGAACTTGGTTATCTTCAAGATGATAGATTATTGGAACTGACCCATGGTAATAATTTCACATGTGTTCATGTCAATGGACATTACTATATGTGAGTGTGTGATGATCCTTAAAATTTGTTAATATTATTAATTCATGACATGAATTTTTTACGTATACGTATTTTCATATACCATAATGACCTATGTTCAAGGGGATGTTGGGTATGTTGGGTCTGTCATGAATGAAATGTTATTAATGAATAAGTCAAGGTATGGTTTTACACATATATATTTATGAATGTTTTATATCTCAACCTTTTCATTTGAAATAGAACATTCACATTAAATTCAATGGCCATGGTGTATAGATGAATTTATTTTAGATAGTCAAATAATGATTTATAAAGAATATGGGCTGATTTCATGGGCATTCAATATGATTTATAAGATATTTTGATAATGGGAAAATACTATATAGTTATCTTTCACACGTAGTTGTTTCTCTTGAAGTATATTTTTTCCTCTATGGGTACCTTGATCTGTTGTGAGGAAGTAATTTTGGACTTTAGGGAATCCCACCCAATTTCACTGAGGAAAAGTCTTAGAAGGTCACACATAAACTGTATCCTTTGATCTTAGTTAAATATTATTTATTTAGAAATTGTAAAAAATAATATTATACAAATTAAGAAATAATATTTAAACATGATATAATAATGAATCATAAATATTAAATAAATATTTATTCATGAGTAAATGATTAAATTGTGAGAATATATAATATTTACTTATCTCTTATTATTCTAAATGTAAAAAAAAATTATTTAACCCCTAAAAATAATTTATTTAATTATGGGAATATTAAATAAATATTTATTAACTAGTTGGTAAATATAATATTTATTTATTTATTGAATTAATAATATTTATTTAGTTATTTATTCTTGAATTTAATAAATTTCAATGAGGATGGATGACCCAGATTTTGTCCAGTGATAAAAATTTATTTATCAAATTATAAAACAAATATTTATCTTTTTACCGGTGAGAATAAAAAATTCCATAACATTATATAATTATTTTAATACATGGAATGATGTTCCATTTGGTTTTAATATATTACTAAGTGCCTTTGTGTAGTTAATTATATATTAGATTATAACACACCTATCAAGTCTAAATGATCAACAACATCAATAAAAAAATATCTCAAGTCCTAGTTATTCCTTTTTCATGTGTTTTAAATTAATTATAAATTAATGTGAAAATACCCTCTCTCATGATACAAAAACAATTATTTATCAATATTATTAAAAATAATTCATTGGTAATGGTGTTAAAATAATGTACGTTGTGGATGATCTATTGAATCTAATAAATTTGAGTTGGTCATAAGCCCATTAGGCAATTTTTCTACATTTGGAACCGACCCCAAGGTAATAGGTTTACCAAAGTGACCCCTATTGTAATAATTATGGTAAAAATGTAAATCTACATTAGATTAATGAAATCACATGTCAAAAATTGCATTAATTTTTTAATATATAATAATAATATTTATTATTTATTATTTTGATATTTAATATTTATCAATATGAAATTTTAAAAATTAATAATATATAAAAATGTTCCATAGTTTAGTGGTTTGGTCGCATTTATTGTTCCATGAGTTTGAGGGTTCAAAACATCATAAATATTTATTTTTGTATTTTGGACCTATTACAAGAGTTTTAAGTCCATCGAAATAAACTTTGAAAACCATTGAAATACCCACATGTTTATATAGTTTTCAAACTTTGGAAATTAGTGTACAAAAATGAAAAATCCATTGCCATGATTTCCAAACTATGGAAATAGATTTCTACTACCACTATTTCCATATAACTCTGGAAATAAAACTATTTCCACCAAAGATACTAAAATGACCTTGATAATTTTCATAATAGGATATTACCAGAATTTTGGTGCATATTTCCATATTTTTGAACAATGAAAATATGTTATTTTTCTAATAGTGAATTGATAATGTCATATTACGTTACTCTAATGATCGCTGAACACTTAAATGACTCAAATAAACATTAAAATATAAAAAATAAATTATTTAATGATGTATTAGTTGAATAAAATAATATCTTATATGGGAAAAATTTAAAAAATATACATATGGTGTCTTATATCATAAAATACATAGTTTCATGTGATAAATATCATGGAAAATGATATATATCATATCACATTTTATGATAAGAAATTATATGAATATATATTTTAAATCTATAACTTTTACTAAAGACTCACATACTTTTTGGAAATTTCACAACAACTTATAAAGTAAAATACAATCTCTTTTTGATAAACTATTATAAACTCCCTAATTTTTGAATATATTTTATACTAAAATAAATATTCAATTCATAGAATTATTCATGAAATTATATAAATTCCTATATTTTAAATGATTATTAATTCTTAATCCACAACTATAAACAAAGTCCGATCTCTAGTAAAACATTATTGTTACTTAAGTTATAAAGATATTTAATATGAATCCATGACGCACACATATCTCCATACAAACCCATCCCATGTATATAACTCTATACATAATATATATACATATATAATCATTATTTTGTCAAGTCAAAGATTATAACCATGAGATATGAAATATGTTAATCATGTATAGGATAACTCGTAGATTCTTGATTTTATAAAATAGATTGAAAAAATCTGATGAATACAACACAAGTTGTTCATTTAAGTTGATAAAAACATCAAATGATAATAAATTAATCATAGGAATGAATTTAAATTTTTTAATTCAATTGAGGGATAATATATAATACCCATCATGAAGGAGGATAGATCCAATTTTTGTAAAGAAGAACTCAATAAATGATCAATTATATACCAAACCCCATCATGATTATCAAAGCCTCAAGGCTAGAATAGAAAAGGTAATTTTAGTATGAAATTTCACATGTATGGTACTTAATTGACAAAAATTAATGGGTATTAATCTAAATAATACCCTTTATGTGTATTAGTAACATTATATCTGATACTACAAGTGATATAATTTAGAATTCCAATAAATAAATAATCACACTTTATCTCATCTGTAAACATTGTATCCCCATTTGATCAATCAATCAAACCAATATTGAAATTTTGTTACAACACATGATTTAAAAACACAAAATTCAATTATAGAAAACAAAAAAAACAACCCTTAAGAGTTTAAATATCATTATACTCTCATGTATAAAATGTGTCATGGATGGATGAAAAATAATGTATAAAATCTGTTTAACAGTAAAATTATGATAAATTATTTAATTATAAACCATCCATAACATGAATTAGAATTTGGATTAAAAAAATATTCCAACTTAATTAAATAAATTACCTAATATATTTAATAAAAAGGACTTTACGTGTTTAACACATTTTTTTAATGGTTTTGTAAATGGATCATATACATTATCATTTTTACCCATATGAAAAATATTGTATTAACCATATCATTTATTTTTATAAAGAAATGTATTATGAATATTGAGTTTATTCCCTAGGATAGATCAAGGTTCCTTAGACTAAATTATAATTATTTTGTCATCACAATATATCTTCACAAGTTCGATAATTATTGGTATCAACCTTAGTTATTGAATGAACCTTTTGATCTGATAAATTACTTCTAAGAAAATAATGTAGTGATGTACTCATCTTCTATCAGGGATTCATCCGTTATTGGTGACTTAGAAATATTTCTTATAGTATATCCACCATTACTGAAAAATAGAAGTCTTGATTATGATCTTGAATCACCCTTGTAAATTTTAAAACATTAATCAATGTATCACTATACAATAAACTCTTTAGCTTCTCATGATGGATCATTTATTCTCACGATGAATAATGTATAAAAATTATATAGAATATCTCTTAATACTAAACTATAAAAGTGTATTAAAAATGAAGTATGAGGCCAAACACAAATATATTGGTGATACCTAGCATGTATCTATTTATACTAATGTTATGAAAGAAGTTTAAAATTTTTTAAAAGTAAAACTAAACCCAATTAAAAGACTATGAATGATGAAATAATATCTAGTTTTTATATATATAAGATCATGATATAATTGATATATTTATTCTCTTAATGATTGATCTTATTGTTTTTATAATTAAATCTAGACAAAACCCTAGTTGTGGTGTTTGTTATATAATTTATAGACTATAATATTATTTTTGGTAACACAAATCAGTTCATTAAATGAATTGGTGATATAAAAACATATTAAAATATATATCCTAAAATAATTCTATAATCAAGAAATAATTAAAGCAGTATTTTACATTTTAAATGAAAATTTATCAATAAATAGAAACTGATTAAACATAAAGATAGATGAAAAAATGTAAAATAAAATATGAATGCACCCAATATTAATAAAAAATAAAAATTTAGAATTCAAAGAATTAATAATCATTGATTTCAATGATTTTAACCACATAATGTTTTATAAGAATAAAGATATTGATCTATGTTAGACATGATATATGATCCTAAAATCTTAATACTAACTGAATCCTCCAGCGTTCTATTATCTAGCGAAGCATTCCAATTTTTTTATCATTTAAAGGTGAGAGGAGATATTTTTTTCTTCCTTACTGTCAAAGCCTTATTTTTATAGAGAACATTCACCCATGAATCCCTGAATATCTCCATATATCTATCCTATTGGTGGGATAATGACTTCACAAATAATCAAGAGGGGGTGGATTATGATATTGATTTTTTTGTCTTAGAAAGTCGCCATAGTAAAGGTTTGATATGATTCTATATTTTATTCACACATGAAAGAAGTGGAAATAAAAGAAGAAATAAAATAATTAGATAGATTTGAATTATATTAGATTATTGAACATAAACCCCATAGTTCAATCCTCCAATGATCAACACTAATATATTGATGATTTTCACTAGAACCATTCCTATTACCTAGGAGTGTGAGTTATTTTCCAAGGGATAGATTGAATGAGTGAATATAGTTGGCACTTGGTACACCACCCAGATATTTTAACTGGGCTCCAACAATGATTTATAAACACCATCCTTCAAGGTTATTTTAATGATAAACATAATAACTTAGAATAATATGTCAACACTTCCAACAATGAGAGAGAAAAATGAAAGATTACAGATGAAGCTCACAATTACAGTATGAAACCTAAATAATTCAATAAATCTCTACGGGAGATGATAAGAACAAAAGGAATATTTATAAGAGTATTTTAAAATAAATTAATATATATATATATATATATATATGAATCATAGATTTCGAACATTAATCTTCTTCTTCATATTCTTGTAAAACAAAGAAACCTTAAGAGAGATTCAAGAGTAAGAGTCAATAGAGTAAGTGATTCTATTATTTTGTACATCATCTTAAAATTATAATACTCATGAATATATTATATCTTAATTTCACAACATCCATATCCTATAAAATATTTTCCATGAATTTAAATTATAGAGATACATTTCTTTAAAATACCTCTTTAATAGGTCTAAGCATTAAATTGTTATTGTACTTTTTTCTTCTCTCTATACATTCAACCTTTTTATAATCAATTTTTTCCTAAAACTTTATCCAATATTTAATTCATGCACTATAGAATTAAATTTAAATTAAATAAGTCCAACATTAATAAATATGTAAGTTTAAAAATGACATAGCTAATTCTAGATCACCTTGTATCCTAATTCCACTAATTTGAATTCATATAGATGATTTGATCCATGCATCCATTATTCACATAACCCATTTCCTCACATAGTGAAATTATGTAGGTGTTATTCACCTATCCAAATTATTCACTTACCCTTATTGTTTACATTTACAAATTTAAGATAACCAAATTAATTACATAGTCATTTGAAACAATGTATCCAATTTGACCAATTATCAAATTAATATAGCAAATTACTCCATGTAGGAAATTCTTATTTCTATTTGATTGATGTATCTATTTCCTAACATATACTATTCATCAACATATATTATTTCCATGAAGTTATTTTCATCACAAGTCTGATTGATATAACAGATTTCACAGTGTAACAAATTTCATGACATTTCCAATTCACATAGCTAATTTCCTGATGTAGCTGATTGATATATCTAATTTTACATACTTATGACAATTTCATAAAAAACATCTAGAATTTTAGAACATGATGTAATGAAATAAAAATGATATTTAATATGATTAAACCAAATTAATACACTTAAAAAACATCCCCAGTAACTAATGAAGGGTTTCTGCGATAATCAAAACATAACATACGTGGGATATGTTGGTAAAACATTAGTAGTCCAATATATCCCACATTGAATCCAACCAAAAATAATCAAATATTTATTTTAAAAATTGAGTGGGATGTAACCAAAATACCACAAAAAACATCAATATAAATTTTTTCATAATATAAGACAAATGCGACATTAAAAATAATAAAATTTCCTTCAAAATGAATTATGGGTATTTAAAATTTTCATGCCCTACCTCATTTTAGAAAAATTCCCGCCCTAAAAATTAACATTTCATAGTCACCATAATATAGACATTATATAACCCAAAATATTTAAATCTGGATCCTTATATGTGTGTTTTCTTGGAATTAGATGTGAAATATTTGGCTACTTTTATTCTCATGTATTTAAAACACCATGACTTTGACAAGTGTTAAATGACTATTTTATATACCTATAAAATTGTTACCATTCCATTAAAATCTCATTTTCATGGCGTAGACTCTTTAAATCATTATTTGTAAGCTTTTTCATGAAATTTTAATTGATATGCCTATTTTTGAGATGCTAGTTTTAGTTCTCTTTCCATAAATTCATCCTCTATGACATTCTTCATGTATTAATGAATCCCATTTAACTTTGAAATTTCTTGGTAATCCATGGAGTTTCCTCTTAAAATCATTTTAATGTCCATTTAATCCTTTGAAACTCATGGACATCACATCTATCTTTCAATCTAGCTCACATGTCTGTAGTATGTACAAATTTCTCTATAAAATTGCAGAATCTGTTTTGGTATTTTCTCCTTTATGTTTTCTCAAAACATATCCAATGTTTTTTCAAAGAATATTACTATCATAAAATAAAAAGAAACCACAATTTTGAAAAAAATAACTCCGATATCAATGAAATTATCAATTAACAATCATGTATATATTTGAATGTTCAAATTCCACCACACTTAAACTCATTTTTAACCTCAAAGATATATCCAAGATTTAACACCGTTGTCAAAAATTCAATCAATTATCAACGTGGAATAAAATTTCAATTATCGCATAAAAAATTTCTTTTGATGTCTTATGTTTTAATGAAACTAATAAAATATATTTTTTTATTTACCTCTTGAAATGATGAATATTATTTTTCTATCAATTAACATATTTCAACTTATTATTAATATCCATGTATGCTTGAGATATACCTTTCTATAAAAATATTTCTTTAATCACTCATGATCATTAAAACATGAGTAATTCTCAATATCAATTATATTAACTCTATCCATAAGCTGGAAGGATATCCAAATATCTATGTACAAGTTAAATCATAATAATCTAGAGGACTATCATTAAGGATTTAATGTATTTGAGGTTAAGGGATTATTGGGAATTAATATGAAAATTCAACACAATGTCCGGAAAAGGTAGAAAAAATCTTAACCGAAATACAAGATATGAAAATCATTGATTAATGAAAAAAATCCTCATTTAAAATATAAATTTCAGAATATAATACCCATTAACTATCTTCTTATCTAAAAGTTTCAGAAATGATAAACATAAGAATATAAAAATATTTTTACTCTTTTGAATATATTTACCCCTTTTTAGATGGTTGGAATGAAGGTATATTGAACGGAAACTTATGAGAAATTTTCCTTAAACTAATTATAACTCCTCTCATTCTCAATTTTAATACATTAAATTTTCTTAAACGTCATGAAACTACACTTCCCACACACTTTTTCTATTATAAACCATGAAAAATACAAATAGTAGGGTAGTAAAAATAAATAGTTATACAATATGAATTATTTTCAGGGAAACTCATAAATATATATAGGATTAACAAATAATCAAATCTATACTAGATATCAAGGTTATAAAGGTGTAAAGTAGTAATCGATCTATGAACTCAATCATCTAAATGTGGTTCAATGTTAAAAGGCCATATATTAATAGTTAGAGTTAATTGGGGGTGGATAATTGAATTAACTTTTATATTTATCCTTTTAAACAAGATTAAAAACTATTAATCTGAATTAAAATGTTACCATATAGGATACACATACATGTCAATGCAAAAACATATCATGAACAATATATTTTTATAAGTTTTTCCACTCAAAATGAATGACTTGATCCTTAACATGATCTAGAAAAACTAGTGATAACATAATCCAATAGTTTCAATATGTTGGATCTAATGATTAGGATTTATCTTTGAAATCATGACACATAATGTGTCTCTAAACTTGGTTAATATTCTCTTGTACAAAGAAATATATATAATATAAATTACTAATAATAATAAATCCTTCACAAAATCTATAATTCCATCAAGTTTCTATTCTTCTTCTTCCTCTTCTTAATCATCTTATTCCCCTCTTCCTATTACACTTACAATTCTCTATATACTCTATGAAAACCTACTAAAAAGTCTCTATATCTTATTATTATTCTCTATATATTCAATATTTCAGGAAAACAATATGTCTAACACTTTCCTCAAATATAAATTTCAAAAACATATCATTATATTCTATTACCCCTACTTTTCATCTACCCATCATAACAACACATACATTCTAATCACCCTTAGTTAGTATTAGGGGACTAGATGATTAATGTTGGAGCATACCTTGAACCACTAATTAAGTATCATTAGTTAAATACTTGATTTATGGATTATGAAATATATCATGATGTGACTAGGATTATTATGGAAGGATAATTAGAATCATGACACAATAAATTTCTCCATTGTGTGAACAAATATTTATTATTTAACCATTTCAAAAATTGTCTCTCCATTTAGAAATAAAATACATTAGTATGGTATGAGTCATGAAAGACAATTTAATTTGGAGAAATATAAAATTTTCATTGCCTCGCTACTATGATGTGATCCTTAGGATTCATGAAACAACTCACCTCTTCATAGTGTTATATTTTTTTCCTCATATAAGATGAATTTAATTTTTGGATAATTTTGGAGTGATAAATATAATTGTGGAATGAATTATTATAACTTTCAATCAATTGAATCACCAATTTCCCACAAGATCAACACTACAGTGTGATTTGAGGCCTCAAGATTGAAACCAATTAATTATGGAGTGATATTAACTTTCCTATTCCAATCAATTTTCCCCATCCAGGTGACGATAATGCCACCTAATAGGTCATGGTGCATCCACATGTCCTAAAAAAATCATATCTTCCAACACATGATATACTCATTATGTTATAAAGGATAAATTCAAAGAATTATCAAATTTAAGACTCCAATAATTGAATGAACACTTCAGTTAAGGTGTAATATAATACTATATCATGATATTTTATTATTACACAAATTCTATTGAAACATGACATTGAAAATATTGGAGTGATCTCTTCTAAAACATAAGAACGTATTGAAAAATTATTTTTATTGATTCCATAATTATTTTATTCTCATTAATTCTTTAAAATAAACTTTATTTCCAATAATACCCCATGAATTACTTGATATTGAATGTGATTCACATAATAAATGATTTTTTGAAACAAAATACAATGAAAAAGTTATGAAGTAATATTCAATTGATCTCCACTTCAACACTCACACCATTAGACAAACATATTTTCTTGGGGTTCCTTTACGATCTCCACATCTTATAGTATTCAAAAATATTCTTCTAACTCGGTCTCAATAATATCTCCCTTTGGATTTTATATTCAACCTTCAAATTCAATAATTTTTTTTGAACCATAAAACATAAATCAAATTTTGAACATACAAATGAATCCTCATTTAATCAGTCTAAGCCCAGATGAGAAAACATGATGTAGGGGAAAATAATAAATGATAATAATACCAGATTTATTCATTATGGATAGTTTTATCAACTACTTCTATAGACTCCTCAAAAATTTCAAATTCATAACTCTTAAAATCTATCCTTACACATGCCAATAATAAAATTCTTATACACATTCCCAATAAAATATTTAGAACAGTTCACACAATTCACAAATACACACATTGTAGTCATATATTTCCCTATTTAAAAACTACCACTAAATATATACTCCCCTTAAGGAAAATCATATTAGATTAATTTATATTATTTTACTCATCCATTGAAAAAAAAATTAAATAAAAGATTATTGAGGATGAAATCAGAAAAAATTATCCTTGAATTTATTTTTCTAGAACTCCCAATTTAAAACTCATTTTTTAAAATGAATCCTTTGGTAGTTTCTCAGTGAAAAATTTCACTATTTTCTCCTTAGTTCAAATAAATTCTAGTTTCCATACACATTACTCCAGTATGTTATTGATAAAATTCTACATTATATAAGTGTTATTTGATTGAGAATGATGAACCATTTTTCTCAAAAAAAATTGATAATAATTTTATTATCACATACCATGAAGAGTGATAACATTATATCCTCCTTTTGATATTCCAATTAAGAATTCATCCAAATTAATTAGGCTATACCTTGATTTATAGAAACATATTTCACCTCAAAACTTATAAAGGTCACTAAATTCCACTTATTTATGTTCCATGATGCACAGTTATCTCCAATAATGAAACCCACACCAGGTGCTAATCTTATAACATCGATATTACCATCCAAATCCAAATCATTATGTACAAAGTGATCGAGCAACCTGATATTTTTATATTTAAATCCATAAATAACTACGCCTTTAATTCATATATGGATAAAATTTATAATAAAATTATATGATTCATATTTATCACTCATAAATTCAAAATATAACATGATGACATAAACTAAATTTAGTCACAATGATGTGAAATAGAGTAAGCCCCTAATCGATTTTCAAAACCCCCTCAAATCAACTTATTTTACATATTTATCCTTGGATATCCAATTTACTATGGAAATTAGGATAAAATCAAACGTTTAATCCTTCACTCCTAACATATCATAGCTACAAAAATGGTTTATAGCCATTGGTAATGTCTACGACTATAGGCCTTATACACAAGGTGATAGCCTAAAGTCAATGGAATTTTTTATATGGCTGGGTTTTCTATGGTAATAACCATTGGGGATATTTTAATAGGAACAACCCATGGATATAGAAAGTGTAGTGATATCCCAAAGATATAACCATTAGTACCACCCGTTTTCATAGTTTATATCCATGAGTTATTAACTAAAGAAATTCCCATGGACATATGATGGGCTATTGTCATAGTACCTATGACTACAAGAGATGATCATGAAAATATCCCCAATGGTTATTTCTAAGTGAAAACTTTCTATTGTAGAAATTCCCATGGATTTATCTAGAGGCATTCTATATTGGATATGACTAGGGTGGTATATCGTTAAAAAGTTAAAAAAATTATTGGATTCTAAACCCCTAACCGAAGGGCTACCTATATAATAAATTTACCACTCCCATATAATAATTTTTTTAAAATATATATACATTGATATATATATTATTAAATATTTAATATGTTAATAACAATATGGTTTTAATTATTTTTAATTTTAAATACATATGATGGATATATCCACATGGAAAAACCTATGGCCATGGTAATGTCTATCTGTTGATGTAGGGTGTGGCTTAAAGGGGACAATTCTATGGGTATTTCCACCCATGGAAGTATTGTGTTATTGTGAGGACTAACCACCCCTAGTGTATCTTCTTGAGGTGGTAAGGTGTGACGAAGAGGTCCAATCTCCAAAGGAATTTCCACCCATATTGGTAAGGTGTCACAAGAAGGGGAAACCACTATGGGTTGTTCAACCTATAGCGGTAGGGTGCAGATACAAGGGGAAACCGCCATGAGCATATCAACTGATAGTGGTTGGGTGAGGCTATGAAGGGTAACAACCATGGGAGGATCCGCTCGTGGTAGTGGGGTCTAGTTTTGATGGGAAACATATCTGATTATATTATTTAAAAGTTATATCATGTTTCTAGAAGAGGAAAACACCATTGTAATTTATTTTTATAGTGGAAGGAGCTTCCTGGTATTTTTTCTTGTTCTTCCCAGGATAATATTTTTTTTTCATTATTTATTAAGGCCCTGAAATATGTGTCCCATAATCAAATTTGTTTTCATGTATAAACCCATGGAAACATGGGATCTTGATCCTAATAGAATAGAATCGAATATCATGGGTAACCTCGACCAGTGGCCACAAACTGACCCACAACCACATACATTTGATCTATGGCTATATTCTTAGGGATATAAGTCTTTTTAATAATTGCACCTCCAAAAGTTATACAATATATTTCTATTAAGAAATATAGATATGATCCAAATTTTGAGAAATTTTTAATCCCATAAAATATCTCATATATCCTAGCATGGAAATCATAAAAATATTCTCCATCACTAAATTAAACAACTCACAAACACAAACATAATTTTTAGAAGAAATTATAGAATGTACATAGATAATAACAATTTAAGATAACTATAAATCTTCTTTTATAAAAAGTTTTTCATAAACAATTCCATTCATGAATTTTAGTGATTTCAATATTGTTTTTATCTTGGAATGACATGATATTGGGGAGTATATGAACCCAAAGGATTATTTAACATAAAACACATCCTTTATATTCTCCAAGAAATAATCCATTAGGTTATTCAATATATAATTCCTCTTCAAACATTACATTTTGAAATGATGACTTAATATCCATTTGGATGATATTTTATCACACTTATGTAGTGATATCAAGAAATATTTTAATCTTATCAAGCTTATAAAATGGTGTAAAATTCATATTAAAATAAATTCCTTATAACTTTGTATAGCCTTTTCACAAAATTCATACCTTGTTTATAATCACCTATCCCTTTTCATTATATTTGTTTTAGAATACCCACTTTATTTTGATAATGTTTTTTTAATTGTTTTGGAAACTAACTCAAAAATATAATTCTTTTTGATCTGATCCTACTCCACACTTATAAGATCAATCCACTGATAATTATATAAATTTTATTACCTATATATTAGATCAAATTGAGAAAACAATTAGGTATGTGTTTCCAGCCTCAAAATTATCTTTTTTCTGAATTAATTTTTCATGATGTCCATTGATAATATAAACCTCACCTATTAGATGAGTCAAAAAAGTTTTTTATTCATCACTAGATATGGAAGAATCATAATCATCAACCTATGTTACTTTTAAATTCGAATTATTTTCCAAACGTCATCCTCTATCTCAATAAAATTTACTTAAATATCTTCACATTAGGGATTTCCTTGTTGATGTGTAATATAATTCTACAAGTTATCTAAAAATTTAATATCTGTACGCTCTAAAATATTCTTTTTTGTTTTGTTTTAATAACTGCATACACTTTTATTTAGAGGGTAACTAAATAATCATCCTTCAACTCCTCTATTCTTGGACATCTTCAAATTTTCACCTTTCAAAATGATAAAATATGGGCTTCTAAATTCCCATATTTCTTTCAAAATTGGGTTCTTCTTGTAATACATCTCATTTAGAAACACAATTGAATTTATCTTATATAAGTAATTATTTTGAATATGATCTACTATGGTAAAATATTTCCTCTATAAAAATCTTTATGTATCCTGTTTCGTCAACATGGAACATGACATTTCCCTCTAAACTCATGTTATTCATTTAAATAAACCACTTTTTTGTGGGATGGATGGAATATAAAATTCATAATTAATAACTTATTTTTAAATAAAAAATTCAAATTTCTATTCTCATATTCATCAGTGTTATCCATTCGAATATTCTTCAAGGAGAAACCACACTAGCTTTATATACTTCTAAATATTTTAAAAAATTTCAAGGACTATGATTTATGTTTCATGAACATAATAGATATAATACATGTGAATTAATTAATAAAATAAATAAAATTATTATATTTTTTTTATTTTTTCCTCATAAGCCTACAAACCTATGAATGAATAAGCATTAATGGGTGAAAAGTTTGAATATAAACTTTCATTTGTGAATAATTAACAATATTCCCCCTTTTTCACAAGGTTCACTTCAAAAAATTTCATTTTTTAATAAATAAGATAAATTTTACTTTCATTTTGTATTTTGTTTTTAGTTTCAAATAATTTGGCCTTTTTAGATGTGACTAATAGATCACCTTCAGGTATGTTACACTCTCACACACACATATTTAGTGACACACACACACACATTTTACATATATGTTCATTTATACATGTTTATACGTATATATATACGTATATATATATATATTTATATTGATATATATATATATATGTATATATATTCTTTTATATATATATATTATATATATATATATATATTCTTAAATATATCTATATTCAAAAATATATATACATATATATATATATATATTATGTTTGTATATAAGGATTTTTACCTATATACCATCTATTTTAAAATATATATATTTTCTATAAATAGATGGAATAAGATCAATTATTAATGAAATAGGATATATTGGTTAATGAATTTTTAATTTTCAATGCATTTATATATTATTACATGGTACGCATATCATCTTTTCACCCCTTTCTTGCTTAATATTCTTTCCCCTAATTTTCATCATCTGTTTTAATAGTGTAATCATTATATGGTCGACTAGAAATTATTTTAAATACATACATACATACATACATACATATACAGATATATATATATATATATTCTGAAACACATTGAAACACAAATGCTCTAAATTCTAATATATGAATTAAAAACACACCCATATATGTCACGAACCGAATCTGGTCACCACCAAAACCGGCACCAAACCCAGCCCATGACATGACCCGAAGGGCATTCCCAATCCCCACGGGCTGGAACAAGTGCCCGGGTATCATTAATTTAGGTTTGGGAACGATTTACCCGAGTATGAAAGCATAAAACATTAAAAACAATCCATAATATAAATCTGAAATTTTTGAGCCAAACAAGACTTAAGTAAAAAAAACCAGAAATGAGTACATTGGTTTAAATACAATACAAGTGGTCCAAATAAAAATAATTATAGCATTAAGACAGCCCCAAGGACTCTACACGACTAGGGGTCATTGCCCCCAAGCTATCTCCACAACTCCGCACCAAGAATGGGAACTAACACCATGAACCGCCATCACCCTTAGCCTTTCCTTTACCTGAATCAAAAATAACCAAATCTACTTACACCCAAGGGGTGTAAGTAGGGTGTGAGCCTAAGCCCAGTAGGATACCACCCAATGATTCCAAAGAGTAAGAAATACAATGTGAAAAAGCAAGCAGTTTTCAAACGCAAGGGAAAGTAGTGTTCAAATTTCAAGAAATGAAACCTCTAATTGAAAATAGTTTTCAATCCAAAATTTTTAGAATACTAACACATTAAAATAGAAATGTTAGATACTATAATTTGCTTCTAAACACACCCTGAGACATGGGTAGATACTAAAAATCCAATGAGCAACAACATTGGGAACACCCATAGGCACTAGGTTGTCTTGGGCCCTATGTACCTCGTACCTCGGTGTAGAGTAACCATAGAAAAATCCTTTCTCGTGCACGATCCACTAGTAGGGAACACACCCATAACCTAGTGGTCCCCAATAATCATCCACATAGTTTAGTTAGAGTTTTCGTTATCCAAATTCCAAGTGAAACAGGGACAAAACCCATCCGGTCCACTAGCCGTACTAGTACAAATCCGCCCCACCTAGGTACCCGGGCTTCCGCTTTTGTGATCAATCAATTTCAGCATGCAACATAAATAAATTTTCATATAAAACACCATTACTGGTCAATCACAACCAATACAGTAGCTATCACATTTTATACCACTTAAGACATGCAACAAAACACTTAGATTTTTCATAAAACAATTCCTCAAAATCTCATAGTGTTTCAGACACAAAACACCTTATAAACCTCACTTGCATACTATGTGCACATATTTAAGTTTCCAAAACATAAAGGAGATCCCACTACATTTCAGTGAAAACACAAAATCATTTTTAGGGAAACCCTATATGGTTCAAGAAACGACATCATTGCAAAGTCTCCGTTTTCACACAACACAACTCTCAGAATTTCATGTGGTTCACAAACACCATTAAAACCAGATTTTTCAGCAACAAACACAAGGTACAATCATTAAAAACAGTATTTTTATCCATATTATACTTCAATAAAATCAACTAGTTACTTATAGGGTAGCCCCAATTAAACTAATAATACATTTCTCTGAAAAACCCCCAATTTCACATGAAATTGGCCTTTAGGATTCATTTTAAATACAAACACCACTAAAACTATATTTTTCAGAAATAATAAAATTTAATAAGCATGAAAATACCATAAAAACAGTATCCAATTCACAAAGATTTCATACACAATGGAATCACCTACCAACACCAAGGAAACCCTTGAATCCGTTGTGCGAAAACTCAAACGCACCACCGCCGCACCTCAAGAAAGCTAAACCAGACCTAAAACCAGAATTTCAGACCATAAAACACAATATAAAACCTTAAATTTTAAACCCTACTTCCTGGACATTAGTAACCACAATTATAATGGAAGAAACCCTAACTAAATTGGATGTAACCCTAAACAAATTGAAAGAAGAAAGGAGGAGAACAACATACTTAAAATATCTTGTAGAAATCGCCCCCCAAAATACCAGTAGCTGATTTCAAAAGTACTCAAACCATCAGGGTAGGTTCGAACAAGTATAATTAGATCATTTAGGAATTTGAATTGGGGAAAAAGAGTAATAATCGAAGGATTTATGAAGGAAACAAATTACCTTTATAAATCTGCCCGAAATTTGAGTTCTCCAGCAATTTCGACCTAAACCGCGATGCAAATGAGATGGAAAGAGGGTGGAAGGATATGGGACGCACGGCTGGGTTCAAGGGGCGTGTTTGGGGCTTCGAATCACCGAACAAGCCTTAAAAATGAATAAGTTATTAGTTAATCAAATTTTATTTTTAAAACTGGAATTGGGCTTTCGGGCAGGCCCAATCCCTTAAATAAAAACCCATATACACCTTGGTTATGGATTTCCAAAGACTCCAAATTTTAATTGTGGTGTTAATATATCAGGGGAGGACATTTAAGAGTTTGAATGAGTAAAAAATATTAAAAAATGAATAAGTTATAAAAGAAACAAAATTTATTTTTAAATCTGGAATTTGGTTCACGGTTTGGCCCAATTCATGAAAACTCACCTATTCTCTATAAAAACTTTGGAAACCCCCCAAAACAAAGCATTACTGGAAAGTAAAATAAAAATACATTTAAAATAAGCTATGTATGTGAAAATTCTCCCCACCATGAAAAATTTCCGCCCCGGTAAGTCACAGTAAGGCCAAAGCAATAACCAAACTCAACTGAGAAACCAAGAGGTACTCTCTTGCCAGGTTTCTCCCCCAAAGGCCATAACACCTCCAGTGATCAATGAAGGAAGGAATACTCTAAAAAACACGAATTAAACCACATTCCAGAAAGAATCAAGTACAATCAGGCTTTATCCCAAATGAAAACTCCTCAAACAAAATCTGAACAATACTCAATCAATTTACCCAAATAAACAACAACATCGAACAAGGTTACACTTGCCGTTCTATAACTAAACCATTTGTCACTCTCCAATATCAATGTTTACCAAAGTAAGATGTAGGTAGTTAGATATCTCCAAATGATAATACCTACTTCCCATACAAAACCAAGGAAAAATATGAGTTACTCGTATGAAGAGACACAAATGGGCTCCCCACCATAAGAGACAACTTAATTTTTTTTCCCGAGACAGAATCAAGACACTAATAGGGGGAGGCCCAAACAGACTCCCTAGTACAAGGGGTATACATAAATTAGAAATTTACAAAATAATATACATGATACCCATAGTGGGTCTTCCGACCACAAGAACCAACCATCTTAACTGACCAGCATGGGCCGACACAAAAAGACCCAATTTTTTTTTTAAGATTTGGAAAGGGTGCAGGGTCATCCCGCATGGTTTGGGAAACCATACACTAACTATGCTGATCATTATTTGAACGTGACTTCCTAGCACACTGACACTACTAATCATGCACAAAATGTGTGCTCAAACTTTCTAGCCAAATTTCCAACCATTATCCAATGACTCAATGGAAACCAACGTGGGAGGGAAAAACATTAGGCGATGACATGGGTACAAGGCCCTCTACCTATTTCCACCGAATGAGAACAACAGAAGGAATATGATGAAACCATAGGTTTAAACTGTTCCTATCTTTCATACTGAGGATAGGACTTTGTACAAGTGTTTAAACGACACTGGTGTTTCCCCTGACTACGCGCCAGCTTCTCTCCAGGACCTATGGCTGGAGCTCAAAATATTGAAGCATCTTCGGCCACGCAGTTAGGATGTTGAAACCCCTATGTGGAACTTATTCTTTCAGTGCCACAAACAACTACACTAGATACCATGATGGGTTTATCAAGACATAACACACTTCATAACCCACTTTGCCCAGAAATAGTCATTTCACTGAAACAAGGGATCAGAAGATGCACACACATCGCACCTTGTTTCTTTGGGTGAGAAACAACAGAAGGGAAAGACACATATAAACACCTTCCTCTAAGATATCGGATTTGATGTTTTTTCCAAGGGAGAGATAATCCCAACATAACAAAGAACCTTAGGGGATTGTGTGACCTTCACCTTTATGGTCAAAAGAGAACACAACATCACAATGCGTCACCGAACATGACCCTGACGATTGATAGAAACAATACATGGAACGGGACCATATTCAAAGTCCCTAAACAACAGATAAGTCCAAAAAGTGGACACAATATCATATCATGACCTAAATCTCAAAATTGGTTTTTTAATAAGAACTCTTTCTTCAAAGAAACTATAAAGAACCCAGAGGACCTCTTAGACACCATCAAGACACTCATCCCTACTAACAACGAAAGAACACTCCCACCTTTGATGAATCAGGAAACTTAAGAAACTAAGGTCCCTTTCAACCTTCCACAAGCACTATCCCACTACAAGAGGATCCAAAAATCAGCGAAATGAATGGGTGTAGACTCAATAAAATAAATGTTCGATAAAATATTCTTTATATTGATCAACTGGAGGATTTTCCAATGGAGAAACAAAATGGGTTTCACTTCAGTTGTGCGTTAACCCTTAATGGGGGCGTACCTTATCCAATGAGAGAACCCAAGGACCCAACCAAGCTGGTCTATTGGTCAAAACATGCCACAAACCAGATCCAAACACATGAAGGGAACCACCATAAAGACATCCCAATTTTTTTTTAAAAGAGACCACTAACTGTCCCTACAACACAGCTTACCGACCAAACACAAACCCAAAACACAGTTCAAACAGAAGGGGTTCTTGAACTCAAAACCTCCCATGACATTAACATTTTCAAAAACCCATAATAGAAACCATACCAAACTATTCATCAAGACATCCTGTTTTTCTTTAAAACCAATTCATTGAAAACAAACGGTTTAGCAGTAAGCGTATCCACCAATGGTACCCCATGGGCCTCACACATGCATGTTTTTGTGCCACACCGGGCACCCTCCTCATATCCATCCCAGCACTCATCCAGTCATGCCATTAACCATCCATCATCCCATATAACCCCATGCATGTGTTCACTCATGGAAATACCAAAGGGTACAACAAAACTTCCTTCCACTTTTCAAAAACAAAATGGTCAACCAATCCAACCTTTTTCTCAAAACTGCTAACAATGAGATCAAAATCCCAATTCACATCTTACAAAACATTTCATAAGGACACAACCATTTAGAAAAGAACTCACTTTCAAGTTATTCACATCAATTTCGAAACATATCATCCCATTAAAACACACTCTAATTGTTTAGAAAACCCTATTGGAAATGCTTTTCAAAACCAAATTCAATATAGTTCCTGCTTTCAAAGAGGTGTAAGCACACCATTTTACATTTCAAAACAATTCTGAAAATTCAGTTCCTCCATTTCATAAAATAAACCATTCCCTCTTTATTTGAAAATCATTTCATAAAAACTTTACGCTTCTTAAAACCAAGTCACCTTAAAACCAAAGTGCTAAGATTTCAAAACTAAAGCACAAAACAATGCAAGAGGAAACTAGTTTCGGTGGGTGACTTGGACATATGGTTGGCACCCATATTCCAATCACTTCGCCGTCACAGAGAGTATTCTAGGGAAATATCCATGGCTCCACATGGCTTGCCAGGCCCTGCGAGCTCACTGAGATTATTCTCCCAACTCTCTTTTCATTTCCCATAGTCATAATTAAACCAAGAAAACCAAAGCACTCAGATAAATCCATACTTACCATGGTGACTTGAATCCCTTCATGAGGTGTGCTGGCCAGGCACACTACCCATGACTGAAATTTCAAGTCCCAAAAATCCAAGCTCCAGACTATGCTGACTCTTCCCCAAATAACATGACCCATGGAGCGAACCTCCTTTGATACCATTTTGTCACGAACCGAATCTGGTCACCACCAAAACCGGCACCAAACCCAGCCCATGACATGACCTGAAGGGAATTCCCAATCCCGACGGGCTGGCACAAGTGCCCGGGTATCATTAATTTAGGTTTGGGAACGATTTACCCGAGTATGAAAGCATAAAACATTAAAAACAATCCATAATATAAATCTGAAATTTTTGAGCCAAACAAGACTTAAGTAAAAAAAACCAGAAATGAGTACATTGGTTTAAGGACAATACAAGTGGTCCAAATAAAAATAATTATAGCATTAAGACAGCCCCAAGGACTCTACATGACTAGGGGTCATTGCCCCCAAGCTATCTCTACAACTCCGCACCAAGAATGGGAACTAACACCATGAACCGCCATCACCCTTAGCCTTTCCTTTACCTGAATCAAACATAACCAAGTCTACTTACACCCAAGGGGTGTATGTAGGGTGTGAGCCTAAGCCCAGTAGGATACCACCCAATGATTCCAAAGAGTAAGAAATACAATGTGAAAAAGCAAGCAGTTTTCAAACGCAAGGAAAAGTAGTGTTCAAATTTCAAGAAATGAAACCTCTAATTGAAAATAGTTTTCAATCCAAAATTTTTAGAATACTAACACATTAAAATAGAAATGTTAGATACTATAATTTACTTCTAAACACACCCTGAGACATGGGTAGATACTACAAATCCAATGAGCAACAACATTGGGAACACCCCTAGGCACTAGGTTGTCTTGGGCCCTATGTACCTCGTACCTCGGTGTAGAGTAACCATAGAAAAATCCTTTCTCATGCACGAGCCACTAGTAGGGAACACACCCATAACCTAGTGGTCCCCAATAATCATCCACATAGTTTAGTTAGAGTCTTCGTTATCCAAATGCTAAGTGAAATAGGGACAAAACCCATCCGGTCCACTAGCCGTACTAGTACAAATCCGCCCCACCTAGGTACCTGGGCTTCCGCTTTTGTGCTCAATCAATTTCAGCATGCAACATAAATAAATTTTCATATAAAACACCATTACTGGTCAATGAAAACCAATACAGTAGCTATCACATTTTATACCACTTAAGACATGCAACAAAACACTTAGATTTTTCATAAAACAATTCCTCAAAATCTCGTAGTGTTTCAGACACAAAACACCTTATAAACCTCACTTGCATACTATGTGCACATATTTAAGTTTCAAAAACATAAATGAGATCCCACTACATTTCAGTGAAAACACAAAATCATTTTTAGGGCAACCCTATATGGTTCAAGAAACGACATCATTGCAAAGTCTCCGTTTTCACACAACACAACTCTTAGAATTTCATGTGGTTCACAAACACCATTAAAACCAGATTTTTCAGCAACAAACACAAGGTACAATCATTAAAAACAGTATTTTTATCCCTATTATACTTCAATAAAATCAACTAGTTACTTATAGGGTAGCCCCAATTAAACTAATAATACATTTATCTGAAAAACCCCCAATTTCACATGAAATTGGCCTTTAAGATTCATTTTAAATACAAACACCACTAAAACTATATTTTTCAGAAATAATAAAATTTAATAAGCATGAAAATACCATAAAAACAGTATCCAATTCACAAATATTTCAAACACAATGGAATCACCTACCAACACCAAGGAAACCCTTGAATCCGTTGTGCGAAAACTCAAACGCACCACCGCCGCACCTCAAGAAAGCTAAACCAGACCTAAAACCAGAATTTCAGACCATAAAACACAATATAAAACATTAAATTTTAAACCCTACTTCCTGGACATTAGGAACCACAACTATAATGGAAGAAACCCTAACTAAATTGGATGTAACCCTAAACAAATTGAAAGAAGAAAGGAGGAGAACAACATACTTAAAATATCTTGTAGAAATCGCCCCCCAAAATACTAGTAGCTGATTTCAAAAATACTCAAACCTTCAAGGTAGGTTCGAACAAGAATAGGTAGATCATTTAGGAATTTGAATTGGGGAAAAATAGTAAGAATCGAAGGAATTATGAAGGAAACAAATTACCTTTATAAATCTGCCCGAAATTTGAGTTCTCCAGCAATTTCGACATAAACCGCGATGCAAATGAGATGAAAAGAGGGTGGAAGGATATGGGACGCCCGGCTGGGTTCAAGGGGCGTGTTTGGGGCTTGGAAGTACCGAAAAAGCCTTAAAATGAATAAGTTATTAGTTAATCAAATTTTATTTTTAAAACTGGAATTGGGCTTTCGGGCAGGCCCAATCCCTTAAATAAACACCCATATACACCTTGGTTATGGATTTCCAAAGACTCCAAATTTTAATTATGGTGTTAATATATCAGGGGAGGACATTTAGGAGTTCGAATGAGTAAAAAATATTAAAAAATGAATAAGTTATAAAAGAAACAAAATTTATTTTTAAATTTGGAATTGGGCTCACGGTTTGGCCCAATTCATGAAAACTCACCTATTCTCTATAAAAACTTTGGAAACCCCCCAAAACAAAGCATTAATGGAAGGTAAAATAAAAATACATTTAAAATAAGCTATGTATGTGACAATATATATTTTCTGAAAATACACACTGATATATATATATATATAATGATATGGTCAACATATATATAATTATATATTCTTAATCAATTTTGAATATATTGAGGATATATATATATATATATATAATATGAATAAATTCTAATATTTACACTGAATATATATTTAGACACAAAAACACACACACATTGAATGTATATTCTGATATATATACAAGTATATATATATATATATATATGTTATTAATATATACATTATTAAAATTCCTTCCATAGGTAATCTAACTCATATTATTTTGACCAATGTTTCTAAGTATTCAGTTCCATCATTGAATTTCATTCTTCAAGATGAAGTAGTAAAATTTTTTAGCATCACCAACCAGAAAACAGTTGTCTCTTATTCATTACCATATAGTCCATACAAATCCATCTATCAAACACTTAACCATGAATTAATTATTTTGAAAAACAACTTCATTTCCTTCATAAAACATTTGATACACACTTACTAAGTTGTGTTTTAACCCTTCCGAATAAAATTGTTCTTTGAATTCATAATTTCCTCTCTAATGACTGCTAAACAAGATTATAATATCAAGAGTGACCCATCATTTAAAAAGATCACCTATCCTTCCTTTTAAATTTAAAAACCTTTTATGATATTTAAATATTCAATAATATGTAAATAGAATCCACTATCCAAGATCTATGGATATTCTTTTTAAGATGGTTTGAGTGACACTTCAACCACTAATGATTTTCCTTTTCTTTCATGTTATTCGACTTAAATTATTTGATTTTTTACTTTCATATATAGAAGGACATGTATAATTACAAGAAATTATCTATTAAAGTGAATTGATTTGTCATTCCTTCTATATACTTCTTCCCATGATTGAATCATGTTTTCAACCGTTTAGTATATATTTTTTAGATTGTTTTTGAACTTTTCTCCCATGAGTTGGTACAATATCCTTCAATAAATACCTCTCAACTATTATAGGCTCATAATTATATAGTTATTTGAACAGAAATATTCTTTCCATATTCCAAAATATTCTAAAATACTAGCAGTAAATATTAATTGAATAATCTCCTTTGAAAACTGATTGTAGGCCAACTTGTTTCACCTACATTTATTCTATATTTTTGACGTTACCATTTAATTAAAATTTTATGAAAAGAATATTATTAATTTTTTACAACATATTATTTATTATATTATTCTTTCTTATGATTTTAAAATAAAATTTCATTGCATATTTCTATTTTGAGTTAGTATTCCTAGAATTTATATATTTTTTAAATTTTTTTTTATTTTCTATAAATTCAAGTTTCTCTACTTGTTTCTTTTCATCTAACCTACCAATAATATTATTGATTGAGATTTACATAACAAAATAATTATATTTCTTAAAATATGATTATAACTGGTAATATTTCTTCCATGAACCCATCAATTTGTGTGGAATAACTTCAATCTCTCTCTCATTTTCTTTCGAATTCCCAAAAGTTCAATATTTTTATACTTATTATATATTTTATCAATTTTAGTTTCACAACTAGTGTATTTGTGTATACCTTTACAATTATGTTATTTTTTATTATTTACCCAACATCCTAAATAGAACTCTAAAAATTATACTTTAACTTGTTCAAATACATCCATACTTTCATCAATTTATGTTAAAAAAATAAATATCTTCTTATATTTCATTATCAATTTATTCTATGCCAACAATCAATTTCTTGTATCAGGTGAGTAATGTTTTCAAGTTATTAATATCATTTATCAACTTTGGGTCCATTTCTACACACAAGGTGCCATTTTGGTTGATTATTGTGAGTCTTTATATAAATTTTAATTATCCTTATCTAAATTTGAAATCATTTAAATACATTCCTTAAGTTCCCAATTTTTCATGAAATCCATTTATTTTTTCCTTTATTACATAATTATTTATATAATTTATAATGAATAATTCCATCATTTTTTCTAACACTAGTCATCATATGGGTTGACTTACTCTGACATGACTTCCCACATCATCATTAATCATATGGAATCCTAGCACTCATCCCATCATTCCAAATCATCAAGTATCATTTAGAATTTAGGTCCTCATCTTGAAATTCCAATTTAATAGATGTGATATAAAATATAAGGATCACATCCCAACATTACCAAGCCTTAGTAATCACTTTAATCATATAATTAATTAAATATTATTTTATTGAATTTTCCCTAGGCCCATGGTCACAAAAAACTATAGTCAATATTTCACATATTAGGTTCCATTCCAAATTCCAAATTCATAATTTATTATTTTAAAATACCAAGATAGTTTCTAAAAATTAGTTTCCTAACTATTATTTTAATTAGGATCAATAAAACGGGGGGTATCAATTTACATTAATCAAATGTTTTACTAAAATCACCTCCCATTACATAATCGAGAAACATATTCCAAAAAAGAAATTAATAAACATTAAACCATCAATTTAAAATTCATTTATTAAATTCAAATGAATTTTATAAAATCCATGATTTCTAAATCATTTCTTTAACACCATAACATTTCTTTAGGTTTGGTTCATTTTAAGTGTCACAACCATTCCAAATTATTAATGGTTGTGAAATTTCATTTAAAAACCATCGATTTAAACCTTGTTTTTTATTAAATCATTGAAAATATAAATTTAGAATTAAAAAATATTAATTAATTTCAATGTTAATTTTCCCGTCCATGAAATACTCTTGAAATTTTTTTTTTTGAGGCCTGAGGAAGATTAAAAATACATTTATACTTAAAAAACTCAAACTAAAATGTTTAAAATTAAAATTGAATCAAGAACATCATGTAACATCCCAGATAAATAAAGGATATGATATTTTCATATTTATTAATATTTTTGAATTAAATATTAATTTTACTTTAAATGGGATTATCTATTCGATGGTGTACTTGATACGCAACAATGAGTTTCTTTGAAAAGTTACGTTGCACACAATGTTGAGTTGTAATGAAAACTATTAATATAATATTATTATTTTAAATGGTAGTTAACACCTAACCACTGTAATGGTGGGAATGAACATAACTAACTACAATATTATAATCCATGTTTGATAAACGTTTTACATTTATACAATAAATTTTAGAGGCTTAAAATAAGGAAGAATCCAGTTTTAAGCATAAATACTCTAATATTCTTTAAAAGGTCATTTTACCATCTTTTGATAGAAAAACATTTTTAAATCTAGTTTTTTTCACATTTCTATTTTCTATTTTACAAAATAAAATTCTTATTTATAATTCATATATTTAAATTTACTTTGGATAAATTTTTGGTATTTTTATGATAAAGTTAATTTTGTAATGAATAGTGAAAAATACCACATTTTAATTCAAAACTGACTTTTCATCTTATTTATTATAATAGTTTGATTAAATTTTTAATTGGGTTTAAATTTTAATTAGACTATATTTTTACCAATTAATTCAATTTTGGTTCTTGTAAGTAATTTCACTCTGAAATTGGACATAAAAAATTGTCAACCTTTTGATAGTTATTATTTCTTAAAAACACGCTTTTTGTTTTGACAAAGAGAATTAATTTTAAATTAATTTCTTCCACTTATATGTTTTGAATATGGAAATATAGATTCTATATTTGAAATCAGGTGGTCCAAATTGTGTAAATTGGTAAATTTTATTTTTATACATTATTAATATTTACTTCAGCAAATATTTTATTTACCTTGGTTAAAGGGAAGATCTGGTAAATAAGGGTAAAAAAATATTATAATAATAGTAAATTACCCTAACAAATGTCCTAACCCTATTTTATGAGATATTTATGACTAATGGAATCCTTGGGTTTATTTTGGGACTCCATGGAGCCACATGGGAGTGATAAATGGACTTTATATTTATTAATATAAAGTAAAGACAAAAATGACAAAAACATATATCTTTTAGTAAATCCATTTTTACCTGAGGTTATATAAGATATATCTTTGACTATAAATATTTATTTGAAATATAAAAATATTTCCTATATCATGGTATTTTTTTTAATTTTTAGATATTAAATATATAAAATTATTTATGACACAATGATGATGCAATGATAACCTTATTATTGAATGATTTAAATTATTGAGATTATAAAAATTAATAAATATATCCAAAACTTGTCCAATTATTATTGGATGATTTTATTTCTAAAAAGAGTCTTCTTATATTTAAATTTAATTATTTTTGGACCTTTTGAAACGAAAAATAAATTTATAATAAAAAATACTTTTAAACATTCCTAAAGAGACCCTTCTCCCCCTTATAAAAATCCATCACCTCTAACCCGTTACTCAAACCTCTATGGACCCTTGGCTCTTCTAACCTCTAAAAAATTAATCTCTTTACATCCCTATCTTCCTCCTAGAATCCTTTCCCTAGGAATAAGTCAATTCAAGTAATTCCATTGGGTTCAAACCATAGGAAGATACCCGAGGAGATTAAATAACGAATGAGTCAAGTTGGATATGAGGTAAGGGACTTCATCTCAATCTCCTTTCATTGTGGAATATTTTTATTTATACACAAATTTCTTTTATATGGTTTATAAATCCCTTTTAATTTTCATTTTGTTTAAATGGAGTCTTTTTATATGAAGCGTTTCACTAAACGACAAAAAGGAATGTTTCTTTTTAATGTTAGCAGTGAAAATGACCTTCCTTCTGACATGATTATTATTTAATCTTTTTCTTAAATAACAAGATGAAGTATTTGTTAATGAAAAATAATTACCATATAACATTTTTAATTATTTTGGTATTAAAAATGGTTTTGAAAAATCATTGATTATGTCAATATATTTAAATGATATATTGGGATTGTAATGTAAAAATGTTATCTTTCCTTTATATTTGTTTTATGTGTTATGATTAAGTTATGGTTCTTGGGAATTGTTTATGCATATGGGTGGTTCCATGAAAAAACTTGGGTGGGTGAGCCTGAGATAGCTCTCCAATGCATTGGGTAATGTGACAGAGGTAAACGTAAATGTTTCTCTTAAGATATTTAATGAATATACTGTAATGGGTATTCCAACATAACTCCCTTTGTAGCTGTGATAGCTACAAAGTAAGTATGATATGGAAGCCACAAGTTACCTTTATGATTTATAATATCTAAGTGTTATTCATAAATCTTATGATTTCATGAGGTATGTTAAAGAGGTTATGATTGGTATGTATTGATAGACTAATGTTTTTGTCTTTATTTTATAATCCTTACTGAGATTTTCATTCTCATACCATGTTTTTTGAAATTTTTTCACAGGAATTAAATATGAACATAGTCAAGGATGAAATCATGGGAAATTCATGCTATCTAAAACGTGGAACTAGACATGGATCTTTTCTTAAAATTTTTTATATTAGAAAAAAATGGATACTAAGTAGAAGTATCTACTTTGTAATATTTGAGATGTAATGTAATAGTTATCACATAATTATCAGAAACTCTAAACCTCAAAAGATGCTCAATGTGAATTATTTACTTAATTCAAGATTATGTAATTTTTTATGGATGTGTCCTTAAAGTTGGTATTAGAGGTCGGTTTAGACAACTTTAGAAGTTAGGATATTGTTCAATTAATATCCATAAATTATTTTTACTTTATGGTAAGATTGAAATAATATAGCATTTACAGATTAGAGTGTTGCTTCGCCTAATATATTTCTGTGTTCAGAATGGTTTTCCGCAGAGAAAACATAGAGGCTATGATGGGACGACATCAGGAAAAAGACAACCTTCTAAACCATCAACCTGTGATGGTTAGAATAGGAACTAAATAGTTTGTTGCAGGGATCGAATAATTGACTCAGGCTATAAATGTTAGTGGTATTCATGCACGAGATCAACCAAATCAACCACCGAGGAACATGTCAGTAGTGGAGAATTTTATAAGGCAACATCCCCCATAATTTATAGGATCATATGACACTATGATATCCAAAGGGTGGATTAAATAACTGGATAATATTTTTGATGTAATGGGGTGTTCAGAACATCCAAATGTTAGTCTTGATGTTTAGCATTTTGAAGGTGAATCCGATTAGTGGTGGTCGATGGTGGAAAATATCAGGGATAACGAGGAGATTGATGCTCTTTATTGAGATGAATTCAAATGTACGTTTCCTCATAAAAATTTTCCTAAGGTGGTTCATCATAGGATAAAAAAACATTCATTGAATTGATGTAGGAAGATGACTCAATGGATACTTATGAAGCCAAATTCACTCGAATGGTAAGGCATAATTAAAATTTCATATGATATCTTAATAGTAAAATCAACCGTTTTACCAAGGATTAAAGCCAAAGTATCGAAGGGATTTACCTTATCGTGAGTTCAAAAGTTATGAAAAAAATTTCTGATCTGTAGGGAAGGTGGAAATGGAGTTTGACGATGATCATGAGTTCTTTAAAAAACAACAGAATAAGAGGTCATGGTGGAAGATAAAAGGGAGGAAATCTTAACAAAATTTTGATGGTAAGAAACTTAAGTTTAAAGTTTGTGAAAATTGTGGCAGAAATCACAATTGGTAAAGTCTTTTGAAATATGGTAAGTTCTACCGATGTGGTAAAATGGGGAATAAGGCTTGTAATTGCATTGAAAAATATCAGGGTAATGGTAATTCAAAATCGGATTTACAATCAGTAAATTTTTTTAAGTGTAATGAAATGGGTCATTATGAAAATGAGTGTCCAATGAAGAACCCAACTAAAGGAAATCAATCAGAATACAAGACGAACAAGGTGGTGAAATAATTTAAAACTACTTTAGCAGATGTTGGGCCATCGAATGAAGATATATCAGGTACATTGTTTGTTTATTTAGATTATGCCAATGTGTTGTTTGATTCGTGGTCTACACATTATTTCATTTCTGAGTTTTTTTCTAGTAAATTGGGAATTCCATCTCAAGAAATGAATCCTAAACTTATGGTAAAAACACCAGGAGGAAATGTTGAGACAAAAATAAATTATAAGAACCTTCATGTTCTTGTGTGCGAAAACAATTTACCTGCAAACCTTATAGTTTTTCCTCTAGTAGAGTTTGTTGTTATTTTGGGTATGTATTGGATTTCTTCTTATCATGCCAAGATTGACTGTAGAGATAAAGTGGTTTTTTTCAGAAAGAATTTTAATTTGTTTACAAGAATGAACATTTACTTTTGATAACATATCATGAAGCTGAGAAAATAGTAAATGACGAAAATGAATTCTATCTTGCACATATTGTTGAAAATAATGGAACTGTTTAGATTAATGATGTGCTAGTGGTAAACGAGTATCTTGATGTAATTTCTGATGAGTTTATGGGTGTAATACATGATTATTAAGTTTAATTTTCTATTGACATGGTTACTGATGTTAATCCAATTTAAAAACTCTATTATCGAATGGATCAAATTTAACAATTAGAGATGAAGAATAAATTACAGGAGTTATTAGATAAAAATTTTATTTGACCTAACACATCACCATGGGGTTCCCCAGTATTATTTTTAAAAGGAAAGATGGTTCAATGAGACTTTGCATTGATTATAGATCCTTGAATAACATCACTGTTAAGAACAAGTATCCTTTGCCTTATATCGATGATTTGTCTGATCAACTCCAAGGAGGTTATTATTTTTCGAAGATTGAATTGAGGTTGTGGTACCATAAATTGAAAGTAAAGGAAGCTGACATTCTGAATACCACTTTTTTTATGATATATGGACATTAGGGATTTTTAGTTATTCCTTTTAGGTTAATCAATGCACCTGCTGTATTCATGGATCTTATGAATTGGATTTTCCATGAGTTCCTATATAAGTTTTTGGTTGTATACATTGATGATATTTGTGTTTATTACAAATGTAAATGGGAACATGAAAGTAATTTAAGGGTTGTTTTGAAAACCTTAAAAGAAAATAAATTGTATGAGAAATTTAGCAAGTGTGAGATTTAGTTAAATCAAATTTCTTTGCTAGGATACATTTTTTCAAAAAATGGAATAACAGTTGATCCTGTTAAAAAAAATGTTGTTGAAGAATTTCCAAGACCCACAAATTTTACTGAGATCCATAGTTTTCATTGTTTAGTAGGTTATTACTAGAGGTTTGTTGCAAATTTTCACGGTTATCTAGCTCAATGACTTAGTTAACTCGAAAAGGTGTTATGTTAATTTGGACAAAAGAATGTGATGATTTTTTTAGGAATTGAAAAGAAGATTGGTCAATGCTCTTTTTTTGGTAGTTCCTTCTAGAAATGCTGATTTTGTTATCTACAGTGATGATTCGTTGAAAGGACATGGTTGTTTCCTAATGCAGAATGATCAAGTAATTGCTTATGCTTCACGTCCGTTGAATTTTCATGAGTTGAATTACCCTACACATGATTTGGAATTAGCTGTTGTTATTTTTGATTTAAAAATTTGGAGGCATCATCTGTATGGAGTAAAATGTGAAATATATACTGATCACAAAATTTTGAAGTATATATTCACTCCAAAATAATTGAACATGATACATAAGATATGGATGGAATTAATAAAGGATTATGATTTCATGATTCATTACCATCCATGAATAGAAAATAAAGTGGCTGAAGATTTGAGTAAAAAGAGTAATTCTATATTAACCATGTTACATTTGGAACAATATCCTTTGATTAATGATTTGATGAAATTTGGAAAAGATGTTTTTGGTGTATGAAATTACTCTGTTTTGTTTCTGGTGTTAGTGAAATCATCCCTATCAAACAGAATTAAGCAAGACTAGAAGGAAGATAGTGAGTTTAAAGAAAAATAAGAGTTGGTATAGAAGGGTATGTTAACTGAATTAAACATTTATAATGATTTTATTTCGAGATTTCGAAAGAGATTATCCATGCCTTGTGATTCAGATTTAAAGAAAGAGTTGTAATGTGAATCTCATAGTTCTCTTTTTTCAGTTCATCCTAGTAGTACTAAGATGTACAGAGATCTTTGGGATTATTACTAGTGGGATGGAATGAAAAGAGATATTGTTGTGAAGTGTTTGACTTGTCAATTGGTTAATGCAGAGTGACAGTTACTGAAAGGGATGCTTCAGTTCTTACTGGTGCCGGAGTGGAAATTGGAAAATATATCCATGGAATGTTTTGTGGGATTAACAAAAACATCTCGAGGTAACAATGCAATTTGGGTTATTGTTGATTGATTGACTAAATGTCCTCATTTTATTCCTATTTGAGATAATTGTATCTGGATCAACTTTCTCAGTTGTATGTTGAAGAGATAGTTATGTTGCATGAAGTCCCCCTCTCCATTTTATCTAATCGTGATACCAGGTTTACTTCTATATTATGTAAAGGCCTTTAGAAGTCATTGGGTACTGAATTAAAATTTAGTACTCCTTTTCATCCTTAATAATATGGGAAGTTAGAATGAACAATTCAGACTTTGGAAGATATGCTACATGTTTTATCAATGGATTACCAGGGAAGTTAGGACCATCATCTTTATTTGGTTGACTTTTCTTATAATAACAGTTTTCATTCCAGTATACCTATGACTCTATTTGAGGCATTATATGGAAAGCGGTGTTAAACTCCAGCTTTTTGGGATGAAGTAGGTGAAAGGAAACTGATGGGACTAGAATTGGTAGAAGAGATGGAAAAATAGGTTTAGTTGATTCAGAAGAACATGAGAACCACTCAAAGAAATAAGAAACTTTTTGAGGATATACAATGGAAGCATCTTTCATTTGAGGTAGGTGATCATTTCTTTTCAAAATTTCTCCAATTAAATGTGTGATGCATTTTGGAAAGATGGGAAAGTTGAGTCTGAGGTTCATTGGACCATATGAAATCATGGAGAAAGTCGGATTAGTTGCATACATAGTTGCTTTACCTCCATGTTTATCCCAGTTACACAATGTTTTTCATGTTTTAATGTTGAGAAAGTATATTCTGGATCCATCTCATGTTTTGAGTCCAAAGGTAGTTTAGTTGGAAGATAATCTTTCTTATGAGGAATAGCCTGTCCAATTTCTTGACCGTAGGGAGATAGTGTTGCGGATTAAGGTATTTCATCATGTAAAGGTTTTTTGAAAAAAACAACATGGTTGAAGAGTCAACGTCGGAATCTGAAAATGCTATGAAGGAAAAATTCCCCCATTTATTTGGTAAGTGAATAAAATTATGAGGATGCAATTTCTAAAAGGGGGAAGGATGTAACATCCCTGGTAAAAAAGGATATGATACTTTCATATTAATTAGTATTGGTGAATTAAATATTAAATTTATTTCAAATTGGATGAAATGTTTGATGGCGTACTCGATACACAATAATGGGTTTCTTTGAAAACTTACGTTGCACACAATGTTGAGTTATACTGAAAAATATTAACATAATATTATTATTTTAAAAGGTAGTTAACGCCTATCCGTTGTAATAGAAGGAATGAATAAAACTAACTAAAATATTATTATACATGTATGTTAAATGTTTTTACATTTATACAATACATTTAGATGCTTAAAATATTGAAGAATATGATTTTAAGCATAAATACTCTAATATTCTGTAAAAGATTATTTTACAACTTTTTGATGGAGAAACATTTTTTAATCTAGTTTTTTTCACTTTTATATGTTCTATTTGATAAATTAAAATTATTATTTAGAATTGGGACATCAAAATTTACTTTGGGTAAATTTTGGATATTAGTCTAATAAAGTAAAATGTTTATTGAATAGTGAAAAATACCGCATTTTAATTCAAAACTGTCTTTTCATCTACATTATTTTTATGGTTAGACTATTTTTTAAATTGGTTTTAATGTTTAATTATATTATATTTATACCAATTATTCCTATTTCAGTTAGTGTAAGTAATTTCACTTTGAAATTGGACATAAAGAAGTGTCAATATTTTGATAGTTATTATTTTTAAAAAACACATTTTTTTGTTTTGACAACGAGAATTAATTTTAAAATAATTTCTGAAATATGTTAGTTTTGAATTTGGAAAAATGGACTCCACTATTGGAACTAGGAGTTCCAAATTGTATAAATATGTAAATTTTATTTTTAGACATTATGGATATTTATTTTAGTAAATATTTTATTTACCGTGGTTAAAGGGTAAATCTGGTAAATAAAGGTAAAAAATAATATTATAATAATAGTAAATTACCCTTAAACTTGTCCTAACCACATTGGATGCGATATTACCGACTAAGGTCATCCTTGTGTCGATTTTGGTATCCCAAGGAGACACTTGGGAATGATAACGACACTTTATATTAACTAATTTAAAGTAAAGACAAAAATGACATAAACATATATATTTTAGTAAATCAATTTTTAAATGGGATTATATAAGTTATCTATTCAAAAATCACTATTAATTTGTAAGAAAAAAACATTTAATACATCATTTTATTTTATTTATAAATTTTAGGCATCAAATAAATAATATTATTTAAGACACAATGATGATTTCAGTGATAACCTTACTAATGAATAATTTAAAAAAATGAGATTGTAAAAATTAAAACAAATATCCAAAATATTTCCATTTATTATTGGATGATTTTATTTCGAAATAGAGTCATCTTTTCTTATAATTTAATGAGTTTTGAACCTTTTAAAACAAAAAAAATGTTTATAATAACAAAATACTTTCAAACATTCCTAAAGAGCCCCTACTCCCCCTTATAAAAAGCCATCACCTCTAACCAATTACTCACACATCTCATGCCCCTTGGATCCTTCAACCTATAATCAATTAATCTTCATATATTCCTCTCTTCCTTCTAGAAGCCTTCCCCTAGGTAGAATGAAATTTTAGTGAACCTTTTGGATCAAACAAAAGGGAGATACCTAATTTAATCTTTTGCTTAATTAACATGAAATAGTGTTTTTTAAAGCAAAATAAATACCATATACCATTTTTACATATTTTTGTATTGAAAATGGTTTTGATAAAGCATTTATTATGTCAATATATTTAAATGAAAAATTGTGATTGCAATGTGGAAATGTTATCTTTACTTTATGTTTGTTTTATGTGTTATGATTATGTTATGGTTCTTGGGAATTGTTTATGCATAAGGGTAGTTCCATGATAAACCTAGGGTTGGTGATCCAAATATTTCTCTCTAATGAATTGGGTAATGTGACATCGGTAAAAATTAATGTATCTTCTAAGATATATAGGGAATATACTGTGATGGGTATTCCAACGTATCTCCCTATGTAGTTGTGATAGCTAAAATGTAAGTATGATATGGATGCCGCAAGTTACTTTTATGATTTATGATTTCTATGTGTTATTCAAAAATATTTTTATTTCATGAGGTATGTTAAATAGATTATTCTTTGTATGTATTGGTGGAATAATGTTTTCATTCATTATTTTATAATCCTTACTGAGCTTTTTATGCTCATACCATGTTTTTGGAAATGTCTTTCTTAGGACTTCAAAATTAACAGGTTCAAGGATGGAATCACAGAAAAGACATGATATCTAAAATGTGGAACTAGACATGACTCTTTTTTAAAATTTTTCTAATTTATGAAAAAATGGATGCTGAGTAGATGTGTCTACTTTGTAATATTTGAGATGTAATGTAATAGTTATAACCAAATTATCTAAAACTCTAAACCTAAAAAGATACTCAATGTGAATTATTAACTTAATTCAAGAGTATGTAATGTCTTATGGCTAGGTCCTTATATATCGAATCTATGTTGACACACTAAGAACACGCTTTAAAAAAGGATGAATACAAGTTAAGTTAAAATAGAGCACCTAACTTAGTATTAAGTGATTCTACACATCCATTATCATGATTTAGTTTAAGATAAAAGGAAAGATTCATGGAAACCAAAAAAAATCCTAAAACATAGGGTATAAACCACAAAAATTATGTAAGTACACTTGAAATTAATAAAAACAATGAAAATCATCAAGGGGAATCTTATACTCAACTTTATATTTAGAACACCATTGGAAAAAGTAGATCAAATATTTGATGGTGGAGTTCCACTATGGATGAGAGGGGAGGGGAAGGGAGAGAGGCACATGGGAGATACTGTTCAAATGGAGAAGAATTGGTGTTAAAAACATTCATGATATTAAGGGGAAAAAATTATTTTATACACTTTTAAGGGGTGAAAGGTTTGATCACATTGTATGAAAAATCGTGTTCCAACCGTTCTTTCCCCACTATCCAAGACATTCACCCTCACACGGTTGTGGAGTAAAGTTTCACACATAGGAACCAACTATATGACGGGTTTTAAACATACTATATCCATTCAAACAATCTATAAGGTCCCATCATAAAGATTTAGATATTTCATGCCTATTTATTTTAGGCTGCACTATTGGGGTTCATGGTTAACACTAACCTTGCGCTAATTGTGTCCCTAGGCTATAACTCCAGAAACCCAAACTCCAGACCCTGAACCTCTAGGTCACTCTCGAGACTACATAACCGATAAAAAACTTCATTAAATTCCCAAATTGTTTCCTTTAAATTATTTTGACCCTTATAATTTCATTTTTGTGATCGTTTTAAAAACCAACCCATCCACCAGTATGAAAATTCAAACTTATTCAATTTTTTAAAACCAATACAAAACCAAGGCCTTATAAACTCCCAAAAATTACTCATTTCATACAAAATAAGTAAAGAGGCTCGACCAATCACACCTTATGACTTAAATTGGTCTCCTATTCAAATCCATATGACATATTTTCATACACAAATGTTCGAAACATGTACAAGGAACAAACTCCACTCAAGGTGCCCAAACCCCCAAAACCTGATCCAATTCCTATCATAAAAAATGAAACACAAAAAAAACACTTTTCCAAGACCATATTTCCTAAAAAACATAGTGTTTTTTTACAAACACCTGACAGGCCTATGGTGCTCTCCACTATAAGATTCAGTTGGAAAGTACCATCTTTCGATGCTTGGAACAATCAATAGTGGAATTCATTATTAAAACACTACCCATGTAATCCAACAACATGACCAATGCTGTTTTCAACTCACCAAACCTAAAGATACCTGATAAATCTAGTTAACAATGGTACCAATCCTCATTTCCGAAAACTAAATGAAGAAGGATGCCTAACCACAATCTATGCACAAGCTACAGACACACAAACCCCTCCATAAAAATACAAATTTGATTTCTAAAATGCACACACTTTATTCAAAATGACATGATATAAGGGTTTTCCACAATCCACATAAAATTAATTACATGAACACAAGTCAATCCATCCTTGGATGACTCACCTTAAAAAATGATATGCTATGACTACTACTGCGTTACCAACTTACTGGGATACGATGCCTCCACACCTCGAGGCATCCTCTGATTACCTGAACATGACCACCATATTCCATAACCAACTTATAGTCATATTACAAAAATATATTCTCAACCATAAAACAGTTATCATGATCTTCCACACACACTAATGTAACTTTGATCCATGTATCCTTGGATGACTTTAATATTACTCTGAGCTCGGAGTCTATGCTCAACCTTGATACAACATTACATTTGACTACCCATTTTAAAATCATTATGGAATCCATGTTATCATACCTTATGATCCTCACTAGAACCCCGATGTTACCATGGAAGTCCCATAATCCACTCCACACACCTATGAACATTAGACATGAGGGTCAAATACCCATGAATAATACATCACTCCCCACCATTGAAGTTTCATTGTTAACACCTCACTTGGGAAACATGAAACTACCACAAACAACACTCCATTCATCTATAAAATCAATGGTTGGATGTTTTTATCCTTATATAGTGATATATATAAATAAAAAAACCATTTTCACCCATTCCTACCTTATGAGAATGGTTCCAATGGAATTTTATAACATTCGATTAGTAAAGAGGACATATCTCTTCGATGAACGAGGGTGCACTACCCACCATATGACTTACCTTAAAATAATCCATGAGCATAAATTTAAAGGTTTTATCTAAAAATAGCATGTTTTATTCCTCCAAGACCCACTCAACACATTAATTAACACCTAACACCCCCATATGTGTCAAACCCAAGCATTTATTACCTCATAATATAATTACTCAATTATTTCACTTCTCAATATAGGTTCATATCAAAACCCAAACAAGTCCTTGGGATTCCCTACAAACAAAAATATCATAAAACTCCAATAACCTCTCCTCAAGGAGGACTAATTAACCAAAATGCACCATAACCTCATGAATCTCGGGAAAGGAGTCATGCACTAACATCTATCAAGGCACAACCACCACCACATCACTCAAACTTTCCAAATCCTTAAACAAGTTCTCAGAGAATAGAAATAGTGAATTTTAATATTTTGAGACCAAAAGGACCCGCACATAGCTAACAAAAATTATATTATCTCACTAAAAATAAATTGGAAAATACTTTTAAGCTACCAAATCACATGTACCAAAGAGTATTATGCACCCACAACATGCACCCACCAATACAACCTCATCAAACTCAGGGGTTTTACAACCTCTACAATCATTCACTGAACCCATGTCAAGATCCCAACAGTTATCCATTAGTAAAACTAGGATTAAACACCCACTCATGCATCTAAACCTGCCTCCTTTCTTGTAACTCATACTAGACATAAGACATATTAAATGATCACACTCAATAAGACAATATTCTCATTGAGTCAGAACTAACTTCATGACCAACCATAACCATAGACATATTTTAAAAAATGAAAGCATTTACCCATACTTGGATGTATATTGAACCATACACTCTAGGTCAACTTTGATTACCTTGTCCTGAAAGTATTTGAAAAGAAGGTTCATGAATTAAAATTATAATTCCCTTCAATAACATCATCAACTCCAAAACACAAGTACTCAAGGCGATTCTCATATAAAAAACCCAAGGTGAAACTCCTCTCATGGTTACCCTTGATCACCGACCACACTAACTCGACACTACCATCCTGATTCATGAACCAAGTATATCTATGATCTCACACGTATCCCTAAGATTAGGACCCCGAAAATCCATTTCCCACAAGTGGCACTCCAACACTCATTCCAAAAAGCAAGGATCTTACACACCAAACCAACCGTTAACCCTAGGTTCCACACCCATAGACACAAAAGCACTTAAAATTACACTATAAACCAAAACACACACTCAATGGTCCTAACAAACATTTTTTGGGTCATAACCCATAAGGGTAACATGGGATATCAACATAAAGAAACATATGAAAACCTCAAGATCCATGTCCAACTAAAGGCACAACAAACAACACTCCACTATCTGGTACACCCGAACCAATCATGGTCACACATCCTGAGCTCTCTCTTTATCCTAATTACCCATAAACAGGGTCAAGACAAAACACCATTTATACTCATAATGGTTCCACCATATATTAATTAACATTAATTAAACAATACCATTTTTAAAACCCATGGATTGAAAGTTTAAAACCTTTTAATTACTCATCATTTTAAAATTTTAAAACATTATTAAACTAAAAATTCATTAGTCTTGGAGGATAATATTATTCAAAATATAAAAGTTAAAAATGCCTTATAATTTCTCACTAACAATTTATTAAATCAAAACCATCTCTTTGATAACTCATTTATACCTACCTATTTACCAGAAGACACCCAAGGAGGCAATCAAGTATAATGACATCATACACTTATATAAAAACCATATAAATTTCTACAGAAACTTTAAATACCAAAACCTATCAAATTTTAAAAACCATAGGAATATATAAATTAATATTATAAAATAATCTATAAAAAATCAGAAAAAAATTAACACATGTTAATCCCATGTAAATATCAATCATAGAAAATATACAAATGACATCAATCTTGTATGCCAAGAATGATACATGAACACACACACACCCTCTATTTAAATGTTAGACCAAGAGTAGAAATCCAATAAATCAATAACATCACATTCAAGTAATCCAATCATGGTGGAAATCAATCAATAATAAAATCATAAATAAAGAGCTACAATGTTCTCCTTTAGAAACTTAGTTTTCCCTGGCTGGTAATGTTGTAAGAATATAGTAATGATATTATTACCAATGTTCAAAGATTTTACCATTCCAAAATATTAAGATAAAAGAAAAAGGATCTAATACAACCTTTTCATACTCTAAATTAGCTTACTCTATGAACAATAACTAGTACAGTTCTAGAGAAGCCCTCAGGTATGACTCCCTATATGCTAGAGGGAAGAGAGTTGTGATGAGGGCCTATCAAAAGACAATAAGGATATTATTATCTCTTACTATCTTATCTATAATAGTGAAAACAAAAATAAATAGATAAAGAATCCATATAAAAATTACAATATTGAAATTTTTAAAAAAATAAATAAAATAATAGATAAAATAATAAATGAATATGACACACACACCAGATACCTGATGGGTGGATCATAAAAAAGAAATAAAAAAGAAATAAAATAAAACCTAAGATAATAAACAACCCAAACTGGTCCTAAACATACTGGATCCCAGTATTTAATTACAATAGAGGAACCCAATAACATGAAACAATAACGAACCTATACCTTTGAATTATAATCATGTTTTCTTAGGTACCCTAGTGCCAGGGTACCCAAGAAATGTTTGAGCACGACATGGTGGGACACCACCAATTATGTCACTAAAATTACCAGTATGATCAAAATTTCATGTATAATGTCTATAAATAAATAGTTAAGCATTTTTAAAATAGTTTATATAAAATAAATAAGAAGAAACTAAAGCCCATGTCCTTGATGATACCCTAGTTGAGCTGTACCATTATCGATATCTAGGTATGTGACCATTATCAAACCTACCATGGCCAATTATGGGGTGCCTTAGATTGTGTCTTTATGACTATGAAAATTTTAGATATACACATAGAATCTATGATTTTATACCAAAATTACCAATATCACATAAAATCTAGACACTCATCGTGGAATTCTAATGGGATCTAAGCTTTCACCCTAACATTCCTCATAACCATTCATCACTCAAATCTAGGTGATCAACCGGGGTTTTCATTGAAATTGAAGTGATCAAACAAACATTACTCTACATAAATCATCATATAAGTATAGGAACTCTACCTAGCCTTTCCACATCATTGATAATCATATGGAACCTGATCTATCATCCTTTCATTCTTAATCATCAAGTATCATATAGAATTCAGGTTCTTATCTAGACATTACCTAGTAGAACATGTGATATGTAATATAAGGTGAACATTATGCGATTCCCAAGAATTAGGAACTAATTTGATCATTCAATTAATTAAACACCATTAAATTAAGTTTTGACTAGCCCCATGTCCACCACAGGAAATTGTCACTATTTCACATATTAGATCCATTCCAAATTTCAAATTCCAAATTCCAAAATAAAAATTTATTATTTTTCAAAATGAAACCAGTTCATAAAAATTAGGCCCCTGAACATAAGTTCCATTAAGATCTACAAGAAAAGGTTATCAATTTATAGCAATCAAGTGATCCACCAAAATCACTTCCCAACCAATAATCAAGAAAATTATTTCACCAAAATATTGAATAAATATTAAAAAACCATTTCAAACATCATTTTCCAAATTCAATTCTATTTTATAAAATATACGATTTCTAACCTATGTCTTTAATGTTATTCTATTTCTCTAGGTATATTTAATTTTAATGGTCACAAAAATTCCCAATTATTAATGGTTTTGAAATACTATTTCACAACCATAAATGCAGTCCATATTTCTTCATAAATCATTAAAAAAATAAAATAATCACTTTAAAATAATAATCTGTTTAAATTTAATTCTCCCTGCTAATCATTACTCTTGAAACTATAATTTATTCAGGTCCAGGGATGATTTAATAAAAATATAAACTATGGAAAAGAAAAATAAAACCTTTTTAGTTAAATTTTAATTAATAAAGGTGGAGCTAACATTATACACTAAGAACACACTCAAAAAAAAGGAAGAATATGGTTTAAATTAAAAGATACCGCAAACCTTATCCTTAATAGAGTCCACACATCTAGTATCTAGATTATTTATAAGTTAAAAGAAAAGAAACAGAGAAACAAAAAAATTCCATAAAGATATGGTATAAAACACATATAAAACATGAGACTACTTGACCGAAAAATAAACTATGAAGATAGAAATGTGGGATATTTGACTCACATAGATATTTATAACCCCACATATGGGAGTTTATCCGAATAATGGATTGTGGAGTTACACCATAGAAGAGAGGAGAGTGGAAGAGAAGGATGCGTGTGGGAGGTTCTGGACGAATGGGGAAAGAATAAGGGTTATACCATTTTAAATAAATCAAGCGTAAAATGGTCATTTTAATCACGTTTTGTGGTGCATTGTTGGATAAAAGTGTTTAGAAAACTTCACACCAACCTTGCTTCCCCCATTGTGAATGGCATTACCCCTCATATGGTTAAAGTGCATGATTTCATAGACTATTCACTAAATGTGTGAGATGAATGCAATGTACTACAAAAAATCTCATGATCTCAAGGTACATATCGCACAATTTCAAAAACGTTTTGCGCCTATATTTTGGAATACATAGTTTGGGTGTATGAATATCCTTAATTGTGTTCCCTATATTTTAACTCATGAAATAAGAACTCTGGACCCGAAACCCTCAGAAAACTCTTGATAACTCCAAACCCCCTAGAACACTTCATTTTAAGTAAAAATTATGTAATTTTAGGGGTTCCAACCCTTGGAATTTTATTTTGATCCCGGTTTAAAAGCAATCCTATCCATGAGTTTTAATATTTAGACTTTCCTCAAATTAAGAGAACCTATTGAAAATTGGGGCCTAAAAAATTTATATGAAAGGAGTTTCAATCGAAGTTCAATATATAACATTAAAATATGTGATTTAGATTAGGAATAATCCAATCTGTAAATAATATTAAATCTTTTTTCTCTCTCTTTAATGATGTTTCTAAAAGACTTTGAGGAAAATAGGATCCTTCCCAAGCCTTGGTATATTCAATATATCTTATGAATTACCATTAGTGGATTTATAATTTTTATTATATGGTATATTCATCACTTTCATATATGAATATCTTGGACAATATAATTTTTTAAAATATTATACAATAAAGCTAAATTCATGAAGTAGTGGTACTACTTGCATCATTGTTTGTGTTGTTATAAACCATGACATAGTGAAGGACACTATGACTTGGTTTTATGTATAAAAGTGCATGCATTATATGATAATTCAATATTCACCTATTATTTTATGCATATTGAATTGTGATTTGTTTAAAATTTCGTATAATAATATTTATCTGAGTTTATAAATCCATATTTATTTTTTAAATGTTAAAAAATCAATGGGATCTTGAATGATAAGTCATATAGGGTTTTAATGGTTTGGAATATTTTGGATATATTTTATTTATGGATGACGTCTAAAGAATAAGGGAAATCCTTTGTGGTTATATAAATATATTTAATACTTCTAAAAAAACTTTCTTGTAAATTTCCTTGGACGGTGTGTAGATAATTTATTCTAAAGGTCTTATTTCTCTCTATTTTTTAATACCAAGGTTCTTACATACCATGGATAAAAGAGATACATTTCCAAGAATGAAGAGACTAATATAGTTGATAGATTAAACTTGGATTCTAGTTAATTTTATCTTGGAGGGATGTCTATCAAAATCATGTAGAATATGTTTCAAAAATTAGATATAATGAGAAAAATGTTTGTTATTTTTCTTAAATTAAAACATATAAATATATCTTTTCGAAAATATGTTTTGGTTATTTATTTATAATATAATTGGAAAAATATTATCCCTTAGAAAAAACTAGAATAGTATGTGTTACACATTCATTATGTTTGGATTAAAGTTTCTGGTAGATTAATAATAAAGGAAAATATGATTTTTTAGAATCATGAAAATGTTTTATGAAAAAATGTCATTGTTCTTAAAAATTTTTATACTATGATGTTTTGAAATAAAAATTAAACTTGGTTTTATAGAAAACTGTCATGTGTTACCCATGGATAAAACCATGTCCTAATTTTAGAAGTGTGACTTTTGAAGTCTCAACCCAAAATTAATTCAACTAATTAAAATTAATGTGTTACCCTTGAGATGTTTTATCATGTGATAGAAACAATATCATTGATTATATTTACAATTATTTGGGTTTTCATGTTTAATGAATAAGTATTTTCCTTAAAATTATAAAAATCCATCATTAGCAAGGACCTGTGATGAATCTCAAAGTTTATTTAAATAATGACAAAAAATTTCATGGATGATATATTTTTAAGGTAGATTTACATAGTGTATTAATTTTTAAATAATTTTTACATTATAAAAAATATAGGAAAAACAATAGTTTATATTATTTTATAAAATATTCATTAATTAGAATATGAAATATCCATCTTAAAATTTTTTATTTGGAAAATTATTTAAACCATTCCAAAATTCATTTTATTACATTTTATAATGGTTTAAATAAAATTTAAAACGAATTATTTCGGTTATATAAAATGTGAACATAAAATATTAAATATTTATATCATTATAATTTTTTTCAAAAATAGAATTTTTTTAATTTGAAGTAGTTCACATTAAAGTTCATGTAAAATGAGAATAAGAACATGTTTATATTGAAGTAAGTTAGAAAATTTTAAGTTTAATAGTTTATGTATTTTCTATAAAACATGTTTAATTATAAATCGTTTTTAATTAATTATTTATGAAATTTTCATAAATAGATTATCTCATGCTAAAGATATAAATTATTAATTAAATTAGTTTTTTTCATTGATTTATTATTGATGAATCTAAAATTTAAATATTATGAATAGAATTATTATTTAGTTTAATGTTTTAAACTACTTATTATAAATGTTATATCATGAAAATAAGGAGTTACATGTTAGGTATAACATATGATTCAGAAATGTTCATCCATGACTATAACTTTTTATGGTTATACACTTGAAAGTAATTTCTAGTCATGATTTTTTGGTATTGGATGTGTGGATTTATTTAGAATTATATTCTTTTTAGAGTATTAATGTATTGATATTTGAGATTTCATTAATACTTCTTAGTTTACTATGGGAGAAAGCTCTCACCAAAAAAGTTTTCATTGGTTTCCTTAAACACCATAATAGCTATTGTGAGAATTTTTGGTTTTTATGATTTTAAAATTTTATATTAAAACGTTTTTTTAACCTTATGAATGGTATTTTTTAAGAAATACAATAATATAACTAACTTTAATTTTTAGATAAGTATGAAAAATTAATGGGTGGTATAATTTGATAGACCTTAATATATTTTAAACATATTAATTTTATTGAACGTAAATTATATAAAAAAATAATTAGAAGCATGATTATAAAATTGGAATATATATGATAAGATATAGAAATTTAAAACATATTGAAATTTTATGTGTTGTATTCCTTCCCAAAAAAAAGATTTGTTAAGACCTTGATAATATAAATAGGATGGTTCTTCCAAATTATGGTGCCCATGGATTATCTATTATAATTCAAGAAGTTTGTGGTTGATCCTAATTGAATTAAATTTATATATCTAGATATAGTTTTGAGTTACAATTAGTTATATGACCTTAATTGGGTTTTCTCACAAGAGGAATAGAGTTGGGGTAATCCATGTGATATATTAGGTCAATCTTTTTTACACCGAACTATCTAAGATTCAAATATGATATGATTTATATTTTTTTCATTTTAGATTTTTAAGTTATAGGGTAAATGAAAAATAAACCAAAAACTTAGTGATATATGGATCATGGTACCTAATAGATATGAAGTGTTATTAAAGGGGTCCTTATTTTAGTGGTAACATATTTAATAAAGATCTAATTTAATGATAATAAATAATTATAGTATTTTGATAAAAAATATATTTATATAAAATGGAAATGTAATCATCAAAGTTAATGTTAATGTAAATTAAGTTAAATATAAATATTAATGAAAGAAACTTCTTAGAAAAGTATAAAAACGTTGGAATGATTCTTAAACAAGAAGGAAAATTTTATGTGCGTAAGTAATCCATTTATGAGAAATTGACTAGTGAAACTATTCAACAAGTGGATCTAGATGATTAAGAGAGTAATAAAATAAATTCACTTAATGTTTAAAAACATTTCTTATATGTAAAATTACCCATAATACTTAAATATTAATGAATATACTAAATATAATTTGGTATACGAATGACTTAGAGATAATGTGACCTCTTTAAACCTAGTATTTGGTTATAGATTTCATCTAACAACCATTTTTGTAAAGGTTTTAAAAACTAAATGTAAATAAAATAATAAATTTATTCAATAAAGTTTTAATAAATACCCTCAAAAAATTTTGATAACTAAATCAGACATTTGTTGTCTATGATTTTGTGAGGAATTTATAGTAAAAAATAGTAAAAGTTGACCCCTAAACATTAATAAAGGAGGGTATAATATTTATCCAAAGTCATTAAAGCTTCAAATATATGCTATAAGGAAGAGTTAATGTATCCATTATAGATAACCAATACCTAAAGGCATAATATTTTCACATAACTTTATGGGTATATGAAACTTCATGGAGATTCAATGTTAGTTGTTAATATTATAGAGAAAAGTCATTTATTTTTAAGGGAATATGATAGAAAATATATACTTTACAACTATTATAATGATAAAAGATTATGAATTAATTAAAGGATTGATAAATTTTATAGTTTTCATTCAAATAAATTATCATGGGTTGATACTATGGTTTTTGGAAATGATATTGAAAACAACATTTACCAAAAAACCTTAAGATCTGGAAAAATCATATCCTAAAATATAAAATACAAAATAAAATTCAAAGAGTCAGGTTTTACAAGGTGTTTTAAAAATTAACGAATGAATTAAACCCTTCATGTATACAGAAATAAAATAATCATAGTGATTTGGAATCCATAAGAACCACATAGAGCTCATGTCTATGATCTCCCTCTCTGAAAGAGAAACTGAAATAGAATTGGACTCCCTTATGCATGTGAGACACTCCAATTAATGTGGTGAAAAATCTAGATTTAATCAATCTATTGAAATAGAAATATCCATTGAACATATGTGGTACCTGTCAGGAGGTCATTGAAGACCAACTGAGAGTCAGATTTAATCCATATAATATTCCAATTATGATGTGAAACCTGTTTAACAACATATATTAAATACCAAAATACATTTTAATCACCTCTTCTAATGCTGAAATAATTGGAGAAATATCCCTTGAAGAAATGACATTGGGTGCAGAAAAATATCACTATAACCTGGTGGAAAGGTTGGAGAAAAGGCTACACAACCAACATTAACCTTTATCCAAATACTGAAAAAAGGGTTTGAACAGATGAATTTCATGTTCAGGGGTCTTATTTAACGACCATGAACACCGAGAATATGAAGTTCATTTAGTTAAGAAAAAATTTATTCATTGAACCTATTTGGATGTGAGAGTCTAAAAAGACATATCTATGAACATCCATCATCCTAGAATAAAAAATGGCTTTTGGTTATAGAAAATTACTACATTCCTAGCTATCCAAGTGTATGTAATGGCGGAAGCCACAATTTCCAATAGAATGTTGTGAAAATATGCATTGTGACCTACTACCATGATTAAGTTCACGAGTTTATCCACACTTCCCTCTATTCTTATATTCAAATTAAAGTTCACTATAATGTATCCTCAAATATTGGAGATAAAAGATCATTTTAAAGACACATGTTGAGTTTTTCCCATAACTCCAAAAAATAAATGGTATAATGATATCAAATAAAACCCATCCCCATAAAACTGATCAAAATAAGGTATTTCATTTTTCTAAATTTTATTTGGAAGTAGAGCCCTTTTTGGTTGAACGAAATGAGTAAAAAATTTGTGAAGCCATGATGGGGTGTTGGGAACACCCTCTTAATTATATTTATAAAAGTCCTTACAATTAAACTACCTAGTATGGTTAACATTCCAAATAATGGAATACATATCAATTAAAGTGTACCTTTGTATCTTAGAGGGAACAAGAAAGATAACATCCACATCATACCTAATATTAGTGGGAATAAAATTAGTAATAGAGATATTATCTCTATTGGGAGTAAAAATCATTCTTCCTTCAAGAGGCTTGTCCAAAAAATGTGTTGTCCAATAGTTCAGGTATTATTTCTTGAAATCGATCCATTTTGAGATTTCCCTTAGGCCATTGGATTATATATTTATGGAATAACATGTGAATTTAGCCATGTAGCAATGATACCCATTCAATAACTTGAAAGTGAACATGCTAGAATGAAAATAAATAGAAGGATATTTATATGTTTGAATATTCTAGGTGAATTTAGTGAGAATATAATCATTAAAAATTATGGGGTATTTTAGGAAAAGACTTATCATTTCCTTTTTCTATAATAATATAATTCTGTGACACCACTATAAGAATCCATTTAAAAAATGGACCCAGTTCAGATGATGTTCCTAGTCATACCCTAGTGCTTTTAAATGAGGCTTCTGGGACACCTATAGGGAATTAAAGAGTAAAAAAACTTGGAGATGAATTCCAAATTGACCAAACACACCTTTACATCTTAAGAAATAGATTTTTATTTCCATTTGGTTAGATGATTCAGAATACCTGAGTACGATCTTCGAGTTAACAACTCCTGACATTACCCAAACAAATGGGGACACCTATATTAATAAATATAAAGAAATACTCTTAACTCCAATTTTATTGAAAATTCAATCCTTATAATGATAAAGAATGAATTTAATGGAATATAATGTTTTTTTGGATGCCTTCCCAATTAGAGGGAGTTAATAAAAATAAAAAAATATGAAAGGGTGATAACATACCTATACCAGCTTTTATTTGTTAAAACAGGGCAATATTTACCAAATCATTGAGATATCTACTCAAATAGTATTCAACCAAAGAAAATAAAAGGCACCATAATGGATCACCTTTCCTAAATCCCTAGAATCATTGAAATAATCCCATATGAGAACAATTAATATTAATGGGGAGTCTTATAGAAATCAATATGGGAATGGTCATACTAATAAAAAGAGAGAAAAAATAATAATTTTTTTATAACAATAGTCATGGATTTCAACATCCGAGTATCAATGTATTTTGAGATATCAATTTTAAGATCAAAATTTACATGAATTGTTTTTTCCTCATAATGATGATTCTTTCAGATGAGGTGAATATGAAGTTCTATATGTTATTAAAGGAAAAATATAAAACCTATTTTGGAGTAATGATATCCATAACCATTTCCCCCAATCTGACCACAATGATTTTTATGATTATTTTGAGGAGGTTATTTCTAGTAGAAACTAGTCTAAAATCTCTGATATCAATTTCAATCTATCTTTTTTTTGGAATGAGCAAAATAAAGTTATAATTAAATCCATAGGTAATGTTGGACTAAGTTCACAACTCTTTTATTTAATCCATAAAATCACTATGAATAATATCCCAATAGAACATAAAGATCTTGTTAGTTTACCAATTATGACCTACCACACTATCAATGCTAAGAGAGAATATGGATACCCAAATTTTCTCTTTAGATGGAATCAATGCAAGGACTTGATTCTATTTCTCACTAATACAAGTAGGGATGTTATCAATTATTTTATGAGTGCTATCCGGACCATAATAATATTATATCCTTTGTAAGTAGTCAATCACTTCATTTGGAATTTCAATTTTAGATGTGAGTAAGAAACCATTAATGCTAAAGACATTGACTCCCCCTGACACTTTTATCATTTTGTAATCGTTAGAGGAAAATGGTATTCCAATCACCATTATATATCTATATAACATTTAATTGAATCCTGGTAAGACTTTCCTTGATGTTTAGGAGTTTATCCAACTTACATATAGCATGAAACTCCTCACTTGATGGGGTGTCCTAGGGCTGATAAGCAAGTTTTAAGATTGAATGAAGATTTTCAGTATACTTGATATCATCATATAATATGGAAAAAGATTTTTTCTCCCCTATTTCTAATGTCCCTTGATATATTTAATTTTTAATTTCCATAACATGAATGTGGATACCATAATAGTCTATTTTCTATGCCTCCTATATAATTTATCTAATACCAGGTGTGACTAGAGAACCATTATGAAATGTAAATAGTATAGAGACTATCCTTGAAATCTATGTAAATAACATAATTATAAAATTATTTCACTAATAATGTATCATATAGAGAGAAAATCTAGAGAACCTTGTGTGTACACTTTGATCGCACACTTGAAAAAAACATCTACAAAGATTTTTATCCTGCCTACCATTAATGGTGGACCTATCCATAGTGAAATCACACCCATCAATTGAAATCTCAAACAAATCACAATGGCTATTGACACATATAATTCATGAGAAACCAATCTTTGAAAATTTAACCATGTTTTCTCCTCAGGATTCAATATTTTGTTGAAGTCCTTAAGAATAATCCATTTGTGATTCATATAACTTCATAACAAGACATGTTCCCTTCATAACACCCTTATCTAGATATATGAGACAAAACTATTGATTAAAGAAATGGTGAAAGTGGATCCCTTTGAGAAAATGAGATTGAAATGTGTTAGGACCCTCTACCACATGATAAAATGTAGACACAATCATGATTAGGAACCCATAAATAAGAAATATCCCTATCATGAGAATTTTTAGAGACAAAGTGGTACCCAAGAGACTCCCATTTTTAATACATATATCTATCCAATAAAATTTTTGGATCATCAAGTTTGATAAAATGAGGATTGTGGGTCATAATAAAATATCAAAGGGCTAACACCATGTGAGAGTTCCAAATACCTTGATAGTTCCAATAAGTAATCTTCATTTTAATGGATTTTCCTCTTGTAAGAGGTCCTCCATGTTGTGACATGTCTTACTGATGGTTTTCATTTTCCCTTGTCCTTTTTTATTTTTTACTTTATGGTCTAATTTTCCCTTTGAAATGTCTCTTGAATCGGGTGATGTATTCCTAGGATGATTTGGCTCTAGAAAATCGGTATCTTCAATAACATCATCCCAGAATGCATCAATAGGGGGGAAATTGATTCATGTACTGTATTAAACTAGGATAATTCCCCTCAGGAGACCTTCTGTTTGCATCCTTGGTGGTAGGAACTTGAGTAAATTAACCCTCCAAACTTTCCATAGTTTCACATGAATCATTATGAGAATCTTCAGGCCTTCCATCATGTACATAGTCCTATAAACCCTCAACAGGTGTATACTTCACTACAATTGAACTGGTAATCAATTCAGATCCTTGAGGAGGCTCATCCATAGATAATTTCAATCTAAAATCAACATCTTGGCTCAACTTGATATTTTTTTCCTTGGTTTCTCATGAGAATTCATGAGATTAGAACACATTATACTATTAGAAGAATGTGATTTCATTGTCATATCATCTTACCAACTCATCCGAAAATACACCATTCTTATATAGACCCTACAATACACCAGGTGATTATTTTCAAAATAATCACAATCCTCGCTCAACCCTTTCTCCTCCGTAATTTTCTACTCAAGAGAATGCACCAGACCAAAGGTCTTATAAGGCTTATAAGAAGCTTATTTAATTATGGTATCATCCTCATATCTCAACTTTCTATCATCCTTCTTGATGTTCTGATTAAATTATACCAATTTATCCTTTTTATAAGAATAACCATCATATTCAGAGACTTTAATAGGGGTTTCACTATCCAACATCTTTATGAGAGTGTTAGATATATCCTAATCTTGTGAAATTACCTTCTGAACACTGGGAATCTTCATAACCCTAACTCTCTCATGGCCAACCTCAAAATTAGGACCTCCATCATCATGAAAGAAAATCACAATATTAGTTAAAGCAGTATGAACTTGATGAATCTTTTCCTTTACTTTCTTCATCCTATAGCGGGCCTCCTAATGTCATCTTGATTTGAAGAAGGAACATATCTAGTCCCTCTTCTATTTATTGGGTGAGTGGACAAAAATGTTTCAATTTAAACAGAAATTTTGATTCCTTTCATACTGAATATTTGTATTGAGACTAGCATCAATGGATGTTATGAAAATGTCTTCAACTAGTGTAGAAGAGATATCAACCTCCATAATAAATATTAAAAAATCACTGAACCTCATATTATTCATTTCCCTATGAATCTTAATCAGATTACCCACTACGGTTGCAATATCCCAAAGTATCTTCAGGTGACAATAAAAATGTTGTGAGTTAAACGAAACATTTTAAATGAAAAAAACATAATCCCCTCTAAAGTCATATCACATGAGATATGGTTAAAATTTTAATTATATATCATTTTGATAATATTATTATATAAATTTATGAATATATAAATGTTTTGTGTTATAAAAAATCTCGTATCAACTATATTTTTCTTTCTTATTGGCTACACATATTATGAGTAGTGTAATGATAACCAGCCCCTCTTAGTTTGACTTTAATTAATGCCTAAATAATAGTTATCATAGACCATTATATCTTGTGACTAAATTTATAGATTAAAATGGGTTGGATTTCATGTAGAAACATTTAATTATATCTTACTGTATAAAATGTGTTTTGTGTATTGGATGGCCCACCTCATTTACCATGAAAAGTTTCAAACTCTCCGTATTTTTTACAGTTTGGGTGATTTTTTATATTGAATCAACATTATTTGAGGTTGATAGGATACCTATAATGCGAACCTTTATAATTTGATTCCTTTCTTATGATAGACTTGTGGTTGACCTAATAATGGGATGGTTGGTTATTCTACATTTCATTTTATTGTTTACAGTTTAAATAAGAATGAATTTGTCATCTCATATTACGAATATGTAATTTTTTCCCTCAACTAATATTGATTGAGGAAGTAAATTTTCATACCAAAATAAGTGACATGTGATTTTCTTATCTATTTTTACGTGGAGTATGTGATATACTAATCTCTTTTCATTAATGACATATGATGTGTTTATATGTTCAGTTACTTTATAATTAGATAATAAAAAAGATATCAGAAAGATATATTGAATGGAAATAAATTATATATTTTGGCCACACTATATCATGGGAAATGATTTTATATAATTATAAATATTATACATGATACAACTATCATAAAGTGGTTTGGTGATAGATGTGTTTTAGGGTGATCAATTTAGATCCAATTACAGCTATGTAACAGTGATGTTTTACTAAAGGGTTCAATTTTTAAAAAAATTTAATTAGTGAATTCAAAATTATTTTTGGTTAAACTCTTTCCAGGGGGTCACAATTTATAGTTCTGTGAATGATGAATAAGTTCAATCACAATATTTTTTTAAAACACTACCCCAAAAGAGTTTTAGATAGTTTTTATTTTTTTACATATAATATAAGATAAGATAATAATGTATGAATACTTTTCTAAAATTATTTTTGTAATATATATAGAAATAGACTTGTATATGGTTTGACATTTCTTATATATGCTGTGACATAAAGTGTAAATTTACTATGTCTAAGAGGATTTAATTTAAGTGGAATATTGGTAAAAATATATGATAAAGAAAAAACCATGATGTGGTGATGTAAACCATATTTGTGATTATACTAGTGTAATGTAATATGTAATAAAGGACACTACATTATTTTTATATTTATAAAATATCACGTGTTATATGATATGACATGATTTTCCACTTTTCTTCAACTTAAGCTATCATGATAAATTTAGAATATCATATGATGTTATTAAGTTGAGTTTAAATATATATATATAGAATTTTTAAACATTAAAAAATTAATATGATATTAAAACAAAAGTTATAACGGGTTGTAATAGTTTATAATTTTTATGAAATGTTTCTATCATGGAAAAACTTTTTATACCTAAAGAGAATCCTTGAGGGATATTAAATAGGTTTCACTCTTTTAGAATGTATCACATCTGAATTACACTGGACAATGATTGAATACTTAATTTGGAAGCTCTTTTTCTATTCACCCTTTAATATAAACGTTCTGGTAAATCATAGATCAAAGATATTTCCTTCAAACATTGGTAGATTCATACAACAAGTTGATTACCCATAGAGAATGGATTTTTTTCCACTCAAATATTTCTATCAATATCATATTTAAGAGAATTTAAAGGGTATATAGATAGAGAAAAATTTATATTACTTATTTTTATCAATTAAAATGTATTGATGGTTATTATAAATAAATGTTTTTTGTATGTTTTTTTTCTATTTTTACACGAGTTTTCCCCTCCAAAATACATATGTTTCATAAGAAAATATATATGTTCTTTATATATATTTAAATAATTTAAATATATGGATAAATATTATGGGAAAACATATTTTTAGGGTTTGTTTATATAGTATTTGGATAATAGTTATCCACTCTGTAACCCTTTAGTGGTATCTAATCCACTTCTATTATGTTAATATTGATTATATATATATAAGGAATATATATACTATTATTTTTAAAAACTGTAATCTATTTAATGAAAAATGGTCATGGTTATTGAAACATTAACAAACATTGATTTAGATATATAAAAATGATCAGGGGATTATAATTTTTTTAAAACAATATTTTAGTTTAAGAAAAATTTCATGAAAATCATCCTAAAAAATGGGGCATCATAATATTATTTTTTTATAACATGGTTATTATCCAAATTTTACCATGGATTGAATTGGAATGATACTTCCATAATTAAACCATGTCATGTAAAATTAAAACCATATAATGGTTTTAAATTATATACTTATGTAGGATATTTCCAGAATATAATTATATAATGAAAAAGGATGTTTAACCCCTTGAAATGTTTTATCACATTAAAGAAACCACATTATAGCTTATATAAAGAATTGTTGTGTTTTTTTAATGATTTTTTTAAAATACTCAAAAAATCTTCATAGAGTCTGCCTAAAGGGACCATGTTGAATCTAAAGGTTGGTTTTAAACCATAATTTTTTAGTAGATTTAATTTGTGTTTAAGTAATTGAATTGATATGGAAAATTTATAAAATTTATATAAATTAATATATGAAAAAATATAAAATTGTTTAGGTATGATCATCAATTATATTATAAAATATTCATATCTGAAGTATTTATTTTAATATTTATTTAAACCATATGAAAAAACGTTCACTTAGTAAATTTAATATTTAAATAATACGAAGTATATTATATTATTTTACATAAAGTTTTCACGTAAAATATAAAATATTTATATACTTATAAATGCTTTTATAAATATTTTATATTTTTAAATATCAAGGGATAAATATTGAATAACATGTAAATTAATAACATGAAAGAGTTCATATAGAAATTAATATGAAATGTTCTTATTAGTATTTTTTTTGTAATGTACACCCATATTAATTCTATAGTTTAAACTATTAAAAATATATTATAAATGTAAAAACAGACATATGAGGAGTTACATTCTATGTAAAATAAAAATTTTGGTCACATTCAACCTAGACTATGATTTTTTGTTGGTTATGAACTTGAATTAATTTGGTTATTGTGATATATATATATATATATTAATTTTTTTGGATAAATTTGGAACGTAGACCCCTAATGAGTATTATTATTTGAGTTCTTGGACTTTGGATAAGAATTATGCGTAGAAAAATGGATTAAGATTTGTCTGGAAAAGTCGAGGTTAACTACCTATCAAATCATAAATTATTTTTTGGGTATATATGTAACATCCCAATTAAGTAATGAATAATAGATTTTTTTATCTATGTCTATTAATGAATTAGATAGTGTTTTAGAGGTTTAAAATGAAAATAAATCCAATCTTAGGCATGGAATACACTAATATTTTTTTAAAGGATTGTTTTGCTGCCTTTTGATGGTAAATCACTTTTAAATATATCTTTTTACAAATTTATAATATATGTTTGTAAAAATAAACTTATTATTTATGATTGGGACATCAAAATTTAATTTGTGTTAATTTTTGGTATTTTTCGTACAATGTTCATTTTTTTATGAATAATGAAAAATACTATATTTTACATCAAAACTGCTTTTTAATATACTTTATTTATATGATTAGATTATCTTTTTAATTGATTTTAAAGTTAAATTAGAATATATTTTTACCATTTAATCCAATGGTGGTCATTAGGATTAATTTCACTTTGGAATTTGGAATAAACTAATGCCAAACTTTTCATAGATATTGTTTAAAAAAAACCCGCTATTAGTTTTGACAACGAGAATTATTTTAAAATAAATTATTGCAATTTCTGTGTTTGGAATTTGGTAAAATGGATTACATATTTTGTATCAGAAGGTCCAAATTATGTAATCAAGACTCTTTTGTTTTTGGACATTATGAATAGTAACGACGGTAATTATCTTTAATTATCTTGATTAATGAGTAATCAGGTAGTTAAGGATAATAAAATGATATCATAATAATACAAAAAGACCACAAAATGTGTTCTAAGGATACTGGTTGTCTCATGTCCGACCATGGGATTCCTTGTGCCAAACTTGGGGGCCCCATGGAATCACTTTTGTGAGAAAATGACTTTTTATCTTTTTATTTTTAAAGAATGTTAAATGTGAAAAAGAATGTATCACCTAAGTAAAATATTATTAATTTTGTCTACATAAATGTTCTTTTGGACTATAAATATTCATTATAAATCTAAAAATATTTCCTACATCATGATATTTTTTTTATAATTTTTAGACATTAAATTTATTAAATTATTTATGACATCATGATGATGCAGCGATTACCTCATTAATAAAGGATTTAAATAAAATGAAATGATAATGTGAAATATATGACCTAAACATGTCCAAAACCTATTGTATGGGTGGATTTCGAACCCTTATCACCTTACCCTCGAATTATATCAATATGGGACCTTTTGAATCCGAAAATCATTTTCAAATAAAGTAACATTTCTTTACTTTCCAAGAGTGCCCCTCCTCTCCTCTTATAAAAGGACCCCACCTCTACCTCCTTACCAACACTCCCAAAGCCTTTGGCTCAGCCAAACCCTGCCCATTTTGTCTCTCCACATCCCTCTATTACTCCTTGAAGTATCACTTTGGGTAGAAGTCTTCCCAAGGAAGCCTTTTAGCTCAAACCAATGGGAGGTACCCGATTTTAAGGTAATGTCTTCACTTGAGTCCTTTTGTTTTATTTTGCTTCTCCAACCTCCTAAACTCTTTTTATTCATTTCTTTTGTAACAAATTCAGTATCTTAAATATACTAGGATGTTGTTATAAGAAGGATTAAAGCTAAAATTACACACACCTACATCCAATGGTTAAAGGACATACTGTTTCCGTGGATGGTGAATTTATGCCTCCCGAAACGATGATTGTTCAACATTGTTTTAACACCTTCAAAGGTGTCCATTAATATGAAACTATATTTATATATGATAAATAATATGTTTATGTTTTATTTAAGCTTTTGTATTTTTCATTTTGGGCATACCATTATGGTTTCCATTATGGGTAAACGTGATATCTTCATTTAAGGAAGTGCAGACTACCGCCCCCTCAAAGTGATTTGATTCGTTAATACCATATGTGGTACGTATATAGGATATAGTTAATGATATTATATATTATAACATACTGGAATTAAAATACTATTATGTATTATTATGTTTTAATTCCATTAAATATGAAATAGAAATGGAAGTAGCGTTCATGCGTACGTACGACTTACCGTCTCCATGAATGGTTCACTTCATTTCTTATCTCAAAATGTTATGTACTATTATAAGTACATATATATAATGGATATATATGTAATATATTACATATAAATGATGGATATCATTCTAGAATTATAACATATATATATCTCTCTCATTTTGTTTTAATTCCATTAATATAACAAAAAAATTAATGTAGCATTCATGCGTACGTACGACCTACCGTCTCCATGAATGGTGCTTTTAATTTTTATCTCCAAATGCTATGGAATAGTATAAAATGGATATTTAATGGATATATATGATATTTAAAACATCAATACTATTCTGGATATGATGTACCTATAACTACATGGGAAATTATTTTCCAACAAGTTCAATTTTTGACTCATGTACCAAACATCGACAAAAACGTCGGATATGAACTCATATTATTAACCAATTATTATAACATTAAAATATGTGATATTAACTGAATAATAATCTTTATAGGAGTTCCTTAAGAAATTATAAATCGACCAAAGTTTATTATTCAAGAATATAAATAAATGAACAAGACAAGTTGGACTTGAGGTATGGGATCCTACTCCTCTCTTTCTTTTTAAGTACACTCTTATATGTCATTCCTTTTAAGCTCATATTTCTTATGATTGGGATGTTCTTTTATATTAATCCTACTGTAATTCTTATGTTCATATGATGAGAGACCCTATTTCTTCTCATCAATCCATTTTGGAAGTTTTGAGTTGTGCTGTTAGGCTGCCGAATTTTCGTAAGAGTTCTAACCTCTCTCTTTCTTTTTAAGTACTCTCTTTTATGTCATTTCTTTTAATCTCATATTTCTTATGTTTGGGGATTTTATTTTATATTTCTCATACTGTAATTGTTATGGTAATATTATGAGAGACCCTATATGATCTCATAAGTCCATTTTTGGAAGTTTTATATGGCACCGTTAGCCTGCCGAGTTTTCGTAAGGTATTTTTCATCTCACTTTTATTCTCGTGACATTTATGCTACGTTTTCCACTATTTCCTTTGAGTGGTGTATGTACTGCCAATTATTATACAATTTGTGTAGTATAATTTCATTTATGGGTATTCACATCTTCATTGTATGACCCTTCTTCCATGGGGTGTACGTTTCCAAAGTTACCCAACTCGGGAAGGGGACCTTTCACCCTCCTCTTTTTAAAAGACTTCTTTTTTATGTCTTTTAATTTACATACTATTATGTTGGGATATGTTCTTTTATATCCTTATTGATGTAAATTTTATTTCCAAGTGATGAGATACCCTTTTTTATCTCTCATCAACTCATTTTATGAATTTTGAAGTGATGTCGTGAGGCTGTCGAATTTTACCAAGGGAAATTTTTAACCCAATTTCGATTTCTTTGGGTTCAACATGTAGTTATTGTATATGTCATCCTTTGAATATATGTGAATGAAATTTTATTGTTTTACACTTAATATCCACTTATATTGGGTGTATTTATCCTTGTCACACAAAATTTTGAGATTGATTTATCCTTAATTTAAGGATACCTTCTTTATAAGGGATTTCATAACATTTTACATTTCTATTGAGACTTCATTGTTGTTATGCCCCAATTCACTCTTATATGGTGTATATACTATCCTTTGGAATATTTCATAATGAATCCATTTATTCTCATGATATTATAAAGTTCTGACTAAATGTTATTCCTCAATTATTGTATTCAAGTGTCTATAATTTTGGTAAAAACACTTTAACCAAAATATCACTATAAATGTTTTAATGATTTCTTCTTATTAATATCAATGTTATCAAAATGCTTTTAAGGATTTATTTATATGGATATTAATGGTTTAAAATTTTAAAAGCTTCAAGGTGGTATGGGACACTTTGATTCAAAAATCTATTTATTAAATGTTTTAAATGGTTTTGGAGATGGTTTCTTTTTGAATGGATTCATTATTTAAATATACTAAAATGTTATATTGTGATTGAAATGCGGAAATGTTATGTTTCATTTATGCATGTTTCATGTGATACGTTTATGTTGTGGTTCTTGGTCATTGTTATGAAAATGGGTGGTTCCGTGATAAACTAAGGGCGGGTGAGCCCGATATAGCTCTCCAATGCATTGGGTAAGGTGAAGGAGTGAAACGTTAAGGTTTCTCTGAAGAGATTTAGGGAATATACTGTGATGGGTATTCCAAACGTAACCAAGAGGGTTACTCCCTACGTAAGAATGTTATGAATGCCTCAATTTACCTTTATGTTTTATGATTTCTATGATTTATTCATGATTTGATGAGGTATGTTAAAGTGCTTATGTTTTATGGGTAAAGTATGATTTCATTCTTATGTATATATGCACCCATGTTTCCTTTCCATATTTTTATATCCTTTACTGATCTTTTTATTCTCATCCCAAGTGTTTTGAAATTTTTTTCACAGGTCAAGGGAAAGGTACATGATATGATGATAGTGTCAAGGAAGTGTCAAGAAAGAATCCATGTTTTATTTTAAATATGTTTCCATTGATGGGAAAGAATAATACTATCTTTATGTAACCACTTTGTTTATATGTGGAATGTAATGCAAGTTTTATGATCTAATTATCTAAAACTCTAAACCTGAAAAGTTCCTCAATGTGTAATCTTGTAATAACTCAAGATTAAGTAAGGTTTAAGGCTAAGGCCTTATAGTTGGTATCAAAGGTCGGTTTAGACAACTTTAGGAGTTAGAAAAGTGTAAAATTATAAGATAATTTATGTTACGATTAAAATGATATAGCATTTAAAGATTACCATGTTGCTTTGCCTAAGATATTTCTGTGATAAGAATGGTTTTTCATAGAGGAAACAGAACAGCTTTTCTGGGAAGGGATACAGAGGGAAATGAACTTTCAAATAAGTATCCTGAGATGGTCAGAATCAGAACTAAACAGTTTGTTGCAGTGATGGCTCAGTTGACTCAGGTGAAAATTTTTGGTTTTTTTCATTGAGGATATTTTGGTGTTTTCTAAAAGTAAAGAGGAGCATGAAAGTCATTTGAGGGTTATCTTGCAAACCTTGAACGAAAAAGTAATTATATGGGAAATTCAGAAAGTGTGAGTTTTGGTTGCAACAAATTTCTTTCTTTGGTCACATTGTTTCTAAATATGGGATAACTGTTGATCCCGAAAAAACAAAAGTTGTGGAAGACTGGACAAGACCCACAAATGAAACTGAGATTCGTAGCTTCCTTGGTTTGGCAGGATATTACTGAAGGTTTGTTAGAAATTTTTCACGGTTATTTAGTCCAATGACTAAGCTAACTCGGAAGGGTGTTAAGTTTATCTAGACAAAATAACGTGATGATTGTTTTCTGGAATTGAAAAGAAGATTGGTGAATGATCCAGTTTTGGCACTACCTTCCGGGAATGGTGAGTTTATTTTATACAGTGATGATTCATTAAAAGGACGTGGTTGCATCCTAATGCAGAATGATCAAGTAATTGATTATGCTTCACGACAGTTGAAAACTCATGAGATAAATTACCCTACACATGATTTGGAATTACCTGCTGTTGTTTTCGCTTTAAAAATTTGAAGGCATCATTTTTATGGAGTAAAGTGTGAACTTTATACTGATCACAAAAGTTTAATGTATATATTAACTCAGAAAGAGTTAAACATGAGACAGAGGAGATGGCTGGAATTAATCAAGGATTATGATTGTACAATTCATTACCATCTGGGAAAAGAAAATAAAGTGGACGATGCTTTGAGTCAAAAAAGTAATGCTTCATTAGAAATGTTTCGTTTGGAACATGATCCTTTGGTTAAGGATTTGATGAAATTTGGAATAGAAGTTTTTGGCACAGGAAGTTCTTCTGTTTTGTTTCAGGTATCAGTGAGATCATATCTATCAGACAAAATCAAGCAAGCATAGAAGCAAGACAGTGAGTTGCAGAAAAATGTAGAGTTGGTTCAGATGGGTAAGTTGCCTGAATTCAACATTGATAATGATTACTTTTTGAGATTTGGGAAGAGATTGTGTGTGCCTTGTGATTCACAGTTGAAGAGAGAGTTGTTATGTGAAGCTCATAGTTCCCCGTTTTCAGTTCATCCTGGCAGTACTAAGATGTACAGAGATCTGCAGGAGTATTACTGGTGGGCTGGAATGAAAAGAGATATTGATGATTATACTATGAAGTGTTTGACATGTCAACAGGTTAACACGGAGCAGAAATTACCGAAAGGGAAGCTTCAGCCTTTACTAGTTCCATAGTGGAAATGGGAGAATATATCCATGGACTTTGTTGTGGGATTACAGAAGAAATCTCGAGGTAATAATGCAATCTGGGTTATTGTTGATCGCTTGACTAAATCTGCTCAATTCCTTGCTATACGATATAATTTTTCCCTAGATCAACTTTCCCGTTTGTATCTTAAAGAGATAGTCAGGTTACTTGGAGTTCCCCTCTCCATTGTATCTGATCGTGATCCCAGGTTCACTTCTAACTTTTGTAAAGGGCTTCAGAAGTCGTTGGGTACTGAATTAAATTTTAGTACAACATTTCATCCTCAATCAGATGGGAAGTCAGAATGAATGATTCAGACATTGGAGGATATGATACGTTCTTGCTCTATGGATTAACAGGGAAGTTGGGACCAACATCTTTCTTTGGTTGAATTTTCATATAATAACAGTTTTCATTCCAGTATACATATGGCACCATTTCAGGCATTATATGGGAAGCGGTGTCGAACTCCAGCTTTCTGGGATGAAGTGGGTGAAAGGAAGTTGATGGGACCAGAATTGGTAGAAGAGATGGCATAAAAAGCTCAGTTGAATCAGAAACACATGATAACAGCTCAGAGTAGGCAAAAGAGTTATGCAGACAAGAGGAGGAAGGATCTAACTTTTGAGGTAGGTGATCATGTTTTTCTCAAAGTCTCACCATGGAAAAGTGTGATGAGATTTGGTAGGAAAGGAAATATGAGTCCAAGGTTCATTGGACCATATGAAATTCTAGATAGAGTTGGAACAGTTGCATACCTGGTGGCTTTACCTCCGAGTTTCTCTTAGGTACATAATTTTTATTCACGTTTGGATGTTGAGAAAGTATATGCTAGATCCATCTCAGGTTTTGAGTCCAGAGGTAGTTCAGCTGGAAGAGAACCTATCTTATGAGGAACAACCGGTCCAGATTCTTGAACATAGGGAGGAAGTGTTACGAAATAAGGTGATTAATCAGGTAAAGGTTTTGTGGAAAAACCACATGATGGAAGAGGCAACATGGGAATATGAAAATGCAATGAGGGATAGGTACCCCCATTTATTCGATAAGTAAATAAATTGCGGGGACACAACATTCTAAAGGGGGGAAGGATGTAACATCCCAATTAAGTAATGAATAATATATATTTTTATCTATGTCTATTAATGAATTAGATAGTGTTTTAGAGTCTTAAAATGAAAATAAATCCAATCTTAAGCATGGAATACACTAATATTTTTTTAAAGGATTGTTTTACTGCCTTTTGATGGAAAACCATTTTTAAATATATATTTTTAAAATTTTATAAGCTATGTTTGTTAAAATATACTTATTCTTTATTATTGGTACATCAAAATTTACTTTGTGTGAATTTTTGGTATTTTTCTGACAATGTTCATTTTTTATGAATAGTGAAAAATACTGTATTTTACATCAAAACTGCTTTTTAATATACTTTATTTATATGATTATATTATCTTTTGAATTTGTTTTAAAGTTAAATTAGAATATATTTTTACCATTTAATACAATGGTGGTCATTAGGATTAATTTCACTTTGAAATTGGGCATAAACTAATGCCAAACTTTTCAAAGGTATTGTTTCAAAAAAACCCGCTATTTGTTTTGACCACGGGAATTCTTTTTAAATCAATTATTGAAATTTATGTGTTTGGAATTTGGTAAAATGGATTACATATTTGGAATCATAAGGTCCAAATATTGTAATCAAGACTCCTTTGTTTTTGGACATTATGAATAGTAACGACGGTAATTATCTTTAATTATCTTGATTAATGAGTAATCAGGTAGTTAAGGACAATAAAATGATATCATAATAATACCAAAAGACCACAACATGTGTCCTAAGGCTACTGGTTGTCTCATGGATGACTATGGGATGCGTTGTGCCAAACTTGGGGGCCCCATGGAATCACTTTTGTGAGAAAGTGACTTTTTATCTTTTTATTTTTAAAGAATGTTAAATGTGACAAAGAATGTATCACCTAAGTAAAATATTTTTCATTTTGTCTACATAAATGATTTTTTGGACTATAAATATTAATTAGAAATATAAAACTATTTCCTACATCATTATATTTTTTTTTATAATTTTTAGAAATTAAATTTATTAAATTATTTACGACATCATGATGATGCAGCGATTACCTCATTAATAAAGGATTTAAATAAAATGAAATGATAATGTGAAATCTATGACCTACACCTATCCAAAACCTATTGGATGTGTGGATTTAGAACTGTTATCACCTTACCCTCGAATTATATCAATGTGGGACCTTTTGAATCCAATAATCATTTTCAAATAAAGTAACATTTCTTTACTTTCCAAGAGTGCCCCTCCTCTCCTCTTATAAAAGGCCCCACCTCTACCTCCTTACCCACACTCCCAAAGCCTTTTTCTCGGACAACCCCTGCCCATTTGGTCTCTCCAAATCCCTCTCTTACTCCTTGAAGCCTCACTTTGGGCAGAAGTATTCCAAAGGAAGCCTTTGAGCTCCAACCAAAGGGAGTTACCTGATTTTAAGGTAATGTCTTCACTTGAGTCCTTTTGTTTTATTTTGCTTCTCCAACCCCCTAAACTCTTTTTATTAATTTCTTTTGAAAAAACTCCAGTATATTCAATATACTAGGATGTTGTTATATAAGGGATTCGAGCTACACTTACACACACCAACCTCTAATTGTTAAAGGACATACTATTTCCGTGGATGGTGAATTTATGCCTCCCGAAACGATGATTGTTCATCATTATTTTAATACCTTCAAAGGTGGCCATTAAGATGACACTATATTTATATATGATATATAATATGTTTATTTTTTCCTTAAGCTTCTGTATTTTTCATTTTGGGCATACCTTTAGGTTTTCCATTATGGGTAAATGCTATATCTTCATTTAAGGAAGTGCAGACTACCGCCCCCTCAAAGTGATTTGATTCGTTAAGACCATATGTGGTACGTATAAAGGATATATTTAATGATATTATATATGATACCATACCTGAATTAAAATAATATTATTTATCATTATGTTTTAATTCCATTAAATATGAAATATAAATGGAAGTAGCGTTCATGCGTACGTACGACTTACCGTCTCCATGAACGGTACATTTCATTTCTTATCTCAAAATGTTATGTACTATTATAAGTACATATATATAATGGATATATATGTAATATATTACATTTAAATGATGGATATCACTATTGAATTATAACATATATATACCTCTCTTTTTGTTTTAATTCCATTAATATGACAAAAAAATTAAAGTAGCGTTCATGCGTACGTACGGCCTACCGTCTCAATGAACGATGATTTTAATTTTTATCTCCAAATGCTATGGAATAGTATAAAATGGATATATAATGGATATATATGATATTTAAAACATAAATACTATTCAGGATATGATGTACCTATAACTACATGGGAAATTATTTTCCAACAAGTTCAATTTTTGACTCATGTACCAAACATCGACAAAAACGTCTGATATGAACTCATATTACTAACCAATTATTATAACATTAAAATATGTAATATTAACTGAATAATAATCTTTATAGGAGGTCCTTAAGAAATTATAAATTGACCAATGTTTATTATTTAGGAATATAAAGAAACTAACAAGACAAGTTGGACTTGAGGTAAGGGATCCTACTCCTCTCTTTCTTTTTAAGTTCACTCTTTTATGTCATTCCTTTTAAGCTCATAATTCTTATGATTGGGATATTATTTTATATTAATCATAATTTAATTATTATGTTCATATGATGAGAGACACTATTTCCTCTCATCAATCCATTTTGGATGTTTGGAGTGGCGCCGTTAGGCTGCCGAATTTTCGTAAGAGATCTAACCTCTCCCTTTCTTTTTAAGTACTCTCTTTTATGTAATTTCTTTTAAGATCATATTTCTTATGTTTGGGGATGTTATTTTATATTCCCAATACTGTAATTTTTATGGTCATTTTATGAGAGACCCTATTTGATCTCATAAATCCATTTTTGGAAGGTTTAAGTGGCACAGTTAGCCTGCCGAGTTTTCGTAAGGGATTTTTCATCTCACTTTTATTCTCATGACATTTATGCTACGTTTTCCACTATTTCCATTGAGTGGTGTATGTACTGACCATTATTATACACTTTTTGTAGTATAATTTCATTTATGGTTATTCACATCTTTATTGTATGACCCTTCTTCCATGGGGTGTACGTTTCAAATGTTACCCAACTCGGTAAGGGGACATTTCACCCTCCTCTTTTTAAAAGACTTATTTTGTTATGTCTTTTAATTCACATAATATTATGTTGGGATATGTTATTTTATATCCTTATTGATGTAAATTTTATTTCCAAGTGATGAGATACCCTTTTTATCTCTCATAAACTCATTTTATGAATTTTGAAGTGATGTCGTTAGGCTGTCGAATTTTACCAAGGGAACTTTTTAACCCAATTTCGATTTCTTTGGGTTCAACATGTAGTTATTGAATATGTCATCCTTTGAATATTTTTGAATGACCTTTTATTGTTTTACACTTAATATCCACTTATATTGGGTGTATTTATATTTTTCACACATAATTTTGAGATTGATTTATCTTTAATTTAAGGATAACTTCTTTATAAGGGATTTCATCACATTTTACATTTCTATTGATACTTCACTGTTGTTATGCACCAATTCACTCTTATATGGTGTATATACTTTCCTTTGGAATATTATATCATGAATCCATTTATTCTCATGATATTATAAAGATCTGACTAAATGTTATTCCTCAATTATTGTATTCAAGTGTCTATATTTTTGGTAAAAACCCTTTAACCAAAATATTGCTTTAAATGTTTTAATGATTTGTTATTATTAATATCCATGTTTTCAAAATGGTTTTAAGGATTTATTTATATGGATATTAATGGTTTAAAATTTTTAAATCATCAAGGTGGAATGGGACACTTTGATTCAAAAATCACTTTATTAAATGTTTTAAATGGTTTTGGAAATGGTTTCTCTTTGAATGGATTCATTATTTCAATATAATAAAATGTTATATTGTGATTGAAATGTGGAAATGTTATGTTTCCTTTATGCATGTTTCATGTGATACGTTTATGTTGTGGTTCTTGGGCATTGTTAAGAAAAAGCGTGGTTCTGTGATAAACTAAGGGCGGGTGAGCCCGATATAGCTCTCCAATGCATTGGGTAATGTGAAGGAGTGAAACATTAAGGTTTCTCCGAAGAGATTTAAGGAATATACTGTGATGGGTATTCCAAACGTAACCAAGAGGGTTACTCCCTACGTAAGAATGTTATGAATGCCTCAAGTTACCTTTATGTCTTATGATTTCTATGATTTATTCATGATTTGATGAGGTATGTTAAAGTGCTTATGTTTTATGGGTAAAATATGATTTCATTCTTATGTATATATGTACCCATGTTTCCTTTACATATTTTTATATCCCTTACTGAGCTTTTTATGCTCATCCCAAGTTTTTTGAAATGTTTTTCACAGGTCAAGGGAAAGGTACATGATATGATGATAGTGTCAAGGAAGTGTGAAGAAAGAATCCATGTTTTATTTTAAATAAGTTTCCATTGAGGGGAAAGAAGAATACTATCTTTATGTAACCACTTTGTTTATATGTGGAATGTAATGCAAGTTTTATGATCTAATTCTCTAAAAATCTAAACCCGAAAAGATCCTCAATGTGTAATCTTATAATAACTCTAGATTAATTAAGGTTTAAGGATGGGGCCTTATAATATAGGTTTCATATGTTTTACGAATTTACATGAATGGGTTTCATGTACCATATTCATGAGATTAATTTTCTTTTTTTTTTTGTGGCTATAACATGATTTTATTTTAGGTATATAACATAAATTATGAGCTTTTTGAGGTGTCATATACTGATATATTTGGATCATATTAATTTTATAAATGTTATAGAATAAAAAAAAAATTTAGCACCATTAAAATGTAAATGGAATAAATGAAATAAAAAAATGGTATTTTAAAACCCTTATCATACTATGTGTATGATTCCACTTAAACCAAACACTTTTGATAACCTTGATCATCTAATATGGAACATCATGCCAATGACTTATGCCTATATTTTAAAAATAATGATCAATATAGGTGTTCCTAATAGTTAGGTATATATTCTTATCTTGATCTTGTGTTATAGTAAATTGGGAAAACCAAATAGTTAGGATAATAGAAGAATAATGTAGAATAATCCATATGGTGATCTTTCTAATGGAGTTGTAAAATTAACTATCCAGTATTCATATATAACATGGATAACAATATTGTCTTGTAAATAGTTTCCTGGATTATTTATTGAGATTTTATTTAATAACTCACAATTTTTTATAGATATTGGAAAAAAATGGAGATGATGAAATAATAATTTTTTTTGTGGAAGAAAATTTTATAAAAATCATTGTTAAATGTTCGAAAAATATTATACTCATATGAATAGAAATAATGTTTTAGAGAAAATTCAATCATCATCAAACATATATTTGAAATCAATTCTTGAAAAGGGAAAAAATAACAGATACCAATTCTTAGACTGATATAAAAACTTAAGAATAGTTCTAAAAATGAAATGAAATTCGATGTTCCTGAGAAACCCCTTCCCGAACAGTTAACTAGTGATGTTGTTAAAAAAAATATATTCTTATGAGAATCTTATTAAAGATACACTTAATTGTTTCAAAATAATTATTAAGATTAAAAATGAACAAATTATTTTCTCTCTTAACATAGGTACTCTAGGAATTCCAATTAATTTCGTGAATGAAGGAATACTTTATGGCCATATATATATATATATCAAATTTATTCTATAATAATTTTAAAAAAGTTTATATATAGAGGCATAGGTTTTAAAAATAGATTATCTCATGATTCTTAACAATAAATTTTAATAAAAATAATAAAATGATCAAGATATCTAGTGGATTTAGTTTAATGGACACCTAAACACATCACATAAATATAATAAAAACATCTTCATTTAAAACTCCATATAGTTTTACTAAATCACATAGATAATCTAAGATATTATAGGATATCCTAGGGAAAATACTTAATGAAAAATTTGAGCTGGAAATCCTAATATGTGACTGAATATCATGACCCCATCCCTCCAAAGATACCCCTTCTGGGATGGTAGTGAAGGAAGAGAGACAATGACCCAGCTAAGTCCAAGCCTAAAAATGGATCTCTCACCAAATCTTGCATCCAATGTAGTATCATAGTATCATTAAAATAACAAGGTTCCCCACTGATTTTACACTCTCATTAAATAACTTCAAACATCCTATGCTCCCATCCCTTCCATAAATATCATATCACAATCACATGACATTACATATTTTACTGAATACACCTTGTCCATCACACCTCATATAATCCACATAGACCAAGGATATCACGCCATATCTCATCACATAAATAGGGGTGCAGAGTATAAGGAACATGAATGTCATAATCCTCATCCCCTCTTTCCATTCATGACCCCAACCAAATATCACACTACATCAAAACCTAATAACATCATTTTTTTCTTGAAAACACCTAGGAAAACAATTCTGGGTAATCTCCAACACTATCTTATATCATCACTTCCGAATAAATCATGGACTAGAAGGGGTTGCCAACCCTCTACATATATTCTTTCGAAGGTGTTTGGGAAAACACTAAGAACCCATAACCTCTAAGTGTTGTTAAGGTTATCCAACTTGGGTGGGGGTGTATATAAAAGTCAAATAAATATATATTTTTCATATATATAATACAATACCAACCACTGGGTTAAAAAAACTACCACAACACACACTACCACACCCCCACAGCACCACACAATAAATGTCACAACCGATTCCCCCACTAAATGCAACACATTTCCTAACCACCACACTAGCCCCACATGACCACTTTAAATTTACCATTTCACAATTTATAAGCTTTAATTAGTTTCCAAAAAACTACCATTTACAATCCATTTAATTATACATTTACAGATCCATTAATTTGTTTATTTCATTTATTCTAATGACCAGATATCTATTCTATTCTAATCGTAATTTATTTACCAAACCATCATATTCGCCATATTCATTAGAAATTATTACTAGATAAACAGGAAACTAACATAGCCAGACCATAAAAATACTAACTCATCACACACCAACCACCACCATATTTCCACAAACACTAAGACATATCATTATAATGACAACCCATTTAAACCACTATACCACACAACCATGAAAAACCACCACATTTGACAATAACACCCCAAATCACAACCACATTGAAAAATATCCCATAATGCATCCCATGCACACACAAACACATCATCTCCCACACTGGTCATAGAAAATCCAGTCATCACCACCATCGCAAAACATCACAAAACACTTAAGGAAATATATCAAACACAACCACATAATGGATCAGATCATGAATTTCACAATCTATTCATGGGATTTCATTATTCCACTTCTTTATTTAGAAGGGGTGTTATATAATAAACCACATTTAAATGGGAAATGAATCCTTTTTGATATATATGTTCTTTAGTATTTTATTCAGCATGAGATCAAACAGAAACACAAAAAGGGTCTCATATATACACATTAACTAAAACACAAACACGGATCCCAACAACCCTAATTTTTGGTATTGGAATCAACATGCATAATATCATCACCAATAAAATAAAACCAATAAATAATGTGATAAATCCCCATAAACATTAATTTTATGTTTTTAAATTAAGATATTTACCAATTTGACCCTTATTATCCACATAAAGGATGAAAAAAATCATGAAATCCACACACATTGTACCTAATAATAGTGACAACGTGGATAACCTATCTCAAAAAAGCATTTATGATCTACTGTGCATCATTGGGTAGAGAAGAAATAACATAAAAACCAAAACTGTATGAAGGAAACCCATGATCATCTAAAACCTCACCAAGGATAATCCAAACATAGCCCAAAATATACTCTAAATTAAAAAACACTACTACAAAACCCTTAAAGAATAATGAAATGAAAAAATGTGGTATATTGAAGAACATAACTCATATTGTAAAAAAAACCACCAAAATCAAAGATCAAATAAAGTGGAAGTAGGGATAAGAGATCCTTCAAAAATTCTAGAGTTCACCCATTAAACAATAGAAATAGTTTCTAAACGAGAGAAATGTCAGCAAAAAAAACATATATACATGCTGTATGTCTACCCATTCATGGTATGAATTCCATATTCACATAATGAACACTATAGGGTTCACAAAATATAAGTTGTGAACCATTTTTGGATCAGGAATCCCTCATAAATTCAATTTCTAATAAATATCATAGAACCTTGGACTGAATAAAGTCACATAATAAATTATAATTTCATGGTTTGAATTTTGTAAGGTCTATTGTTCACAATCCATAAACTCTCCAAGATAAGATGAAATTAATTAAAAATCCACAATTTGAATCTAGTTCACATTATGAAACACTTACTATATGAACCTTGCAACTCCAAGTCCACATATCCTCCTCATCTATCCTCTAAAACACCACCAAACACCAAACTAGAAAAGTAACGGTACATGATGGTATGATAAATGAAATTAGATACATCTCAAATGATTCAAATCCTTGATAATAAAAACAAAACATGAAATAAAATAATGTTTCAGAACAAACATCCCGTGATATACCTCTTAGTGTTCTTTTTACACCTCAACGATACTTCCATTCAATCACAAAAAACCAAAACACCCACAAAACACACCAAATAACTACATCAATATCCCCCACCAAGAATGACACTACATAATCTAACATGAACCCAAAGCCCCCTCCTTTACACAAAGCCCTCTACACTACTATCTCATCTTATACGGAGACCAAATATATAACTTCTACAACCAACACAACACACTAGTCTGATCATAAAAACCAATGAATTCCATCTTTCATAATAGGATATTATCAACTTTTTATGACACTAAATCACCCACACAGTTTAAAACATGTCATAATATTACAAATTTTAATTATGAATTATTTTTTATCCTCATAACATGCTTGAAACTTTATGACACATCACATCATCAATGTCAAGCACATCTCGTAAAATTGAAAAATGTAAACACCACATCAACAAGAATATAATAACAATGAAAATATCAAAACAACTCTAGACACTATGAATAAATCATGAAATATTTATGCTATGTATTCTACTCCAAGCTACAATTCCTATAAAACTCATGAACAAGGGGAATGGTTCATCTACAAAACAACTTCTCTCAATGATCATGGATCTATAATGGCTACTCTATGAATTTTGTGCCATCTTCCACATCCAACTCTCCCTAGTAAATGAAATTAAAGTCATCTTGATGATACTAATGATTAAAAGACATGTGGATGATGTTGTGTATCCTTTACAGCTATGTTGGAAATTAAAACTAATAAACTACCTCACCAAATTACCCTAATACTTCAAAGGGCCCAAAACACCAATGAGAATGCTTACTCCCCTACCAAACCTTTAAAACCCTCATCGAGGGGAGACTCTCAAGAATAAATGGTATCCAAAATAAAAATACAATTAAATCTACTTATAATCACCTTAGGCCTTATGATGTCCCTTCACAACCCTCACCATCTCTAAGAAAAACTAGATCTTCTTAGTCATGTTCTACACCACATCCATACCAAGAACATCTTACTTACCAACCTCCATCTATCACAATAGAGAATGAAATGGAAATCCAAACTATTACTTAAATGCATCCATGATGATGGATGAGTGATAGTTGTTGTTATATGAAAACTAAACTAGAGGCATGTTCCTTATCCACGATCTACCAAAGTCCAAGACAAAAGATCACAACATATCCTCTAATTTCTAGAGGGTCTGATCCATCTGCCTTAGGGTGTAGAGTAGTGATATGGTGAAAATGGGATCCGAAATCATGTTGTAATCCGCTCCTGAGAAATGACATAAAATAATGATCTCAATCATAGATTATGACCCTTGGTACCCTATTAAGTTTAACCACATCATCCATATACTAGCTTTCCAGTAAATCCATGACAGTTAACTCATGGAATGGATGAAAATGATCTGAATTCATTAGTTGGTCCACTATCACCCAAACTAAATTAAAATATCCCTACGATCAGGGAAAACCAGTGATGAAATATTTTGATATGTATTCCCATTTATACTCAGGAACATTCAAGGACTATAAGAAGCCTATAGAACAAAGTTCTCTACTTTCACCTACTCACAAACTATACACCTCACCACACACATCTGCACAATATGTTTTACCCTTGGCCACCAAAGAAATATTTTTAATGAAAGTTACATCTTGGTCACACTAGTCTGAACATCTATATATGATCTTTGAAACTCATAGATAACTCATTCATATACTTCCAATGGAATAAACAACCACCATTTAAGCAATACCTAGTTATAACCATCCTTTGGCCATCCCTTCAGAGCATCACCATGGATAACATGATCATCCATCGACTATTTCACTATGTCTCCCCACTAATACTCCTGAAGCTCTCTCAAAAAATTTGACTCTAAAGTTATGTAATAAATAAAAACACAACCAATTATATACCCAATATCAAGATTCATCACAACGAGCTCCTATATACCTTAAAAAACATCTATAGACTCTCAAAAAAAATTTATTGGGATTTCTACGTCAATGACTTGGAAAAGTTTTTCCCATTAGAATTGTTTAAGAGATATGAAAATTGTAATCCTGAAGAAAATACATCCACCTCTACTGTTATAGATTCAAATATCCCTAAAAAAGACTTATTTTAGGCTCTTTAGTTTTATGAAAACCATAATGTTCATTCCAATGAGGTAAAGAAACCATAGATTTAGTGAAAACACAACTTCAGTTAACTCCAGATCATGGGTGAAATAATTACACTCCTAGGAAAATAAACACCTATACCCATAAGAGATCACTTACTTGTACTGTATCAACACAATCCAAATCCTATATGGGATGCATCATAAAAAACCACAAAAAAGGCACCCTCCTTTAGAAAATGAATCAATGAACAAATTATCCTTTGGGTTATAGAATATATCCCAACACTGATCAATACATACTAAAGATTTAACCTTTCTAGTCCAACCTATTTATTTTGTTACAAGTCAATAAACATCAGGAAAACCCCTAATAATATACTGAATGAACAATGAAATTGTGAGACTCTACCATTTTATTGGTTGATACCCAATAAAAAACTATCTCAACCTTTTAAAGATCTATTAACACAGCCTCCCAAGACACCACATGTCAAAGGAAACACACCTTTATCATCTGGAAACTTCACATGGAAAAATTTCTATAGACCTAGTGGTGTTAAAGGGCATGCCAGATAACTATGAGATTCTCAACATGCTCCTCCTTGAATTGAAGTAGATCAGGATATCAGTAGTGAATATGGTAAAAAATTGGTCTAGGAATGCATAGAAGATGGAGTTCATGAGACCCATGGACATGGTTGGTGCATTTATGACACCGAATGACGTGAACCGAAACTCAAAGTGTTTACACTTATACTTGAATGAAATATTAGGGATATCCATACATTTCACCCTCACATAGTGATATACAGATCACAGGTATACCTTTGAGAAACAACTGGATTGTCTCAAATAGTTGAATAGATACTTGATCCTTGAATGAAGGTAACATCTCCAGACCATTATCTGGTTCAACCTCTTGAAATCTGTTCACAGACTTATACCACTATCCACCTTCAAAGAGAACAAAAAAAAGAGAACTTCAAGGAGAAAAAATGGGTTGGATGAAACCCATAAACATAGCCCATACACATTTAACCTCAACCTATGTAGCTTCATAGAAACCATTTGATAGGGATCCATCAAAATTGGTGACACACCTGATTAAAATTATATCCTAAACTCAACATCATGTCATGGGGGTAGTGACACAAACTCACTTGGGAAAACATCCAAGAACAACTATACAACCTTAAAAACATCCTCTACATGATATTTCATTGATATATCTTCCAACTATGATAGAGGAGGCTCTAATTTCCAACAACCAATATGATAACCTCACTCACTAATGAATTCCACTCACTAGCCATCAACATCTAAAAACAAAACTATCCTATGGAAGCATTCAATGAATTCAGACATGGAATATATCAAATTTATTACATGGATAAAATCATGCGGTGATATGTATAAAAAACGGATTTCCCACTGACTAGTGCTTCCCCAACACTAGTATACACCCCTTGTATATTTCAAACAAATTAGTCTGACGACTAACTTGAGTAGATAAAAAAAAGAGTCACTAGATGTGTCAAAAAATATAATACCAATGAATGGAAGGAATTGGTATAAAAAAGGTGTGTTTTGATTCAGAATTTAAAAAATCAAAAAATAAGTGTAGATGATAAACTCACTATACCTTGGAAAAATACTCGATATACTAACACTCCTGCAACTAACACTTTCACCTGACCATGATTTTATCCTCCACCACTATTATATCAGTATTGAAGGTCCTTCAATATCTTAAGTTTTTATTGAAGTGGACCCTCATGTAGCTACCCTCTAAAAACTTTATAGTATCTATACTTCTAAACAAGAACTAGAAGTCCATTCCATTGAAACGACCATGGAAGAATCTGCATATACTAAAAAAAGGGTCCTGAATACCTTTATTAAATGGGACCCCCTAATTGGTTGACCACTATTCAAGGCAGTGCCCATATACCCCATAGACATAACAAAAATAAAATAAAATACCCCTAGTTTGTCTTTAGGTGAAACCTACCCTATAAGAATGGGATATGATCTACCCATACTGCCTCCTCACTAACTAAAACACTAACTCTCTGAACACCTATGAACAACTTCCAAAAACCCCAGCTCGTCAAGATGCCCTATTGGTCAATCCTTCAAGGATAAAATACATAGGAAATCATCCTATCAATAACCATTTCTTTCATTTTCACCTCTAGGTATGTATGAGAAATAAATGGAGTGTATACATACTTGATCAATGGGAAAATATCCTCCCCCATATGTTCTTATATGGACTCCTTATCTAGAGAATATTGAAAGATGTCATTAAAATGGATCTCAAGATTCTTCTTACTCAGGATCCTGTAATGAAAAGTGGAAAACTCAAATCACTTCACTACCATTTTTTATAGTGTTAGGAAGTCCCAATGTAACATGTTCCAAAATAAAAGAAACATCAGATCTGCCTACATTCATTTACCTAGAAAAAACATTCAAACCAATGAAACATAGCTCTCCATAATTTCTTAAGGTCCAACT